>WNGS01164858.1:64017348-64027348 GCA_020271785.1 Procambarus virginalis
AAAGGAGAGAGTGAGAGATTCCAGCAAGTCTTTAAAACGAGATGAGGTATTTTCCAAGGCCATGAATTAATATAAACATGAGCTTTAAACAACACGTCTTTTGCATGTTTAGCGGGATGTTGGGATCATGTGTACTATGCATGTGGTACCGATTGCTAAGAAAGGGAACAATCGACCACTTAGTTTAACAGCTATTGTGGGAAATTTGCTTGAAAACACCATCATTAAAGTGTGGTTTTGCTGAGGGTCATTCGTATATAATAAATATTCTCTCATGCTTCCAGAACATCTCAAGCAGGGACAGAGGAAAATATTACATATCATATTCCAAGACCATAATATTTATGAATATGGGAGGGAGAGACTTATGTAGCAACTAAAGTCTTAAGCTTGATGATTTAACCTAAATCAAAAAAAATGTTTATAATAAATTAAAAATATATCCAAAGTTGTAGAAAATATATATTAAATATACTTAAGAGAATTTTTGTCAAATATCACTATAATGGGATAATATTATTATTCAATAAATATGTATAACAAATGATTACATAAACAATGGCCCAGCTGTAATCAAAGTAGGCAGCCAAGAGCATAAACAGTTCACTCACACATCAGAAATTAACAAGATGGTCACGAGAGATTCTTAACAAACCCTAGATATTGAGTCACCAAACATCAAACGAACAAAGTCTTAATCAGAACAATTAGAGAGAGAGACACGCACAGATGCTAAGTATTATAGACTAATACCAGTTCTGCAAGTTTGATAATTTTTCCCAGTGGGGGGGCCAGATATTATTTAGAGAATGAAAAGGATCTAGGTGCATTGATTTCCATGGATTTAACAGTTAGGGATTAGGACCGGGAATTTCAGCTTCCTGGAAAGTAATGCCTCTGGTTATATTGTCTGTGCAATTACCTATGGCCATGCAACGCTCAGTAGAAATGCCGAACTACATTGCGAACTTAAACACAGAAAAATAGACAGAGAAGGACACAGACAACCTTAGCCTTTTCCTGTTAAATAAGAGTTAAATTTGTATGATCCGCTCATCGATAATTCGTACCTCATGGATTCTTTAACGACGGCCTTGAGGTAGGACAGCTGGGCCAGATGGTTCTGTGTAAGGGAGCCTGTGTAATCCCGAGCACTGTGTCAACCTCCTCCTGCAGTCGTTTCTGCGCCTCCGGGTTCCTGGCCAGCAGGTACAGTGTAAGGCCAGACTGTGCGAGGTCTGAGCCACCGTCCATATGGAATATATACATGCATTACTCACGTTGAAAACTGCAAGCTCTCAGGGCATGGCGAGGGTTTAAATAAATGACATAAACGTCGAGTAAGTGAATAAGAGTCCATAGCCATAATATGTAGATTGGTGGTTATGGAATAGTCTCTTAGGGTTGCCGGGTCGCATCCGATACCGCGATGGTCGTCGCCCCTTAATCAACAACAACAATAACTCGTCTCTTAAGTCT
This sequence comes from Procambarus virginalis, assembly GCA_020271785.1. Lineage (NCBI taxonomy): Eukaryota > Metazoa > Arthropoda > Malacostraca > Decapoda > Cambaridae > Procambarus > Procambarus virginalis. The sequence continues at coordinate 64,018,828 of WNGS01164858.1, forward strand.
CCTTGTAAACCATCGAAAAGTACTTGCAAATATCTAGATGACAGCGTTTTGAAGGATACCAGCAATGTGGAATCAGAGCTTAATCTACTTAGGCTTGAAGGCCTTGCTAATCTTGGACTCTCCTGCATCAAACAGTTTATATAATTAAGCACAGCCCATTAGTGGATTTTTTAATCCATTAGTGGATTTTCTAAAACCCCCATTGATAGAAAAATACACAATTCCTTTCCTTGAGACCCGTATAAGTGCCAGTGAAGGCGTGTCAAAGCTCACCGTGTCTATGCCAGCGATGAGCATGTCCAGGATGAGGGTGACAACGTCCTTGCGGGAGAGCCCGGGCTTGAGAAGCAAGGCCTCCATCAGCGTCATCTCCCCCTGCCCGCCACTGGCCGTCCGGGCCTGCAGCGCTGCCTCCGTCTCACGTATGTTCTTGTCAGCAATTCTGCACCATACCGTCACTTCGTCTTTATGTTTCAAACATTATAATGCATATTTTGTTGAATATAATGACAAAATTACTTATAATGAAACAAATATATATAATAGGTGTATATATAATAATGTATATATAATATATATATTATAGGTGTACAATCGATATTGTTTATAATTGTAGACAATAGCAAACGTACTTCGCTAGTTTTGTAAAACAGTCGTTTAGTCCATCAAATCATACAAAATAAATTATTACTTTTTTTTAATAATAATTATATCCTTTCATCTGGTACTGAACAATGTTCTCTAATAGAAACAGAAATGTATCTAGATAGAGAACTAGTTTCATACTCCAGAAATTCCTCATGGGTCTTCTTAAGCCTTCTGAAAGACGGGGTCTGGACCAGCATCCAAAGATGAGAACTGAATTCTACTTCACTCAGAGAACTAAAGAATTCATTTGCCAGCTTGATTAGTTTCATGGGTTCTGAGTCAGCTGCTATGTTAGGATCCAGACACCCGAGTCGACAATTCAGTGCTACAGAGCCAACAGCTGTATATGCATATAAAAAAACATAGTTATATTACCATAAAACCCAATATTAAATAACAAATGAATCTAATGTAATTTTTTTTTAATATAGGAGAGACATATTGTATCATAATAATACATTTTGTGTTCATGTTTAGGAATTTAATAAGCTTTACAAAGCATGTGAGTATCAGCCCTGTGGCTTACGTACACTCAAGGGCCCACTTGTATATTTCATTCTGGAAGTCATGCGGCATCTCGCCAAACTGTGACTGAAGTGATGCAATTCTGAGAAGAACAAGAAACGAATTTGTATTAAAAATGTGATGATAAGTTAGCGGTTATTGTTGTACTGCTCTAGCAACCTAATTGCCCGGAGTTCAAGTCTCAGGTAGGAGGAATGAGTTTATATGCCTAAGATCCAACCCCTCAACAAGCTGACTAACTTCTGGGGCACCTATTTACTCCTAAGTGGACAGGAACATTAAATGACAAGGATACGCGCCCAATCATTTATGTCCAACTCGGGATTCAAACCTTGAATTTTCGACTGTGAGTCGAGAACGAACCCGACTGAACTACCGGGACCCTAGTATGTCTTGATGTGGGTCCAGGGTGGGCTCAACAGTGTGTGTCTGAGTATGTCTTAATGTGGGGTGGAGGCCGGGGCTCAACCCTGCATGTCTGAGTATGTCTTAATAGGGTCAGATCCTGAAAGCAAAAAAAGACTCACATTAAATATACAGAATAACGACTTGGATTCCTTGCCAACACTTGCACCCAGATCACACTAAACATCATTGTTAATTACGTCTCTGCCGAGGCTTCCCCCACCCACGGAAAGTACCAGAGTTTTACCCAATACCTTACCCAATGTTTGATTGGCCCTTTCCTCCCTTACCCAATGTTTATTTGTCCCTATCCCCCTTATCCTATGTTTGATTAAACCCACCACATCACCCATCTTATCCTATGTTTGATTAAACCCATCCCATACTCATTCGACTCTTTCACATATGTATTTAACCAAAAATTGTACCTCATGTATTAAATCTTTATCTGAAGATGTTCCAGAGAGAAATGAAACGTTGTAGAAAATATATACACGTATTATATAGTCTTCCTGTACCCGACAACAGGAATGAAATTATTCGGTTAAATTGGATTTGATTAGATTAGTTTACCCAAAAGATAGTTTCATATTAAGCTTTCTATAACTTGTGACAGAAAACGGAAACTGATTGGATAAACTAACTCCACATGCAGACGAGGAGTCACAATAACGTGGCAGAAATATGTTGACCAGACCACACACTAGAAAGTGAAGGAACGACGACGTTTTGGTACGTCCAGGACCATTCTCAGGTCGATTGTGACTTGAGAATGTGAAACATCGTCGTCCCTTCACTTTCTAGTGTGTGGTTTGGTCAACAAACTAACTCCAGTTAATTTTATCTTTTAAAACCGCTGGCATCATAAATTACAGTACATATAATTCGTTTTGTCTACAACAGGCAGCCTGTGTGTGTGTACTGACATATTTGTGCCTGCAAGATCGAGCACTTGGACCCCGCTTTTCTAGCCGTTGGTTGTCTAATGCATTGACTCTTGACCTATTTCCCTTTCATACCTGCTTTTTAAAGTTATGACTGGAGTTAGCCTCTACAACCTGCTCCTTTAGGTCAATCCATTTACTCACAACCCTCACGCTAAAGGAAAACTTTCTAACATCCCTATGACACATTTGAGTCTCAAACATTCATCCGTGCCCACCTTGTTACGTTGATGTTCGTGGTAAACAATTCCTCTGTTTTCCCACCCTGTTAATCCCTCTAAGTATCTATATGTCTGTGTCATGTCCCCCCCCCCTCTCCCTCCTCCTTTCTAACGTCGTCAGGTTTAGTTCCTTTAGTCTCTCTTCGTACCTCATCCCTCGCAACTCCGGGACGAGTCTCGTTGCAAACTTCTACACTTTTTCGAGATTCCTTATGTGTTTTTTTTTTGGATGGGGCTCCAAGATGGTGCAGCATACCATAAGACTGGCCTCACATAGGCGGTATACAGTGATCTAAAAAGCCTCATTATACAAGTTTCTGATAGATGTTCTGACTTTTGCCAGCGTAGAGCATGCGGTTGACGTTATTATATTTATCTGAGCCGCTGAAGTTAGGTTAGGTGTTATGTCCACTCCCAGATAACTCTTATAATAGGAGTTATATACAGGCCACCAAACTTAGACAGGGTGCAAGCAAAGCACCTATGGGATGAAATATCTAGAGCATCTAGGTCTAGCAGTATTTGTGTCATGGGTGACTTTCAGTGGAATGAATTGGTTTAACAGAACAGGAAATAATGAAGCAGAAGTTTTCTAGAATTAATTGACGATTGAATGCTTTCTTAGCCAACACATTAAGGAACTAACGCGGGAAAATAATATTTTAGATTTAGTGTTAACGAACACGGAAACACAAATTAATGACATCGAAATAGGGAGTGAGCTAGGGAACAGTGATCACAAAGAAATCAGATTTAGCATAGAATGGAATAGACCTGTAGGAGAAAATTCTGTTAAAGTGCCAGATTTTAGAAAAACTAATTTCAATAGCCGAAGAAATTTCTTGGGTTAGATAGATTGGAAAGTCTTGGGCATGGGGGATGGGCCGGTCTTGGAGCGAGACATGAGCCCAGCGGTAGGTGACGTAAAAGAGGATTTCGACGTGGATTCAAAATATAACTTATTTAAAAATATTCTAAGCAAAGCACAGAAACGTAATATTCCATACAAATTGAAAAGATCGAATACTAATGACCCGAAATGGATAACAAAGGATCTGAAGAACCTTATAGGTAAAAAGAGAGCGTGGTATAAAAGGATTAAGAATAAGAAAGTCAGTTTAGAACAGGAATTTGTACAACTGGTAAGAAATGTTAAAAAAAGAGATAAGGAAAGCAAAAAGAAACTATGAAGTTCGCATAGCAGGGCAAGCAAAGACAAATTCTACAGAGTGAATTCACTTGAATGTGTCCAGCGTAAGATTACAAAGTTAATTCCCCAAATTAGAAATCTTTCATATGAAGAAAGATTAACAAAGCTTAAATTGCATTCACTGGAAAGGCGAAGAGTTAGGGGTGACATGATAGAGGTTTACAAGTGGATGAGTGGACTTAACAAAGGGGATATTAATAGGGTATTAAAAGTATCAACACAAGACAGAAAACGAAACAATGAGTATACACTGGATAAGTTTAAATTTAGGAAAGACTTGGGTAAATACTGGGTCGGTAACAGGGTTCTTGATATGTGGAACCAATTACCGCGTACTGTGGTGGAGGTGGCTTGACTTGCCTAACCGTGGCCATAATATATCCTGGAAACCATTCACCTATCTATAACCTATCCCACCAGTCAAAGACCTTCCTCGCATGCCTTTCTAGCCTGTCAATGAACTTCCCCACCTGTCCTGGACCTCCTTCAACTGTCCAAGACCTCCCTTAACTGTCCAAGACCTCCCTTGCGTGTCCAAGAACTGATCCATCTGACCAAAAACTGTTCCATTTACCCAGAAATTGCCCATCCCCCTTGTCTTGGAAATGTCCCACCTGTCTAGAAACTCGCACACCTGTCCTGGACGTTCCTCACCTGTCCAGCATCTTCATCACCTCCCCAGGAACTCCCTCACCTGTTCATAAACTCCATAGAAATTTGATCCATGACAGGCAGGTAGGAGAACACCTCCCTGACCTTCATCATGGAAGTCTGGACTCGGCTCCGGACTCTCCACCACTCCTCTCCATTTCTGTAACAATTGTAACCCCTCACAATACATCATAAGATTAATAATACTTTATATATATATATATATATATATATATATATATATATATATATATATATATATATATATATATATATATATATAAATATATATATATATATATATGTGATGGAGAGGATGCTCAGATGTAACTCACAGTGATTAATGGAAGTTAGTGTAGAGAAGTGGCAGGAAATGGAGTAAGGTAGTGCAAAAGAGACACCATTGGGGGTTATACAGGTTGTGAAACAAGTTTATTTAATAAAATAAGAGTTCAGAGCATCACACAAGTGACATTGTGTCAAGCTTTCACTCAATGTTGGCTAATGTGTAGTTGGCATTATTGATATGGATTGTAAGATGCTAAAAAAACTTATTTGTAGCGTTCTTTATGTTGAAGTTGGAGTATGCAGCACTTGTTTACTACTTTTAACTGAGAAACACATGATAGAGGAGTGATGTGAAAATGTCGAGGCATGCTACTAAATGAGTACCAGAAATGAAAGATATGAACTATATAACTCGACTACAGTTGAGACAAATTTATCTGCTACTCTATGATAGAAGCTTAAAATGTGAAATATCTCTTAGGTGCATGATGGAATATAAAAAGATGAGCTATGAAGTTTGTTCAAGATAGTACTAGAGAACGTACACTTATGTAGCAAACAAGCTAAAACAGGAGACTTTAGAAATATTCTTTCTAATCAATTAACGAACAGGTGGAACGTCCCAGGATGGATGAGGGTGCTTGAGTGTATTATGTTTAGCAGAAATATTATGTGGACCTTCTGTACACACACTACATTAACATATCTTTTTACATACATTGTTTTAATGCAAATATCAAATATTGTCACAAAATATAAAAGTGTGAGGACGAGTACATAGAAATTATAGGAGCGAAAGATACACTGTTTCAGAACCACTTAACCAGGAAAATGTTGATAAATAACCAAGTGATGAAGCTACACAAATGAGAAAGATGACTCAGAATGAAAATTAAGCATGTGAAGTTCTCAATAAAAATTTCGACCTGCAAGTACATCTAGGCGAGTACATCTAGGTTAATAGATACACACTGACAAATGTAAACATACTCTGTCAACAATCCAGTTTTGTTCTCGAAGTAATTGTCCGCAGCTTCCTTCCTTATCCTCTCGAGAGAAGTGAAGCCGTCCCTGATGGGGTTATCCATGGTGGCTCTTATCAGAGTTTCGGCATCGTCAGGCTTGGCAATAATCAGCATCGGGGGGTTAAATGGAGATATAAATTTGACGATAGGTCCATACCTCTCTATCATCTTTTGAAAGAAGAGGTGAACTTGATTGTTACGAGTGGCTGCGAAAATGACGATAAATTTCATCAGTTATTTGTAGTTTGGTAATATTAATCATGAAAATGGACGAAATACATGAAAAGGGACAAAGATGTGTTTTTTCAGTTACATTTACACATTTGAAAGCCATTTGTAACTTCCTCGTATATTAGTGTGAAAGTCAATAATAGCTCAACACAGGCAAGAGCTGTTCACAGTAACATACATTTGTCCAAGACAAAGGAAGGAAGACACCCGATCAGAGGGTAAACCCTTGGTCCGGGCACTTCCCATACTGATCTTGGCGCTGACGTCTGCTGCTCCGCTGCTGTTGCTTGCCGAGGTGCCGCGGTGATGGTGAGGGCACGAGACAATGATGGTGATGAGGGCCGTAGAACCCGCACCAACCCACACCTCACCCCGCCTAACATGACCTGTCAGAAAAAAAATTCTTTAAACGACAGAATTTGTGCACGGGCAAAGTCAAGTTCGCCTCAAGACATGCTGATTGCGCCATACATGTAAGGTCTAATGAATACCATGCCGAGTCGACACACTTGTAGCAGGGATTTATATTGGGCCGACTGCTTGTCATAATTTACATCAACAGCCTTGATACTGGAGAAAGGGATATGAAGAAGATGGACAGTAATAAGGTCACCAAACAGCAAAAATATGGAGACCTTGGGGTGGATAAGAGAGCAGGGCGGCCTTTTTCTCTTCTTTATGGTACGTGCAGTGTGTGAAGTTTTCTTTCCTCGATGACTTCACGTTTTCTCCCTTTAAAGCTTCATATTTCTGCTCTTCATCTACCTTATTAGCGTGCCCCTCCTTCATGACCTCTTCCAGCCCCGGTGAATCACGCCCCTTTTCACAACATTCCCCCCACACTATTCCTATAGTGCAACATGAACAAATTAGGCAGCACCGAGCACGCCTGTTGTACCATTCTAGGTGACTCTCATTTAAGTCCACCTCCTCTCACCATTGTACACATATTTTTACAATTTACAACATTTCGTGCATTGATGCAGTTATCTAGGCCTCAGGTCGCTGGTAAACTTGACTCGCAAGTCACTCGGTGTAATCTACCCACAACTGTTACTGCTGTGGATATTTCACTTATTATTACAAGCTTAAAATAGCATCAGTGCCGCACCTTATCATTAACTTATCGTATTGTTATCAAGAACAATCGCACGCTTTAGATGCGCATTAGACCCAAATCAACGTATTATTGCACTAACAACATATATAGCAAACAGTTTATTCAACAAAACGATATTTTATAACAAGTTGTTCAGTAATGCCACAAATCCAATATTGTCGACAAGGTGAACGAACTATGAAGAACCCGTATTGGCTTACTAATACAGAACTGGATATAATTTGTGGCGAGGTCCGTGGCGAAGCGGCATGCAGCACTCCTACCCCGGGCACACACACACTACTGCCAGCAGAGGGGGACTGGAGACTGCGGCGCTCACCAAGGGGGTCCTAGATATCACCACATTGCACAACTCTTTCATTAGTAATGTGTGTGTTTTGTTTGACTTGTAAAAGATTATTCTAGCTGTTTTAATACTTACCCAATATCCTGTTTATATGTCAATAAATAGATGGTTATACGTCCATTAGAAAAATATAAAAAGAGGGAACATAGGCGATAGGTTACCTAAGGGGTGGTAATAATGACTTTCGCCACCCACAGAGTAACAGCGACAGCAGGCGGCTTGACATCTGCGAGGCACTACACATCAAAAGTCAACACCAGCAATCAACAGCCAATTAATGCACAACATATTCTACCCACTTCAAGACTCCGCTCCAATAGAAGCATCAAGAAATATTGGCCATAGGCCGTCTGCAGTTACAGATCTATTCTTCCCTTAACGTATCCATTGTTCCGTGTCTGTGTTTTGTTGAAAGTTTGTTTTCACCTCATCCAAAACTATTGTATTACATCACCTCACCCAAATCAGGTATAAAAGAGCCATGCTGTTCAGTTATAAGTTGTGGGTGTAACTAAAGTCTTTGAAAATGTAATAAGTTTTACGAAACCTCGCTCAAGTGTCGCGTCAGACTAGAAATAAAAATGAATTTTGGAGAATTGATTTTTCATTTACCGTCAACATAAAAGAAACATAAGGAAGATCGAGAAAATCGTGTTAGAATTATTAATCTTACTTTTTCGGTCATATTTAACTATATATTATATATTATATATATAAATATATATATATATATATATATATATATATATATATTATATATATATATATATAACGTCGAGGCCAATCTGGAGTATGAAAGCTCAGGTGTTAGGTTTCCCAGGGAATGATGTAAACAAGTATGAAAACAGCAGCTGACTCTGATGGGTCAGCAATATAGTCCGGGTCCTGACGATAATTTCTCGTATAG
>WNGS01164858.1:64068205-64085224 GCA_020271785.1 Procambarus virginalis
TTAAGTATTAGGAAATGTATATAAAACTGAGGTGATTAAAAGATAGAACTTTTATCTTTCCAACTACAACACACAAATGACTGTAATAATTAATTTGGCACAATAAAATTATTTGTACAGTAAACCAAACAAAACTGCAAAACAATGCATTTTTTATATATTTTTTTGTTTAATTGTTCTTACAGTAAACTCATTCAAGTCCCAAAGATTAAATATCAGTTATTAACAACAATAACTAAATGTTACAAATTACATGTTTGTGAAAATCAGTAAAGGATTTTGTGTTAATGTTTTTCAGTCAAGGGACTTTTGTAGGGTTATCATGAGGGGTATTTCTCGTTGATAATTTTTTGTATCGATTTTTTTGTATGGAGGACTTTTGTAATGATGGTTTTTATTTTAAGGGTCTTCTGTATGAGGGGCTTTTTGCTTTGGGTCGTTTTGAATTAAGGATCTTTTGTGTAGAGGACTTTTGTGGATTTTTTTGTATCAAGGATCTTATTACTAATATACTGACTTTTGACTTTCACAGTTTTATTATTTTATTATATTATTCTTGGGGAGGAAGAGAGGCAAGGGGAGAATAGAGGAGGAGAAGAATGAGAATGAAGAGAAGGATTGGAGTGAAGAACAGAAAAGCGGCTGAATGGAGGTGTCTCTCATTTGATGCTGGTGATGTCTCTCAGGTGAGGAAGCTGGTGATGGCTGTGAAGCTGATGGTGATGTCCCTTCTGTGAAGATGGGGTGGAGTAGACACAAGAATACAGAATTAAGAACACTAAAAATCCCAACACTGTAAGAAGCACGCATGATGTTGGAAAAATAATGTAACTAATTTAAAATCAAACAGTGAAAGAGGGTTGGCTGGTGCAGTAGACTTGAGTGCAGGATAAAGGCCAAGAAGCTTGACAGACGTTGTGAGCGCGTGCGAGTACGCAACGAGTCTGTAGGTATAAACAGTTTTGTGAAAAGGGAGTGAATGTTTGACGCCTCACGAGTAGCACTGTACATATAGACTTCTCGGGTGGTGATGTAGATCGAGGTCATACAGCTGGAGTGTGGCGGGGCTGTGTCACTGAGTTCCTTCACTCCGTCCACCTGTACTGTCCTTGTATCCTTTCCAAGTGCTATATATAGTCATACTGACTTATCCCTTTCTCTAATAATCTGCTTTCCTCTCCTTCAGAGATTCTGAAGTGTGGTGGTGATGCCACCAAGATGCTCTATATGTGATATTCTTATATGCACCTGGGCAGCGTGCAACCTGTCCTCGGGATATCATAGGAATTGTGCACATACTGCTTGTAATGCTTATGCAGCTAATGTTCATAGATTCCCTATGGTAATTTACAGTTATTACCTATCACCAAACACCAATCCTTCCTCACGTGCCATAGTACGTCCCTAGTACGTCCTATAGTACCGTCCCATCGCCGTACAAAGCAAATGGTCGGTTTGCTCCAATTTTAATGATAATTGTATTTTTCCAGTCCCACTTCTGATATGAAATTTGCGTACTATTTTCCATGCTATTCGAATATCATGGACCAGCTGCAGCCTACTGAAGGCTCGTAATTTAGTTTTGAGAAATCCTAGTAGTCCTCAATATTATAATAGCACTCTATAAATTATTACATACATAATGATGCTTTCGCCAAACTATATTATATACAATAGTGTATGCTTTGAAAAATCTAAAGAGAATGGATTTAAGAATGTTAACAGAAAACGAAAATTAATTTTAATGTCTATGGGGTACACTATTGCAAACAGGATGGATATCGGCTGGATATAGGGTCCACAACAAGTTACACGATGTTTGTTTGTTTTGTTTGTTGAGATATATACAAGAGTTGTTACATTCTTGTACAGCCACTAGTACGCATAGCGTTTCGGGCAGGTCCCTGGAATACGATCCCCTGCCGCGAAGAATCGTTTTTCATCCAAGTACACATTTTACTGTTGAGTTAAACAGAGGCTACAGTTAAGGAATTGCGCCCAGTAAATCCTCCCCGGCCAGGATACGAACCCATGACATAGCGCTCGCGGAACGCCAGGCGAGTGTCTTACCACTACACCACGGAAACTGCGGAGTTCACTTTTTCCAGAAGGATAAGTGTGGGGTCCATTGCCACCCACAGGAGGTGTATGGGGTTCACTACCACCCACAGGATGGGTATGGGGCTCACTACCACCCACAGCATGGATATGAGGCTCCCTACCACCCACTGGATGGGTATGGGGGACCATTACCGGCCACAGGATGGGTATAGAGTCCACTACCGCCCACAGGGGTGTGTATTGGGTTCACTACCACCTGTTGGATGGGTATGGGGTCTACTACTATCTGTTGGATGGGTAATGGATCCACAACCATCTGTAGAATGGGTATGGGCCCCACAACTGCTAATAGGATGGGTGTGGGGTACACTACCACCAGTAGGATGGGTATGGGTTCCACTACCGCCTCGGACGGATATGGGGTCCACTACCACCTGTAGGATTGGTATGGGGACCACTTCCACCTGTAGAATTGGTATGGAGTCCACTACCACCTGTAGGATATGTACGGAGGTCACTACCAACTGCAGGATGGGTATGGGGCCCACTGCCGCCAACAAGACGAGTATGAGGTTAACTACCCCCCCCCCCACAGGATGAGTATGGGGTCCAATACCGCCCACAGGGTTGGTATTTAGTCCACTACAACCTGTTGGATGAGTATGGGGTACATTACCATTTGGTGGATGGGTAAGGGGTCCACTATCACCATATATAGGCAGGAGAGAGAGATGAAGTGAGTTGTTGTTGTTTTAGATTCAGCTACTCAGAACAAGAAGTTTCAGTAGCACGGGCTATGGTGAGCCCGTAAGTGGAGGCTCTATGGAGCCATTATCTGTATCAATAGCTGATACTAGAGATCTGGCGATGGATGGGGGTCTTCATGGTGGTTTTCATAACCAGCTCCATAACTGGCTGTACCAGTTATGGAGCTGGTGGGGTTAGTGTAGACCTCTAGGTTTTCCGTTTTTTTCTTTGCCTGAGACTTTGGCTGAGCCATGCTGTCGTTGTCGTTTGGTGAGGTGGCCTCCATGAGAAAGTCTTGAACCGTGTAGGTGTCGTATTTGTGGTGCGGCGGTGGAGCTCCTCCTAAGATTTCCTCGTCTGAGGAGTCCGTAACCTCCGTAGTTGGTGTTTTGGTCTTTCGCCTCGCAGCCTTAGGTAGGCTCAGGTGTCGGGGATTGGTGGTAGAAGCTATTTCAGGAGCGTTGATCGTGCTGTTAGCATTTATAGACAGCACGTCTGCTAGCACGGCTGCTGAGATGGTGATGGTAAGAGTGATGGGAGCTGGAGAGGGAATTACCTCTGTGTCGCCCGGGTCATGGGCAGTTCTGGAGTCGGTGTTGAAGTTGACCGCATAGTCGTCCTGGTGGTAGTCTCCGGAGTGGTAGATGAGGCAGTGAAACTTATGCCAGTGACTATGATGGGGGCCAGGCCATTGGCTATGTATAATGCGTTTAGTGCACTGACAAAACGCTGGTTGTCTGGTCCAGCAAGCCTTTCCGCTAGTCTAATAAGACCAGGGATAATGCCTGCACGTGACGAAGGGGGCTGTGAAGGAGCCTGTGGGATCTTGGGTCCCCATTGTGAAGGCTGGGTCGCCTGCAACCAAGTCAACCATGTCCAGGGAAATAGATCACCGGTAAAACTTCGTTCCAATAGGACGTGAGACTCTTGGTCCATGGGGAGAGAGCGCAAAAATGTTTGTTTAGGATCTTGGTTCCAGTTTCTCTTCCTGAGCCTTAATATGGCGGTCCAGAGGGGGAATGCCCGCTGCATCCTCAGTTCCTGCCCGGCGTCGGAGGAGTTCGAAGAAATCTGAAGCCTGATTGTAATCAATCAGATACGTAACTAATATATATATTACTTATATATATATAAATATAAATATATATATATATATATACAATATATATATATATATATATATATATATATATATATATATATATATATATATATATATATATATATATAATGTGTGCAAACAAGCCTGAATGGTCCCCAGGACTAGATACAACTGAAAACTCACACCCCAGAAGTGACTCGAACCCATACTCCCAGGAGCAACGCAACTGGTATGTACAGGGATGCCTTAAACCACTTGACCATCACGACCGGACATAAGGAAGTGATAGCCGAGGCTATATGAACCACTTCCCCGCCGGCACCTGGATGGTTATCTTGGGCATCTTGGGCATCCAGGTGCCGGCGGGGAAGTGGTTCATATAGCCTCGGCTATCACTTCCTTATGTCCTGGGGTTGTATCTAGTCCTGGGGACCATTCAGGCTTGTTTGCATATATATATATATATATATATATATATATATATATATATATATATATATATATATATATATATATATATATATATATATATTATTGAGAACTTCTCACGAATCTGTTTCATCTCGCTACAGAGAAGCTTTGATTCAAAGCTGATTGACAACGATTGAAAACTCTAATATTATCAGAATCTTCTTGTATGTTCTACTAGCCATGTATGTACTGTCTGCATCACAGCCGCTGTACAGTTTTTTTGCAGAAGCCGATCCCAAGCCTGTAAGGGTGCTGTAAGCAAAGATGACTGATTCCCATCTCAAAATTCTCACAGCTGTCTTAGCCAACGAGGCGGCAGGAGCAGCTGCCAACAATAAGGGCCCTGATTTCTCCAGACGCATTGAAAACCAAAGGCCTATAGACCTCGGTCCCTTCTTCTATACTGGTTTCTTCTTTTATACAGTGAAAATAAATAAATTTTGTACACAGTAAAGAATAAGGCAAATAGAAAGATGCATCCAAGAGAGGTCATATAATTCATACCATACTGTGAGCAAGAAATAGCATATTATGTTATCACATAACTTTTTAGATACAAATCACGTCACGTTGTGGATAGGGACGCCATGTTCGTTGTGAAGGCTGAAGGAACACTTTGATACACGGGAAAGTTGCTCAGGTTCGGTTTACGTCGAGCAGGAAATGCACCGCAGTCTTTCGTCATAGCAAGTGATGCAGAAGAAGTTTCTTAAGTCTTGGTTTACCCCAAATGGTAAAGGAACACTCCCAAAATAACGGGAGAGAGTGTAGCAGCGAACGAAGCAGCACCGCTAGGGTTGCACAGAGTTCCGTTGCAGAAGGTAGTGATAGAGTCCGCGTCCTCCACCGAAGCATTCATAAATGATGGATAACAGCCGCTTGAAATTGCACCACCTGCAAAGCCATAATACAAAACAAGTAAATGGTATGGCAATAAGTGTTTATATTTTGTAAACAAAGTTACTGAGACCCTTAAGCAGACACTGAATTTGATGAACGGGAGCAGTAAAGCAACAGAAGTACACTTACATCGCATCAGGGTTGGATACCCATGTGCATTGGAAATAGACTTACAGGTTCCGGAAGATGAGAGGAAATGTCAGCACTGTGAAGAAATGCCCGACACCACTGGAACATTATCTAACACAGTGCATAGTTACACTCACAACAGACCACTGGAACATTATCTAACACAGTGCACAGTTACACTCACAACAGACCACTGGAACATTATCTAACACAGTGCACAGTTACAAACCCATTAAGATTTCAATTTAGATTCAACAGAGCAGAAGAAGTTGTTACACATATGGCAAAATCTTACTGAAGCGACCATACGAGTCATAAATACTCATACTCCGCCCAAGTAAAACGGAAACAAACAACACTTAGTGGGCCAGCCAGAGGCTTAGGGCCCGCGCAGGGATATCCCTGCAAAAAAAAAAAATCAGACACTGAAGAAGCTCTCACTTTAGAGACAGAATATCTATATAAATAAAAATGGAAATGTTCGTTCGTTCAAAATCGTTAATCTCCGAAAGTTCTTCACCGATTGCTTTGAAATTTTCACACAATGTTCCATTCGCATCCGAGCAGGTTTTATATACNACAATATCAACAGGAAATGCAGCACCCCTTATCGAGCGAGGCAAGACATTTGCTGTGGGATAAGCCACAGTTGTAGCTCGTACGTGCACTCCCACATGTATCACACATTAAAGCAGTGCCGTCTTCTGCAGCGCCACACCTGTTGGTGTCGGGTTATGTCAGGTCCTCTTTACGTGTACCTGAGGACCACCACAAGACCCGAGGTGGTATACTCAAGGGGCGAAGCACACCACCCCAGCAAACAATATTTTTTTTACTATTTTTTAACGTGGCAACGTTTGAAAAAATCACACACAGCATAAACGTTATTTATACTCTTTCAACGTTGCTACTACTTCAAATTCTTAAAAAACGTTGTTTGCTGGGGTGGTGTGCCTCGCCCCTTGAGTCAAGCCGTAATAAAATGTTAGCGCCTCGAGATGTTTACTTGTGTATTAAATGTGGGAGGAGGAACGTGTAGATGACGTCACTAGGTAAACGTTCCTCCCCTAAAATGAGTTTAGTCATCTAGGAATTCGTGATCACACTCGCAAGCTCAACGATGACGCCGTCATGACAAAGAGCACAAATAATGAATGTAATTTTATCGATGGATTTATGAAATATTTAACTATGCTTCACCATTTTCGAAATTTTGAGTGTAATCCGGCCACATTCCTCCCTCGGTTCACTGGGGTTCTGTACATGTCTGTAAAATAAGTAAAACAAATCAGACGGATATAATTTGGTTGATATGACATGAGAATTTTATAGAAACTATGATTGACTAGACATTGATAATTTTTCTTTACTGTACGTACAGGATCTCTCCACACGTTGTATCCAGATCGGCAAGATTCTCACGGAAACAAATTAGCTGTACTTGCCTCCAGGGTATGTATTCCCCCCCCCCCCCCTAACGATGACGATCCGCAGAAGGATACTTTTTACCACTTCCATTTCAAACATATAATATATTCTTCATGCGAAAGAAGCAGTTTTCACGCGTTGAAATATATAACAGCCTTGCCTGTTTGCTTATTTAAATAAGTAGGCGTTGGTTTGTGGCAGGTGTGGATATGGGTGTGGGTTATGGTTTGTGGCAGGTGTGGATATGGGTGTGGGGTTATGGTTTGTGGCAGGTGTGAATATGGGTGTGGGGTTATGGTTTGTGGCAGGTGTGATGTGGGTGTGGGGTTATGGTTTGTGGCAGGTGTGGATACGAGTGTGGGATTATGGTAAGCCATTGGTAAGTTTGGGCCATGATTGGCTCTGGTCCATGCACGTGACACCCCAGGAACCAGGGGCCAGATTCACGAAGCAGTTACGCACCTACTTAGGAATATTTTCCTTCTTAGAACCTTCGTAGCGGCTACGTCGGTATTCAGGTAGGCATTTACATATGAAAATCTTCGTAAGTAAACACCGTCGGCTAAGAATGGTCTTGACCACTCGTAGTTTTGCGGAAACTGGATATAACTCAATTTTTCTCTACCACACAACACGGAGGATCGATTTTATTATAAATAAACATTTTAGCTGGCGAGTCTCAAGAAGAGGTCCTTCGTGTTAGCTATATATGCATTCTCTGCTTGAAACTTGTAATAAATATATCTTTTATGATATTAGAATTAGTTTTATAATAGAAAGATATTATACCAGTAGTTATTAAGTAAATAAACACAGGTGAACATGAAATAGGAGAGGTGATGATCCCGGGCTGGTGGGAGCATTTACTATCACCAAATGCCCCTGTTCACCTAGCAGTAAGTATAGCTAGGGGTGTACCTTAGTTATACATACCCATTTTTAATTGATTTTGTTTGGTTTTATTTTGACATTAAATCTGGGTGTGACATAAAAGAAAAATATGCTGCACAAATGATGTTAGGTAAGGGTAAAAACTTCAAAAACTTTTGTCATTGAATACTTAGGCCTATAATTATGACTATATGGACTATTATGGCCTGTTAAAAAAAAGAGGGGGGGGGGAAGCTTGGGTCCAAGACCTCTTCCTGTTACATAATTTGGCTGTATGTAACAATAAGTAAATAATTATCAAAAGCAGGGAAGCACCAAGCAGGGAAGGCTATGTAGCAGTAAGGCAGTGAGGTAAGGCATCTACATATTTGAGGAATGCTTATTTTATTTACCTTATAAGCTGAGGCAGCTTATTTTATTTGGGGAATGCTCAGCTGATTCCTCTACATTTAGCATGGAACAAATTTGTGTAAAGACCTCTTCCTGTTACACAGTTTGGTTGTGTGTAACAATAAGTAATTATCAAAAGAAGGCTCCAAGCCAGGAAGGTCATGTAGCAGCATTGTGTGTAACAATAAACTAATTTTTTTAACAAATAATGCACCTGTGAATAAAACAAATCCTGTCAGCTGTAAAAATATTGATACAGTATTTTTAAATAAAAAATATAATGAGAGAAATATTTCTGGTTTATTTTTATCTTTTTGCACTGTACAGTATATCCAAAGAAGTGAAAAATTGAAACAATGCACAATTTAATGAATGATACAAAAGAAATATGACTATTACATATCATCATGAGATCTTAATGATCCATGGTTAACATGATTTAATAAGGATAATACTTGTAATAATACAAACAATAATATAACTTAAAACCTTTATTACTGATTTTTATTTTATTAAGAAGCTTAGGTATACACAGCAATGTGCTGTTACCCTATTCTATATGAAAGATTACACAGTGTAGATAAATTAGCTATAAGTTCATCTAATACTCCCATCTCACAGGATGGTTAGGCATACATGGAATCAAGGGAGAAAATACCAGCCTCAATACAAATAACAAATAAACTCAGACTAAACAACAACTTCACGATTTTCACAAGAGGTAAGCACTGAATCATGGAAACATTACATTATAATTACTCTTACCAGTTTCTACAAGACTCCTCCCAAACAATATATTCTTTTTAACATGCTAAGGAATACACAGCAATGTGCTGCTTCCCTATTCTGTATAAAGGACCACACAGTGTAGATCAAAAACCAGCTACAAGCTCATCCAACATCCCCCACCTCACAGGATGGCCAGTCATACATGGAATCAGGAGAGAACAAAATATGTAAGGCTGATCTATTAACCCCACTATCAAAATCTGGGTGCAGCACTTGAATATCTTCCAATATTCCTGAGTGTATGAAGTAATTACAGAGCTCAAAGTACCTCATACCATTTGGTCTGAAGTCACTGATAACAGGGCAATCACAGATATAGTGTTGGAGAGTATGTCCTCTCAAGTAGGACTGAAAACAGATGTTTTTTTCACCAAGAGGGCTATAAACCCATGGAACCGCCTACCCGCTGAAACTGTAAATGCCAAAATCCAGCTTAAAAATATTAAAACAATTGGCGGGACCTTTAACAAGCCGCCGGCTCTGTCCTCGTCGAGGCCACTAGATAGTTAGTGGCCCTTGGGTAAATTCAGGTAAAAATATACAATAATTGTCAGCGCATCTTCCGAGCGACAAGAAGAGCTACATAGTATCTCTTAGAATTACGTAGGTAAACAAAAAATGTAACGTATTTGTTTACTACAATGTCGGTACTGGCTGTAGAAGTTGAAAAAATATAGTTTTACTTCGAAATATACTTATTTTATAAGAAAATTCGACGTAAGTAGGTAGCTGGTGAGCTCCGATAAGCCAGCGTCGTGATTGGCTAAATCTTGAAGAATAAAGATGAAGAATGTTGCCTGCTCTCTGATTGGCCAAACGAAAAGCCCTAGTGACATCTAGCGAGACTTCTTGAAAGTTGCTAGTAACTTCGTAAGTACAGCTTTCTGAATCGCATGTAGTCACGTTCTTAGCCGTATTTACGAACGTTCGTAGCACACCTTCTTACAAATAGCTTCGTGAATCTAGGTCCAGCAGTACAGTTTGCTGAGTGTGTGTGTTCTCATGCTGGAGCCGGAGGGCGTTGGCAGGGAAGGAGAGGGTATTGGCCGAGAATCTGGGTATAAATGCTGGTCACTGGTGTGGATCATACCCAGTGTGGCAGATACCAGCGCCCACACCGGTCCCTCCTGGCAGCAGTCTGCACCAACCCATCAAGATACGAGCTCTGTGTTGTATCTACGACTTCTTGTTGCTGAGAGCGCTATAGAAAGCGTACAACATAGGCACAATCTATCAGATATTCATAGTTGTAACTTGTCACTTCAGCAACACATCCAAGAACCACAGAAAATGAGACCAAGAATAATGGTAACGTATTTTTCTTATTTTAATTCGAGAATGTTATAAGATTTATTATTTTTGTGAATCACTTGACTCCAAGCGACGGGAGCTGCGGACGTCTCCCTCGTGCCTCGCCCCCTGGAGGAGAAAATAAGTCTTGTGCAAGGTTTGGGTTATAGGCTGGTGGCAACACGAGGAACACAACATATTGTGGTCCTTGAGTTACAGGGCACATCTAAGGTGACCCAGAACGCTGGTACGATCCCACCGTCCTGCTCCAAAAGTTGTCAGATATCATTGTTGTTTTAGATTCAGCTACTCGGAACAAAATTTCCATGTAGCACAGGGCCCGTAATATCAGATATCATGATATTGTGATTTTAGTGTAGTGACATGGTTGGGTGTAAATAGCAGATGCAACCCGCTCTCGCACAAGACAGCACATATATGACTTATTGCTTATAGTCACTATTTCCCTTATAAATAAGTAAATATGTGAGCCATATTAAATATGTGAGCCAAGCCATATTTTTTTCAGGGCAATAACATTTCCTCTCAGTTTTATTAAACAATAGAGATTTTATACAAAATTTGACAATATCCTGAGTTACTATACAATTTATTTAAATATTTTATTTTTGTTTTATTTTTATAAAACTGTAATATCAATATAGGTATAGGTTCAGTACTAATTGGAATATCTTAACATACTAAGAAGGTTAGGTTAGGTTGTGGTTTTTTATTCAGCATTTCAAGGTAAACTCAAATATTCACAATAAATTAGTATGCAGATGACTCTTAGGTCCATCAACTTGAACTGGTAGGTACAGCGACGGTCTCGCCGGCGTTCGATACCTTGTGGTTCAAGTTGGACACTATTCTTCCACTCCGTCCTCATATCCCAGCTCCCAGTCCTCAGTCCTTCCTAGTGTTCTAGAGCCATACTGGCTTAGCACTTTGTCCTCATAATTACCCTACCATGCTGAGACCTAGAAGGCGTCTCGGTGGTTACATTTAGTCCAGTGTTCTGTCTCTCGCCTTCCCCTTTACCATAACATCTGCTCATTCTGCTAGATCGTAATAGTGTTTGTTATTGTTATAGTACCTGCAAGGTTCAGGCGTTTATGATTCTACATAGGTTCAGGTATCTATGATATATGGGGGACACAAAGGGTTCAGCAAGTGACCCCTAAATGAACTTTGGGGTTCATTCCAGCCCAGTATATGCTTCTGTAACCTTTTCCACCACCGCCCGCAAGATGGGTATGGGGTGCATAATAAATGAGTCAAACTAAACTATGAAAATACACAGGTTCAGGTGTAACAAACTAGTTTTGTTGTAGGGAATTACTCGGTACAGTCTCTCATAGACGTGAGGGTTTGGAAAGTTGGAGTCAAGTGGTAGTGACCTGACTCGGGAAGCACAGGGCATCTCTCCTGGGATTAGCGGTTAAGATTACAAAATGGCCGGCGCCTTTGTCTTAAGCAACGTATAATGAATTATTTTACAGAATTCAGTAATTTAGAGAAATTAAAGTCTTCATTCAAATTGTATTTAATAATATATTCTGTTTATGTATCAAGAGTCGAAATACTGAGTAAGTCACCATCAGTGACGTCACGAGCAGGGGACTAGCCTCTGATGCGGATCAATCTTGACGACCCTGGGTCAAAGGTCACCATAGCCTTCCATATTTAATAATTCTCAAAGGTCAAATAGCCATATTGTAATTGGAAATAGCCTTTCCCTAAGATGCCTGTGCAATTACCATCAGTTTAAGAGTTCAACCATCTGGGTTGTTCAGTACAACAGATTAGTTGTTCAACTTAAATCCTGCTGGTAAACTTAGTAAACCTGGTGTAAGAATACCCCCTAGCTCTAACTAGCTGTGAGGAAGGCAGAGCAAGGGAGAGATTCAGTGTGGGTCGGTCAACAACTGAGGGAGGTCATCCACTCTCACCCCCTCCCATATAGATCAGTAGAACACCAGCTGGTCGCATTAAAAGGTATAGTTTGCTACAGTTTGTATAGGGAAATAGTTCATTTCATGCCTCGGTAGGGAGTGTTAAGTATAGGGAGTGATTTTATTTAGTTTTTGTTTAGATTTTGCATTAATAAATATTTAGCTTGTAATTTGCATTTTATTATCTCCATGTTTTCATGTTTCTCATGTCCTTGTCACGTGGTCTCCACGAGTCTGAGTTTTAGCTGGACCGCAAGCCTAACAAAGTTTTAAGAGTTCAGTTATCCCTTTGTTTGCTATAATTTTCCACACATAACGTAGATTCTTCCCTCCTTTTCCAAGTAATTTGAGGATCAAGCCCCCAAGGTTAATGAGTGATTAATTGGTCCAGACCCCAGTTAATTGGCTCTTCTGGTTTTAATGGTCTGGTGGTGGCAGCAGGAGGAGATTCTTGAGTTTGCTAGGAGTCTAGTACCATGTCGCGAGGCTGTAGAATCTTAGCCGTTCGAACGGCTAAGACCACTTGGCGTGGGATTCGGCTAGAGTAACTCTGGGGTCCCTTGGTATTAAGTGAAGAAAATAGAATACGGACAGGGGTAAGGCGCGCGTAGAGACGTTCAGAGACGCCAAACCCCCTCTCCCCATGCTACACAGGCGTCAATGGGTTACAATGAACATTTTTCATAAACTTTATTTTATCCATCACAGTAAAGATAGGACCTGCAAAGTAGACCTTTACCAAGCTGAGTTAACCCCTCTGAACCTAATACTACATAAGTATCAACATATATTTGGGTTTACCTAACCATATATACAAACACACACCTACACACCATGAGATGCAACACAAGGATTGGGGCTCGTATCTCCACCGGGAAATATCCTCCACCCATCTGGGGGTAAATGTTTCCCTGTCTCATTTCTGTCACGCAGGTAAGATATAAAATATGCATGATGCTGTCTTATCCCCTTCCCCATCACCGCCCTCGTCCCGATCCTCTATACTGGCCATTCTTCGCACACGTCACCGTAACCTATTCCCCCATTCTTTGCTATCTCGACCACTTCGCTAACTCCTCAAATCCCACCCTCTCACCTATCTTCTTCTTCCCTCGCCTCTACCCCTTTCTCACCACTCAGCACCTCTCCCTCACCACTCAGCACCTCTCCCTCACCACCTCTCCCTCACCACTCGGCGCTCTCCCTGGCAACACATCTGGCCCAGCGCCCCACCCCTCTCCCCCTCCCTGGAGGTACCTCGGGTACCTTGCAGCACGGGCCACATATATACTAAAGTACAAGATGAAGAGCTATGAAACTAACAATGTTGCAGTACTTTTGAAGTATAAGATAAAATGTGATGCCATGCAATGTCGAGTAATTAGCTGTTGACGACTTATTATGGTTTTATAACTGTGAGAGACGGGAGGCTTGTGACGCTTATTGAGCTCCACTAACACCTACTACTGACATTTTCTACCATGCAACCGACAACAGTTGTCTAGCTCTAAGCTATCTATTTACTTATAGGTAATCTGAGGCATCTGGGGAGAAGGAAACGCTAAAATGTCCTGCTGCTAGAATTGAACTCGGGACCTTTCGGCTTTGGTGTGTGTGTGTGGTGTGTGTGTGTGTGTGTGTGTGTGTGTGGTGTGTGTGTGGTGTTTGTGTGGGTGTGTGTGTGTGTGTGTGTTCGCGTGTGTGTGTGCGCGTGTGTGTGTGCGCGTGTGTGTGCGTGCGTGCGTGCGTGCGTGCGTGCGTGCGTGTACTTGTACTCACCTATTTGTGCCTGCAGGATCGAGTATTGACTCTTGGATCCCGCTTTTCTAACCATCGGTTGTTATAGCACTGACTACTGTACTATTTCCCTATCATATCTAGTTTTTAAAATTATTATAGCGTTTGCTTCCACAACCTGCTCCTTAAGTGTATTTCATTTTCCCCACTTCTCTCACGCTAAAAGAAAACTTCTCAACATCTCTGACTCATCTGAGTTTCCAGCTTCCAGCCATGTCCTCTCGTTCTGTTTAGTATTCAGTGTGACATATCGTCTATTTCCACTCTTTGAGTATTTTTATGTTTCCTATCATATCCCCTCTCTCCCCTTCTTTTATCTAGTGTCGTCAGGTTCAGTTCTTTCAGGTGCTCTTCACACCCGCATCCCTCGTAACTCTGGGACAGCTTCGTCGCAAACTTCTGAACCTTTTCCAGTTTCCTTAATATGTTTCTTCAGGTGGGGGCTCCATGATGGCGCGGCATACTCTTAAGACTGGTCTCCCGTAGGCAGTGTAAAGCGCCTAAAAGCTTCCTCACTTAGGTTTCTGAATGATGGTCTAACTTTTGCTAGTGTAGAGTACGCTGCTGTCGTTTTCCTATTTATATGTGCCTCAGGAGATAGATTAGGTGTTACGTCCACTCCCAGGTCTCTTTCTCGAATCGTCTCAGGTAGTTCCCCTTCATTGTGTCCCTTTGGTCTCCTGTCATCTAATCCCATTTCCATAACCTTACATTTGCTCGTGTTGAACTAAGGTACCTCTGGAGCATCTGCAAACTGTCCAGGTCCTCTTGGGGATCTTATACCCTCATCTTCACAACTCGTCTCATTAATTTTGCGTCTTCCCAATTTTATTGTGTGTGTGTGTGTGTGTGTGTGTGTGTGTGTGTGGTGTGTATTTGCTAGTATTTACTGTTTGTGCCTGCAGAATCGAGCTATTAGCTCTTGGACGCCGCCTTTCTAACCAATCTATTGTTCTTCTATTTATTTTCCACTACATATATTTATCTCTAACGCACGCACATCCCCAGGAAGTCGTAGCAGCTGTTTAACTCTCATACCTATTTACTGTTGGTGAACAGGTTTATCAGGTGAAAGAAACTACTTATTTGTTTCCGCCTCCGCCGGGAATTGAACCCGGACCGCACTAACGACTCCCGAGGGCTGTCCACTCAGCCGTTAGGCCCCTGTGTGTGTGTGTGTGTTGTGTGTGTGTGTGTGTGTGTGTGTGTGTGTCCTCACTCGGAGGTCTTCGCACCATCATATATTTCTTCTAAATAACACACTGTAAGACCCTTGTGCCGTTGCCTCTGCATGTGTTTTTAACCATTTTTTTTACCCAGAAGCTGCAACTAGGTCTTTCATACATGTAAGACGTAGCTCTAGCTTCTGGAGCCCACCTGTGCAGCTGTCGGTCATTAAATACAATGACTCCTGACCCTCGTATAAATTGTTTCCTTCCTGCCGCAGGTGGTAGCCGTAGCGCTGCTGCTGCTGGTGCTGCTGGCCGCCGCACCCTCCTCCACAGTTCTTCATGAAGAAACGCGGCCGGTATCGTCCTGCGTATTCCACGGCCGACTGAGTGAGTCCCTCTCAAAGTGGTTGTTGAGGGAGCGATTTGAGGTTCTGTAGTTATTGTACCTTCCATTGTTATCACTGTAACTGTAACCAATATTACAGTAACCTCCGTTACAGAAGCCACTACTACTCTAAATACCTCTACAGTAAACACTTGGACAGCGACATTACAGCTCTCTATACTGCACCAGGAAGCTGGAAGAGTCGAGGTGAGAGGTCCCAGGAGAGCAGCGCCAGCCGCCGCCTCGTCCCACTAAGGGTGATAACACCATGCACGAGGTGTGCTGTGGGAGCCCCTGGTCGTCTCTCTCAGGCGCTGAGCAACCGGAAAGGTTGCACAGTTGCAGTTGAAACGGTCGAGAAGTGCCTCGTGCACGGTGAAGCGGCACCTGCAACACCCAGCACGCTTCGTGCACGGCGAAGCGGCACCTTCAGGGTCTATACTTATCACCAAACCTGAAAGACTAAAATATTGACTCGATTATACGTCTGTGCTTCTGTATTTCCCGCCATTCTGTACCCTTCATGTCTTGCCAGTCCTGCGGGCTGTATTATGAACGTTATTATGCATTAGGTCATGAATTTTGTCCAAGAGCTCTTTTGAATAAGTTACAAAGATAATAACTACAGTATTGAGAAGAATTAGGGAACTGCATTAAGAGTTTAGAAAATAAGCATTATTGATTGTGATATTTAGGGACGCTTCTTGAATAATTGTGACATAATAGTCTTAAAATTCTTAGATTTTTATTTCACATTTAAATATATTGACTAATGTGGTAATAATTGTGATAGTTTTACATTATCGGGCTCTGTATACTTGAAAGGTGTGTAGCCTAGCCGAACCCGACGTACCGGGACGAGATTCAGGCGCGTGAATTCTTTCTTGGTAAACATGATGATAACCCATGATGAGACGATGATAGCTATGACGACAAGAAGATAACCATGACGACAAGATGATAACCATGACGAGACGATTCAAATTTGTCGGGTGTTAATAGCATCAGATATCAATTATATATTTTCATATTCAACAGTTGGCAATATATATATTTTGTTTTAATTATACATAAAATAGAAAAAATATTTCATATTATCACTAATATTTATTTATTACAGATCGATAAAAGGATCAAAGGTTTGGTCCAGGTCCTATTGGGTTCAGAGGCGGGAGGTGAGAACATAGTCCAGACTCTTCGCTACATTCCGCTCCAGTTAGCTGTCTACCGTCAACGGACCTTCAGTGGCGTGTCCTCTATCAGATCTTGATCCAATTTTCACACAGACATTATTTTCACACATCACAAATCGACAGTCTTTATAATCGTATAATTTCACATGTTCAACATCTTCAATTTGCTATTTAAAATTAAAACAGATCATAATAGTTTTAAGTATTAGGAAATGTATAATAAAACTGAGGTGATTAAAAGATAGAACTTTTATCTTTCCAACTACAACAAACAAATGACTGTAATAATTAATTTGCACAATAAATTATTTGTACAGTA
>WNGS01164858.1:64232869-64245806 GCA_020271785.1 Procambarus virginalis
GACAGGTCATAAACAAGAGCTCCTACAGTGAGATGAACAGTGACAGGTCATAAACAAGAGCCCCTACAGTGAGATGAACAGTGACAGGTCATAAACAAGAGCCCCTACAGTGAGATGAACAGTGACAGGTCATAAACAAGAGCACATACAGTGAGATGAACAGTGACAGGTCATAAACAAGAGCTCCTACAGTGAGATGAACAGTGACAGGTCATAAACAAGAGCTCATACAGTGAGATGAACAGTGACAGGTCATAAACAAGAGCTCATACAGTGAGATGAACAGTGACAGGTCATAAACAAGAGCCCCTACAGTGAGATGAACAGTGACAGGTCATAAACAAGAGCTCCTACAGTGAGATGAACAGTGACAGGTCATAAACAAGAGCTCCTACAGTGAGATGAACAGTGACAGGTCATAAACAAGAGCTCATACAGTGAGATGAACAGTGACAGGTCATAAACAAGAGCTCATACAGTGAGATGAACAGTGACAGGTCATAAACAAGAGCTCCTACAGTGAGATGAACAGTGACAGGTCATAAACAAGAGCTCATACAATGAGATGAACAGTGACAGGTCATAAACAAGATTCAAGGGTCCTCGACGATCCAAAACGTCGTCACTTTCATTTCATTTCCCACGAAGAGAACTTTCAGGGGAAAGCGCCAAGCCATTACGACTATATAGCACTGGGAAGGGGTCAGGATAAGGATTTGGGATGGGACGGGGGGAAGGAATGGTGCCCCAACCACTTGGATGGTCGGGGATTGACTTGTTCACTTGTTACACACACGTTAGTGTGACTAATCCTTTGCGTCACCTTAAATAACGTTATTTACACTACCTTCTTAAGTAAAGACAAATCCAATTCGCTTTTCAATGTGTTTTTTAAATCGAGTTTACTGTTAACTCAGAGATGGGGGGAAATTCGTAACATTGACATGTTCTCTCGACACTCAGCCCAAGTCCTCCTTCACATGTTCAATAAACGAAATGTAACTTGTTAACGACTGAGAGCAAAAATAGCTTACCAGATTTTTAGTGACATTTGGGAAATGTTGTCTGTAACACTAGAGCAGCTCAAGGCACACTAGAGCAACTCAAGGCACACTAGAGCAACTCAAGGCACACCAGAGTAGCTCAAGGCACACTAGAGCAGCTCAAGGCACACTAGAGCAACTCAAGGCACACCAGAGCGGCTCAAGGCACACTAGAGCAGCCCAAGGCACACTAGAGCAACTCAAGGCACACCAGAGTAGCTCAAGGCACACCAGAGCAGCTCAAGGCACACTAGAGCAGCTCGAGGCACACTAGAGCAGCTCAAGGCACACTAGAGCAACTCAAGGCACACCAGAGCGGCTCAAGGCACACCAAAGCAGCTCAAGGCACACTAGAGCAGCTCAAGGCACACTAGAGCAACTCAAGGCACACTAGAGCAACTCAAGGCACACCAGAGCGGCTCAAGGCACACCAAAGCAGCTCAAGGCACACTAGAGCAACTCAAGGCACACTAGAGCAACTCAAGGCACACTAGAGCAACTCAAGGCACACCAAAGCAACTCAAGGCACACCAGAGCAACTCAAGGCACACTAGAGCAACTCAAGGCACACTAGAGCAACTCAAGGCACACTAGAGCAACTCAAGGCACACTAGAGCAACTCAAGGCACACTAGAGCAACTCAAGGCACACTAGAGCAACTCAAGGCACACCAAAGCAACTCAAGGCACACCAGAGCAGCTCAAGGCACACTAGAGCAACTCAAGGCACACTAGAGCAACTCAAGGCACACTAGAGCAACTCAAGGCACACTAGAGCAACTCAAGGCACACTAGAGCAACTCAAGGCACACCAGAGCAACTCAAGGCACACTAGAGCAACTCAAGGCACACTAGAGCAACTCAAGGCACACTAGAGCAACTCAAGGCACACTAGAGCAACTCAAGGCACACTAGAGCAACTCAAGGCACACTAGAGCAACTCAAGGCACACTAGAGCAACTCAAGGCACACTAGAGCAACTCAAGGCACACTAGAGCAACTCAAGGCACACCAGAGCAACTCAAGGCACACCAGAGCAGCTCAAGGCACACCAGAGCAGCTCAAGGCACACTAGAGCAGCTCAAGGCACACTAGAGCAACTCAAGGCACACTAGAGCAACTCAAGGCACACTAGAGCAACTCAAGGCACACCAGAGCAACTCAAGGCACACCAGAGCAGCTCAAGGCACACCAGAGCAGCTCAAGGCACACTAGAGCAGCTCAAGGCACACTAGAGCAGCTCAAAGCAAGCAGGTAAGGGGCCCCATAACACCAAGACTCCGGGGATTATCAATGTGCGTGCAAACACAGACAATCAGAATTAATATGGCATGTGAAGCTCAGTGTAACTCTCAGAGGAATATTTTGTAACGAGATTAACTCCCACTGCCGTTCTCTAGGGAAAGTGGAGGGGAAATTAACCTGTCACTTACAAGTGTCGGGGTTTACAGTTTCAGGAGCCAGCAAGCTAATTTACAGAGGCGCAGCGGCTCTGAATGAGTCAAAACACAAGAGCTGCAGCTAAAACTGAGTAAATGTATTACAATTGAGTTGCATACAAACAGTTACGCACAGAGGCAGGCGATCGCGCTCTACACGTGAAGCAATCAACTTACTGACTGGAAACTCGCGATAGCAGCAGTGGCCCAGAGGGGTGGAGGTGAGTGGCTGGCAGACTTGTGGAGGCTAGCGGGTACGATGGCAACACAGATGCTAGCAGGTACGATATCAACAATAGCTGGAAGCAGGCACTTGCTGTAAGATTTCTGATTTTGCCATGGTCAAGAGGATCAATGTCGTCTTGTGATCAAACATGCTAAGTATTCTTGTATGTATAGACTACTGTATGTATAGACTACTGTATGTATAGACTACTGTATGTATAGACTACTGTATGTAGAGACTACTGTATGTATAGACTACTGTATGTAGAGACTACTAGGGCGGTACAGGTGTCGACATGTCCCGGGAACTGCCGGAGCTGAGGCTCTCTCCTGGAAGGCTATCCCCAGTGCTTTCTTTAACAACAATGACCGCGTTGAAGGTCATTCTTGCTGGTAGGCTCGGCAGGTCAGTGAGTGCCATGGTACCAGTGGTCTACGTCCTCGGCTTATAACCTAGGTTTAATCCCCAGGTAGGACGGTTGGATACCTTTCCCTTTCATCTGATGCCAACTATCTAGTAGGCAATTAGATACCCGGAGTTAGGCAACTGTTGTGGGTTGCATCCTGGAGAGGGTCAGTAGTTGATGTAGGAGGGGGGAGTATATATTTACGAGCAGGACGGATAGAAATCAATTTCTATTTTTATAGAAATGGAAATCTCCATAGGAATCAATTTCTATGGAGGGAATTATGGAATAATTTATCCACATTTGTATATGCAATCCCAGTTTTAGATGTAGTGGGAAATGTTACTGTATCGGGTACAGGAAGCTGGCGACACTGTGGCTTTTAAGCTCAATATTTAAGACAACAACATGCTGCTATGGCGGTGTGTCCAATCACAAGATGAGTGGCGCTGCCCAATAAACTCGCCCCTCGGGGCAAAATTTAAAAAAAATTAAATAAAGTTTTTCACATTGGGGTCATATTTTTAGCATTTTTTAGCATCAACTGTAGCATTTCTTATTTTATATATGAAAACATTCGTTAATTCTTCTTCTTATTTGTTAAGTGATATTAAATGTAAAAATATATTGCTGCTGTTGCTAGTCCTTTGTTGATGAGCTTAATGGGCGGCGCTGTTTACCTCTGGCTGAGCGCGGAGCACCTATTGTATGCCTCAACTTTCACTTTCCTCCTTATTGCTATTCCGTCAATCAACTTGCTGTTAACTCCCACATAAAACATATCTTTGGACCTCTGTCACATCTTTTCCTCACTCGTCATTTTGGGGAGGGTAGTAGTGTAGTAGAGCGCCCCAGCGCTACATCTGGCCGGTGCACATTCTTGGCCGCCACCACTGTAGGCTGAGTCTCCCTCTGCTTGGCATCGCTACTCCTGTTTGTGTAGGTATCGTCCGCTCCATCACAGACACACACACACACACACACACACACACACACACACACACACACACACACACACACACACACACACACACACACACACACACACACACACACACACACACACACATACACACCAGTGAACTACATAAATTTCAGCACGATTTAGATCTGTAGTTTGTGTATGATCCTCTGTCCTGTAGTAATGAATACGAGCAGCACCTCACGGTAATAAGTCCCACATGAATTACTTAGATTAGGTAAAAATTGTAAATTTTGTATATGCATAAAGGATTGCATAAAGATGTTAATGATACATATTGTGAGATTTATCAATAAGTGCAGTCACACGAAGAAGCTTTTGAAGATAACTGTACTCAGTCTTAAATGTAAATATAATAGGAGCAACTTGGGAAGTGAGTCCGTGAACTAAACACTGGGTGGGGGATTAACACCCACCTACACAGTGGCCAGAGAGGTTTACAGGTGTAATTAAGAGCCGACTCAGCAAGACGAAACTGAGTTATGGCCACCTGACGATGTTCCTCTCTCTGTGTGCCAAGTATTCTTTTCTTACTGCCTGCCTCAGTTGTGTGTGTGTGTGTGTGTGTGTGTGGTGTGTGTGTGTGTGTGTGTGTGTGTGTGTGTGTGTGTGTGTGTGTGGTGTGTGTGTGTGTGTGTGTGTGTGTGTGTGTGTGTACTCACCTAGTTGTACTCACCTAGTTGTGCTTGCGGGGGTTGAGCTCTGGCTCTTTGGTCCCGCCTCTCAACCGTCAATCAACAGTTGTACAGTTTCCTGAGCCTAATGGGCTCTATCATATCTACACTTGAAACTGTGTATGGAGTCAGCCTCCACAACGTGTGTGTGTGTACTGCGCTAAATGTGCATACAGCGTCGAGGATCGCCCCCCTCCCTAGACGCACCTCCCGCACATAACTTATGCAATGACTCATTTCCAACGTTTTTCTGATCTTCACATTTAAGGCTGATTTACAGATCTTCAATAGCTTCTTCGTCTATCACGTTCCCTCATTGGTACCTTTAGCGATCTCTGTGGCATGTCTGTGACTTAGCTGTGTAGTCTCTAGTTTCCATCCCCTCGTTCTCTTCTTCCTAACTATGAGCAATGTATCCCTGTTTACTGTGTGAATTCACCTTAGAATCTTCTATGTCGTTATCATGTCTTTCCCTGTTCCGTCTCTCCTCCAGTGTGGCGAGGTAGTCCAGTTACCTCAGTCTTTCCTCGTAGCTCAGACCTCTCAGCTCAGGAACCAGCCTTGTAGCATACTTGTACCTTTTCTTGTAAAAAGAAAAGGTTTTTTGTTTTCTTGCATGTTTGTATATATGTATCACGGTTGGAAATGCAACCCTTAAGCGCGTGGTCCAACCCCAACACTATTTATCTTGACTCACTGCTCTATGATGGTTAGTGCTCTGTTGATGTTGAGGAGATTATGTTGTGGTGGTTATACGTCCTCTCTTCTCTCGTAACTACCTTTACCCTTTTTCCTAACTTCCTCCCTTCTTTCTATCTCCCTCGTTCCTTCTCTCCATTTCTCTCGCACCAATTAGAACGCTCATGGATCCATCAAATTACTTTTAACTACTGAAGGTTTGTGTTTGTGTACTTCGTGTGTGTCCGTGCAGCAGGTGCTGGTGACAACTGCGCCTCCTTGTAGCCTCCCGCTCTTAGTGTGTCCCCCATACAGTGATTGTGTGTGGTGCCTGACACGGTCACTAAAGTGTGGTGCCTGACACGAGTGATGGTCACTAAAGTGTGGTGCCTGACACGAGTGATGGTCACTAAAGTGTGGTGCCTGACACGAGTGATGGTCACTAAAGTGTGGTGCCTGACACGAGTGATGGTCGCTAAAGTGTGGCGCCTGACACGAGTGATGGTCACTAAAGTGTGGTGCCTGACACGAGTGATGGTCACTAAAGTGTGGTGCCTGACACGAGTGATGGTCACTAAAGTGTGGTGCCTGACACGAGTGATGGTCACTAAAGTGTGGCGCCTGACACGAGTGATGGTCACTAAAGTGTGGTGCCTGACACGAGTGATGGTCACTAAAGTGTGGTGCCTGACACGAGTGATGGTCACTAAAGTGTGGTGCCTGACACGGTCACTAAAGTGTGAATATGGGTGATTACCATCATCCTCAACACTCATCACACATGTGTACCAGCAGCTGTGACGGGCTTACAGTCCTCTCACTCACACTGGAGTGTTGAGGGGATCAGGGGGGAGGGGGGGGGCCTCGCCAGAACATACTCAGGGCGCCGCAGAGTGGCGCTTCACACGTCCTAGTGCCTGTGTAATCATTGGGATGGCTCCCGTGCGTGTGTATATCTATTTATTTGGCGGTGATATACTTGTTTGTGGAGAGTGTTCACCTCCTGATACACTTGTGTTTGAGTCTGTTATGATTCACGTTCGTTCTTTGATGAGGCCTTAATTAACACTTTCTATGTTGTATATCTATATCTATATTTATTCTTATAAATATCAGAACACTTTTCTCTTTCCTACTCTTCCTTTATTTCCCCTTGATCTTTCCCTTCGTCCCTTGCACATTCTCCCCTACCTTCCTTGCTGTATTCCCCTGTGTTCTCTTCCTGTGTTCCTCTCTCCCTCGTTCTTCTTTCATTCCTAAATGTGTCCCATCCCAAACCCTTATCCTGACCCTTTCCAAGTGCTATATAGTCGTAATGGTTTGGCACTTTCCCCTGATACTTCTCTCCCTCCTAAATATGTTGATCTTCCCGCTCCCCCCGCCCCTGCCTACCCAATGCCCCCCCCCGCCTACCCCCTGCTCCCCCCCCCGCCTACCCACTGCCCCCTCCCCTGCTTACCCCCTGCTCCCCCTCGCCTACCTGCTGCTTCCCCCCTGCGTACCCACTGCCCCCCCTGCCTACCCACTGCCCCCCCTGCCTACCCAATGCCTCCCCCCCTGCCTACCCACTGCCCCCCCTGCCTACCCACTGCCCCCCCTGCCTACCCACTGCCCCCCCTGCCTACCCAATGCCTCCCCCCCTGCCTACCCACTGCCCCCCCCTGCCTACCCACTGCCCCCCCTGCCTACCCAATGCCTCCCCCCTGCCTACCCACTGCCCCCCCTGCCTACCCACTGCCCCCCTGCCTACCCACTGCCCCCCCCTGCCTACCCACTGCCCCCCTGCCTACCCACTGCCCCCCCCCTGCCTACCCACTGCCCCCTGCCTACCCACTGCCCCCCCCCTGCCTACCCACTGCCCCCCTGCCTACCCACTGCCCCCCTGCCTACCCACTGCCCCCCCCTGCCTACCCACTGCCCCCCCTGTCTACCCACTGCCCCCCTGCCTACCCACTGCCCCCCTGCCTACCCACTGCCCCCCTGCCTACCCACTGCCCCCCTTGCCTACCCACTGCCCCCCCCTGCCTACCCACTGCCCCCCCTGTCTACCCACTGCCCCCCTGCCTACCCACTGCCCCCCTGCCTACCCACTGCCCCCCTGCCTACCCACTACTCCCCCCCTTGACAATAATGAACAGTGGCAGGAGTGTGGGGGTCCTGTCTCTCATCAGCTCCCCGGCTCCTACTCCTGCATTATTGATGTGCGGCTCTGTGGTGACTGTTGTGGTGGTGGTGGGTAGTGGTAGTGAGTAGTGGTGGTGGTGGGTAGTGGTAGTGAGTAGTGGTGGTGGTGTTAGTGGTAGTGTGTAGTGGTGGTGGTGGGTAGTGGTAGTGAGTAGTGGTGGTGGTGGGTAGTGGTAGTGAGTAGTGGTGGTGGTGGGTAGTGGTAGTGAGTTTGTGGTGGTGGTGGGTAGTGGTAGTGAGTTGTGGTGGTGGTGGGTAGTGGTAGTGAGTAGTGGTGGTGGTGGTAGTGGTAGTGAGTTGTGGTGGTGGTGGGTAGTGGTCGATTGTGTTGGTGAGTAGTGGTGGTTATCTTGAGACGATTTCGAGGCTTAGCGTCCCCGCGACCCGGTTCTCGACCAATCCTCCACCCCCAAGGAAGCAGCCCGTGACAGATGACTAACTCCCAGGTACCTATTTACTGCTAGGTAACAGGGGCATCAGGGTGAAAGAAACCCTGCCCATTGTTTCTCTCCGGCGCCCGGGATCGAATCACAGGACCACAGGATCACGCGTCCAGTGTTCTGTCCGCTCAGCTGACAGTGGTGAATTGTAGTGGTGACAATGATGGTATTAGCAGTGACAGTGGTGGTGGTAAGTGCCGGAAGTAGGGTGGTGGCGTCCTTTTTTTACGGGAATATTCCTTCGCGAGCCTTGTGCCTGTGGCTAGCCTGCTCTGTCTGACGTACGTGAGTATTACTCATACAGTGAGTGAGTGAGTATTTATGACTCATGTTGGCTTCAGTAGCCCCATGTCCCTGTGTTTGACAGCGTCTGCGTTCACTTCCGATCAGTCCTGGGTTCGATCCCCGGTCAGAGCAAGCAACCTGTCCTCATAAACAAAGACCCAAAGTCCATTCCATGCACCCGCCAAACCCCCTGTTTAAGAATGGAAAATGGTTTACACACGACTCACAACTGATGACCTCCGAACACTTCCGGAACAATGCTTCACTGACGACTTGTGTTCGAACGACAACGCTGTAAATGCTTCACCCACGTACTATAAATACAAATAATCGCCAACAGAACCTAAACACCTAACCTAACCAGTGCCTAAATATACACAATATGCTAAAATATAACAATATTATGTTATATTTGAGAAAATTCCTGTTTCGAATGAACAGCATGTTAAGTTGACGAATGCGTCTTTGGGGTCGACCGCTGGATGGAATGGACTTGGGTTGAGGACGGGTTGAAGCAAAACGATTGGCAATATTTGTTACGCGCGGCTGCCTCTGTTCACCAAGCATAAATAGGTTCCAGCAAGTAAGTCAACTGTTGTGGCTTGCATCAGGTGGAGAGCCAGTGGTGGCCCCTTCATCACAAGGGCGACAGGTTATTCCCGCTCCTGGAACCAGTTGTTCTTATTGCCATGATCATGGAGAGCCAAGCCTTGGGCCAGTGACGGTGGTGGTGAGTGAAGGTGACGGTGGTGATGATGAGTGAAGGTGACGGTGGTGGTGAGTGAAGGTGACGGTGGTGGTGAGTGAAGGTGACGGTGGTGATGAGTGAAGGTGACGGTGGTGGTGAGTGAAGGTGACGGTGGTGGTGAGTGAAGGTGACGGTGGTGATGAGTGAAGGTGACGGTGGTGGTGAGTGAAGGTGACGGTGGTGATGAGTGAAGTGACGGTGGTGGGAGTGAAGGTGACGGTGGTGATGAGTGAAGGTGTGGTGGTGGTGAGTGAAGGTGACGGTGGTGGTGAGTGAAGTGACGGTGGTGATGAGTGAAGGTGACGGTGGTGGTGAGTGAAGGTGGTGGTGAGTGAAGGTGACGGTGGTGATGAGTGAAGGTGACGTGGTGGTGAGGTGACGGTGGTGGTGAGTGAAGGTGAACGGTGGTGATGAGTGAAGGTGACGGTGGTGGTGAGTGAAGGTGTGGTGGTGGTGAGTGAAGGTGTGGTGGGGTGAGTGAAGGTGACGGTGGTGGTGAGTGAAGGTGACGGTGGTGGTGAGTGAAGGTGACGGTGGTGATGAGTGAAGGTGACGGTGGTGGTGAGTGAAGGTTGTGTGGTGGTGGTGAGTGAAGGTGTGGTGTGGTGGTGAGTGAAGGTGACGGTGGTGATGAGTGAAGGTGACGGTGGTGGTGAGGGTGACGGTGGGTGGTGAGTGAAGGTGACGGTGGTGGGAGTGAAGGTGACGGTGGTGGTGAGTGAAGGTGTGGGTGGTGGTGAGTGAAGGTGTGGTGGTGGTGAGTGAAGGTGACGGTGGTCGTGAGTGAAGTGAGGGTGGGTGGTGAGTGAAGGTGAGGGTGGTGGTGAGTGAAGGTGAGGTGGTGGTGAGTGAAGGTTGGTGGTGGTGAGTGAAGGTGACGGTGGTGATGAGTGAAGGTGACGGTGGTGGTGAGGTGACGGTGGTGGTGAGTGAAGGTGACGGTGGTGGTGGAGGGTGAGGGTGGTGGTGAGTGAAGGTGACGGTGGTGGTGAGTGAAGGTGACGGTGGTGGAGTAAGGTGTGGTGGTGGTGAGTGAAGGTGTGGTGGTGGTGAGTGAAGGTGACGGTGGTGGTGAGTGAAGGTGACGGTGGTGGTGAGTGAAGGTGACGGTGGTGGTGAGTGAAGGTGACGGGTGGTGAGTGAAGGTGTGGTGGTGGTGAGTGAAGGTGAGGGTGGTGGTGAGTGAAGGTGTGGTGGTGGTGAGTGAAGGTGACGGTGGTGGTGAGTGAAGGTGTGGTGGTGGTGAGTGAAGGTGACGGTGGTGGCGAGTGAAGGTGAGGTGGTGGCGAGTGAAGGTGAGGGTGGTGGGTGAGGAGGTGAGGGTGTGGTGAGTGAAGGTGAGGGTGGTGGAGTGAAGGTGACGGTGGTGGCGAGTGAAGGTGAGGGTGGTGGGTGAGTGAAGGTGTGGTGGTGGTGAGTGAAGGTGAGAGTGGTGGTGAGTGAAGGTGACGGTGGTGGTGAGTGAAGGTGACGGTGGTGGTGAGTGAAGGTGAGGGTGGTGGCGAGTGAAGGTGAGGGTGGTGGTGAGTGAAGGTGACGGGGTGATAACGATGTGTGGGGGTGGGCGTAGCGGGGGGGGGGGGGGGTGAAGCGGTAGAAGCGTAGGGCGTCACCTCCTCCTCCAGGTAGGCGTGAGGGGGGGGGATAAGGGAGGGAGGGATGGGCCGGGCCAGTGGGAGGGGCCTCCTGTCCACTTAAAGCTGATGAAACATTTAAGTTCCGCCCCGCTCAGAACACGTGGATAGTATCTGGAGTTCCGCCCCGCTCAGCGTGGACTGGAGTCCGCCCAGCTCAGACGTGGATAGTATCTGGAGTCCGCCCCGCTCAGACACGTGGATAGTGTCTGGAGTCCAGACATAATGAGTACTGACATTAGCAAATGACAATTGACGCTAGTATTTCGTAAAGCATTAACTTAGGCCTACTCCGACCAGTCTGTGTCCGTCCTGTACACCAGACCATTCCCTCCCGGCAAAGTTGGGTGAGGAACCCCAAGCATCTGGTCTCCAGCTTTGGACAGACAGACAGACAGACAGACTGAAACATTCTCTCATAGTCCTATAAGAAGTCTGAGAGAATATCATAAAACTTAAGTCAACTGCTTTAAGAAATATTAACATTTACTAAGACCCGCATACAAATTTCATGGAGTCAAGTGTGAAATATTTGGTGGGATTCCCCTAGAGTTTTGCAGTACTCACACAATATTGTTTTCTGATACAGTTGTTTGAGTGCTTCTTAATTAATTGCAATTTTTTTATAGAAGCAGAGAGAGTGGAGGGGGGTAGAGGGGAGAGAACGAGCTAGGGGGAATTACGAAGGGGGCTTCTTAATAATAAATCCCCCTCTCTTTCTAGGCCGTTGTCGTCGTGAGGGGGCTTGGTGGGCAGTTGTTTGGGTGAGATGCTCCATGGGACAGTCCTCTGCCCTTTAGAAGCCTTATGGTCCTGCCGCCGTCTTCACTGATTATGCTGGGTGTTATTTCCTCTTCGTTATGTTTCCTTTTTCCTCTTCCCCTTCTTCTCATTTCTGGTGTCATTTCTCACCGACTTTTTGCCATTCTTGATTATTCTTATGGACATCTTCTGTTTTGACGCCCGGGTGTTTGGGGAGGCACACTATCTCACCCGTAAAACTGTGGTACTCGACGTTTCGAGCGAGGAGATGCTTATATTGTTAATCCTCGCTTTCGTCACTGAATCCGATCTTGACGGACTGACGGTTCTTAAGGTGGCGATTGTGGGTGTATACTCACGATGCATCCTGGGGGTAGCCCATCTTTTCGGGTGTCCTCTTCTCTATTTGTGGTTTCATGGTGGGTACGCGGGCTTATTCGTGAATGAAATTAATGCCTGCTCGTTTCTATGCTGCCGAGTGATCCACTTATAACTTCCCAGACTCGTGGGGTGGGCGACCTAACCCACCAAGTCGGACTGTGTTGGAAGACCAGGCTCTGTAGCCCCCACTACATGTTCAGGAGTACATTCCCTCTCCTAGACTTTGCAATAGGTGCTGGAAATGTGGGCATGGTGCCCTCAAATGCACAAGTGTCTCTGTGCCCCTTGTGTGGAAACTTGGGTCACTCTAAGACGAATTGCTCTTCTTCCCAGGCTCACTGCATCAATTGCGGTGACGCCCACAGCTCAATATAAAATGATGGTTGTGTGGTTAACTACGCCTTGAACCTTCACCCTGCCATCACTCAGACCAAGCACCCGGCAGCCGACTCCACATAGTCCATTTGGGGAGAGTGGATGATGGCCGGATGAGGGGGGAAGGGTGCGGAGAGGGGACAAAGAGAGAGAGCGGTGGAGAGTAAGAGTGCCAGAGTGAAAGAACTGGTGAAGAGCAGATGGGAGAGAGTGCTAGAGGGTAGGAGACAGCTACAAGTGTATTGATAGTGGCCGTGTTGACGGAGTGTTAATACCTCCTGCTTCCCTAGTTCACGTCCTGAGTTGGCCGGGCAGGCTGTAGCTCTTGGGCCCCTGACCTAGTGTTCCCGAGCAACCAATAGCTCCTGGGCCCCAGATTTAGTGTTATCCGAGCAGCCAAGTGTCCTTTGTTAGTCTGTGTCCCAGGACATTGGCTCTTGCATGCTCGTACTCACATGTTAAGTATTCAGAGTGAAGTAAGTCCGTGTGGCTCCGGGGTGGACGACGCTCACACAGGAGGTCGACTACTTACTCTCGGCTCTCACATAAACCATCTTATTACTACGGATAAATACCTGAAATCCTTGCACTCTATCCATATGTCGCTTCCAGTAGATAAACGACATATGAGATAAAGAAACAAGTAGTGTATTGTGAATACATAATAACAAACAGTAGCTT
>WNGS01164858.1:64259814-64272885 GCA_020271785.1 Procambarus virginalis
CGGGTACATCTTGAGGTCAAACTCGCACTGGAAGGTTATGCTGTACTTCCTCCTTACACTTATGGGGTTCTCCAGGCCCGCGTACACCTCCACTGTGAACACCAATATCCAGTCAGACAGTCATTGGTGATGTAGTCATACAGTCAGTCACTGTTGACGCATTTCAACAATTAGATAATCACTAGTGATATATCTACACAGAGTCAGTCACTGGTAAATTAGCCATATAGACAGGCACTGGTGATGCTTTCAGGAATGCAGGTACATGTAATATAGTCATTTATAATACAGTCATACAGTTATGCGTAATACAGTCATATAATTAGACAAGAACATGTAACAGCTATACAGCCAGGTACAAATAATACAGCTATCAACAATATTTCACATTTCTCATCCACTTTAACAATACAACAAAATTAACATACATATTTGCAGTACACTGCAAGTCATTTACCTGTTGATAATTTTATAGTCCTTATTTACACAAGTAATTTACATGTATGACAATAACCCCCAAATGACATGCTCATATACCATCATTAATCTGTGTCTTGTAGTGAATAAGGATGGGAAACGAAGAATGTCAAGACGGCGAGAGGCGGGGCTCTTATTTTGCTGACAGACACACTCGGGTCCGTCAAATGTCTTCGAGAAACTGTGATAGAAACTTTTGGGGCACGCAACAAGGGGATAACAAGGCAAGAGGGTGGCAGCACCTCCAAGTTCCATGTTGAAAAAGTCACGTGAGAAGGAATGACCGTAAGAGTGTGGTTGAGAGTGGTTGAGAGTGTGGTTGAGAGTGTGATCGAGAGTGTGGTTGAGTGTGTGATCGAGAGTGTCGTTGAGTGTGTGGTTGAGAGTGTGGTTGAGAGTGTGGATGAGAGTGTGGATGAGAGTGTGGTTGAGAGTGGGTCCTTACACTCCTCGGGGCGCGTGTCGTCGCCCAGGCTGGGTTTGCCCTGCATGTTGACCACCATGGTTGCCTGGTGGTCCGTCTGCGTGATGTGGATGCCCTTGGTGTTGGTGAAGTCCACCACTGGCACCCACACCTGCTTCATCGTCTCGTACGGCAACCTGGCCGAAAGAACAGAAGGAACTCAAAATAACAGCACGAGCCGATGCGTGTAACAGCGGGATGGTGTTGAAGATTGACATTGTCATAATGTATTTAAATTTAATATTCAGTACTGTTTGGTGTAAGGTGTCTTGAATATTTTATTTTATTTGAAGGTGATTTTCAATTTCCAGACGTATTTCTGAAAATGTATTCGTAAATGGGATTTGCGTATTACCTGTTGAGTGTATAGTCTTCATTGAGGTTGAGGAATTTGAGTCTTGCCTCTTGCCATGTCATGCTGACGTTGAGATTGACATGCATGTGCATTGACGGCGTGTCCACGTCGGCACTCTCGATGATGACGTGCAGAGTGACGGGCAAGGGCTCGGACGAGTTGCTGTCGCTGTTGATGACCGGAGGCAAATCGGGGCGGTAGACGGAAGGGAAGAACACCAGCTGACAGCCACTCTCGTCACTCTTGTCCCGACAGTCGAACTTGAGGTCGCATCGCTGGAAGAGAGGGATGCAGGAGGCGTCGTCACAGGAAAACTGACCTGCACCACAGGGAGTCAACAGGAGAGGGCGAGTCTGACCTACAGCCTGACCACACATGGCCTTCTTCAGGGTCCATTTCTGACGGCCGATAGGAAAGCCACTTACTGCGTCAACCAAACTAGCGACAGTCTGGTTATTGCGCCAGTCCCACCACAGCCACTCACTCTTATCCTCACTCCGGATTATTTGGTAGTCCGAGTAGCCTCTGAACAAAAATTTCCCAGTTTTATCCTGAAGGGCTACAAGGTGTGTGTTTCGTCGATACCTCTCGCAGGCTCCCAAGAGCACCCAGACGGGGCGCCGCGGGACTGCGCACACCGCACACTGTAAGTCGTCACAGCGGGTGTCGGCCAGCTTGAGGGGACCCTCCGCTACGGCACAGTTCTCCAGCTTGCTCCCGTCCGGCTCGTCCAGTGCCCAAGAGGGACGCACCTGTGTCATATACTTCATGTGAGTCCACACCCCTTCTTCCTTGGCATCTGTGATCCCCACCCAGAAGGGCTTGCACACCTTGCCTCCCTCAGCGTGGTGCTTCTCTACAGCCTTTAACAATGTATTGTACTCTTCTCTAGAGTGAGGCGTCGGAAGAGACCCACCGAGACCTTCACATACTTGGAAGGCAGAAGTGGCAGTGAAGTCGGTGAAGACAAAGTAGTCTGTGCCCGAAGCTTCCTGGCAAAGGTCATCAAAAGACTCTTCAGTCTCCGT
Source organism: Procambarus virginalis (assembly GCA_020271785.1). Taxonomy (NCBI): domain Eukaryota; kingdom Metazoa; phylum Arthropoda; class Malacostraca; order Decapoda; family Cambaridae; genus Procambarus; species Procambarus virginalis. The sequence continues at coordinate 64,262,138 of WNGS01164858.1, forward strand.
CACATCCCCAACAGACATCCAGGGGCCTCTCCAGGGAACGACGTCTCCCTCCTCTTGCATGAAGCACTCTGACAGAGCGGCCACTTCGTCAGCCGTCAGTGTGCGGCTCCATATGTTGACCTAAAAAGAAATTAAAACCAGAGTACCTAGGATACTGAATTCTTAACAACTTTGTTTTTCTGCTCTAAGATCAAGTTAAATATTTAACACAAAATTTGTTGGAAGGACCTCCTTCAGGACCTACCTGAGGGAACTGGCTGCTGAAGGACCTACCTGTGAGAGTTGGCCGCTGAAACTGTGATCTGCATTCCAGGCGCCAATCTTAATTTGTGTTCCAGTAATTGGTTCTCCGAGCTGGTAATTGTGAGAGTCTTGCACAGTGCCATCCAAATACGTCACGGTGACCCCGTTGCCGTGAGTGACACACAAGTGGTGCCACGTGAGTGCCCGTAGACGATGCTTCAGGAAGTAATAGCGACGAAACTTAGACAATGTAACCCGTATGTAGTTTAAGTTGACCTCTGGTGGTAGAGAATGGAAGCGCACATGACTGGCCAAAATAGATTTATGAAGTTCCTGGAGTTATTTTGTCTATATTTTACCTATAATAGCCCTAATAGACTCACACGATGACTTTATAATGCACTTAATAAAGAGCACCGAGCGAATCTGCAATAGAGACGAGCTTTGACGAGGGATGCAGGGAAGTGTGCCTGTAACACACACATACGTACACACACATACGTACACACACACCCACACACATACACCCACACACACACACACCAGCCCGTCCTCCAAAAAATGGGTGGTAAATGTAAGAAGACAAATAAGTGCAATTATGTACTATTCATAGCAGTTAGGAATTGTACTTATTTTCACTTAGTATTAAATCGTAGTCAAATATGTTGTGAATATTTGAGTTTACCTGAAAAACTGAATAGAAAACCACAACCTCACCTAACCGTCTTAGTTTTTGAAGATAATAATTTTATTGCTTCTTAATTACAATTAGTACTTAACCTATAGCTATATTGATATTACAGTTTTATACAACTAATAAAACAAAACTAAAATATATCAATAAATTGTAAAGTAACTCAGGATATTTTAAAATTTTGTATAAAATCTATATTGTTTAATAAACCTGAAAAATACATTCCTGATATTTAAAACTTGTCTGTAGCAATTTGAACTTGAAAACTTCATCCTAAAATTCTGTGTGTCTTAACAGAAAACGAGGAAAATTAAATCGGGGGAGGGCGTTGGGTAAATGTTGTAGGTAAAGGCAGTGGTGGAGGACAGCATACAGCTGTCGAGGACAGTATACAGTTGTCGGGGACAATGTACAATTGTCGGGTGCAGGACAGTGGTCGAGGGCAGGATAGTTGTCGACGGCAGGACGGTTGTCGAGGGCAGGACAGTTGTCGAGGACAGCGAACACTCCCGTCACTCACCTGCCTGTATGGTGTGTATCAGCTGACCAGTGGAGTTGTCGGAGACCTGGAGGAATCCGGACACTTCCCACAGGAAGTAGAACCTGAGCCTCACGCAGAAGGAGAGAGAGTCGAGGGGCGCGAAGGATAACTTGTCCCTGTACCGCAGGTGGCTGTCTGACTGCTCCCCGCTAGCTTGGAACTCGAACACCTGCACCGAACACCAGCAGCAACCTGGGGCAGCAGAGGAGGAAACAGTTAACTGTACCGCGTGTAACTCTAAAGATTTCCCGCTGGCTTCGAATTCGAAAACTTGCACCGAACACCAGCAGCAACCTGGCATGGCAGAGGAGGAAACAGTTAACTGTACCGTGTGTAACTCTGAAGATTTCCCGCTGGCTTCGAACTCGAAAACTTGCACCGAACACCAGCAGCAACCTGGGACGTAAGAGGAGGAAACAGTTAACTGTACGCGTGAAACTCGGAAGATTTCCCGCTGGCTTCGAACTCGAAAACTTGCACCGAACAGCAGCAGCAACCTGGGACGTAAGAGGAGGACACGATTAAAGAGCGATGTGTCAGACTGTATGTCTGTGGCGGGGTGTCCTGCACACCGTCAAACCTCAGGTATGCTGTCCAGAAAAGTTTTCAATATAATAATTACAGGCCAGTTTTGCTGACAGATCAGATTGCCAACATTGTTTATGTTTCTTTGCCTTAATAACTTTACCTTAACGAGTATAAAATTGTTTTAGGAGTGAGACAATCAATGAAAATATTAATTAGGAACGAAATATAATGCTATAATAAATGCTTCGAAAGAAAAAGTGGGTTAATCTCAAAGCACGGAGCTAAGGCTAATGATAGGGCTTTGTACGCCTAGATAAACAAATGGACTGAACGTCAAAGCCAACGAAGCTGGTACAACCTGGGGCGTGCCGGGCTGATTAATAGTGTTTGGAAAGTATTGAACCTCGATATAGCTTCATACAACACACGCCTTAGTTGTATGAAGCTATTCATACAACACCGTCCTATCGTCGCCTGCCTTGTCAAACAGCCAGTCAGACGCTCTCCGCTGTCTTGGAGAACGATGGTTGTGACCTTTCCAGAAGAAGCTTTCTCCTTGAAATATCTGAGAGGCGTGGAGCGTGTGCTTTCTGGTAACTTTCTGCTGTTTGGAGACTATTTGGTCAAACTCATTAATGTTCCCGTCCGCCAAGTTATGCGCATCTGCTTGAATCATTATTTTTGAGTGCGGGGAGAGTGGGTAATGTGGAATGGTGGTGAGTGCAAGGATGGACACTCAGGGTAACAGGAAGAGGGGACGCTGAGGGAAGTGGAAGGGGAGGCACTAGGGAAACAGAAGGGTGGACGCTGTGTTAAGGAACATAAGGTAAGGTTATGGAGGGGGAGGACGCAGGATAGAGGATGTAGGGGGGCGGGACACTTAGAACCAACCTCTGCACCATTGGCATAGTAACCACCCAGCAAGCACACTTCAGACGTACAGAACATTCAAGGCTACGGCAATCTTTCAGACCAAAGAGCGAGCAGTACAAACGCTCAGGAGTGACCGGCTCCATAGCCAGCACAGTTCACGGTCTACGAGAGCCGTAGCTCCACCATTGTGAGGATTCATTGCTCAATAACCCGACGATCGCAAACAAACGACGAAACCAAATTTTCAATAAACAAAGAGAGAGCTGAGAGACATTGACACTTGCACCTTAGTGTGAGAGTTCTTCAGTGAGAGCAGAGCATGAAGGTTAGAGCCACAGTGGTCTAGCAAGTTATGACGTTTCTGCCTGTCTCTATTGCTCTACAGTGTAATCTGTAGATTACTCTATTGCTCTATATCCCTGTGCCTTTACTGGTGTACATGAGTGTGTGTCAACTTAAGAAAGTGTATTCCATGTCATGTTTTATATTACATATTGAAGACCATTACGTGAAGTATGTCTTCTTCCCCTACTCTCATCTTTCTCCTCCCCCCCCCTCCCCTGCCTTCCCCTCCTCTTCTTTAGTATCACTAATCTATATCAATAAGACTAGATCTATTTGCTTGTTTGCCTGTTCAAGATTGGACGCCAGTCACTTAGAACAAGCCTTACCCAACTTTGCAGGGGTGAATGGTCAGGGGTATGGGACCGACATAGGCTGATCGGTCCTCTTGATCCTATTAAAAAGGGGTTAGCAGTGCCCTCTTTACGTATAGGTACACTGAGCAGTTGTTTTGGGGCCCCCCCACGAGTCTAGGGGCCCCGTGGTGCATGTTGGTCATGATATATTTTTTGGCAGACTAATTACACGCCCTCCCGCTGGAAAGGCCTGGGATTCAAATCTCTTTTCAAGTTCTGTTTAATCATGTAAACAATTTGAGCTTAATTATCTGACGGTATCCTACACGGACGGGCGGGGCTCATTATCCGGGTAGGGGGGCCACAGTGCTCATCATCATGGTAGATGGCCGCAGGGCCCATCATCCGGGTAAGGGACTCTAGTGCATTACTTTGGCCAACAATACTGGTGAGACGGCCCCTGGGGGTCGCGCCAAATAATGACCCAACCCCCCACATAATAGGTGAAAGCTGTCTGGCGTATAGAAGAGAAGAAAGAGAGAGAGAGAGAGAGAGAGTGAGAGAGAGACCTGGGCGCAGCCAGGTATGCCCCCTCCTGGTAACACTGAGGGAAAGGGTGAAGTGGTGGACCATGCATGGGGAGGGGGAGGGGGTCGAACGTGGCGCCCCCTGCGAATAACGGAGGGCTTCACTCATTTTCCGTGGCTGTTTATTTCCTGGTAATAACTCTACGTCTTTCCTAACCCCTTGCAAGAGCGGGGTGCTGTTATCGGCTCCATCTGTCTGTTAATGGGTGTGCGTCTGCCTGTGTGTGTGTGTGTTATGAGTCTTCCTTGAGGGCGTGGGTAGCCTGAGACCGCCTGAGTCTACGAGGTCTCTCTCCCTGGATGCTCGAGTTCTTTACACAAAACAACGAAGTATTAAGGGAGATAAAGGGTTAGGTTTTGCATTCCGCGTGCTTGCAAGAGTGTGTGCAAGAGTGCGTATAATATACTTGGCAGAGTGCGTGTGGAGTGCTTGCGTATTCCTTGTGAGCGTGAATGAAAATTGCTTGCCAGAGTGCGGAACGGTTGTGAGAGTGTGCGAGAGAGTGCAAAGGGACTCAGCGAGGAGTAAGCGTCAAGTGCTTGTGTAAATGAGTGCGAAAAGCGGGTAAAGCTGTGTGAGTGCGTGTGGAGTGCTTGCAAGAATGCGTGTGGAGTGCTTGCAAGAATGCGTGCGGAGTGCTTGCACAAGTGCGTGTTGAGTGTCCACCAGAGTGCATGTTATAGTGTCCAGAATGCCTGTGAGGGAGAAAGAGTGCGTGTAGAGTGCTTGCGTGACTACCAGGTCTTGACCAATGTTCAGGTCAATTGAGGTACTCTTGTGATCTTGTGCTCACAACGATAAGCAGATAAATTACTTTTTTGCTGAAATTTATTGCCAAATTGGTTTTTTGAAACCTCCATGACTGACACAGGAAGGACATGACTGACACAGGAAGGACATGACTGACACAGGAAGGACATGACTGACACAGGAAGGACATGACTGACACAGGAAGGACATGACTGACGCAGGAAGGGCATGCCTGACACAGGAAGGACATGACTGACACAGGAAGGGCATGACTGACACAGGAAGGGCATGACTGACACAGGAAGGGCATGACTGACACAGGAAGGCATGACTGACACAGGAAGGGCATGACTGACGCAGGAAGGGCATGACTGACACAGGAAGGGCATGACTGACACAGGAAGGGCATGACTGACACAGGAAGGGCATGACTGACGCAGGAAGGGCATGACTGACACAGGAAGGGCATGACTGACACATGAAGGGCATGACTGACACAGGAAGGGCATGACTGACACATGAAGGGCATGACTGACACAGGAAGGGCATGACTGACGCATGAAGGGCATGACTGACACATGAAGGGCATGACTGACACATGAAGGACATGACTGACACAGGAAGGGCATGACTGACACAGGAAGGCATGACTGACGCATGAAGGGCATGACTGACACAGGAAGGGCATGACTGACACAGAAGGGCATGACTGACACAGGAAGGGCATGACTGACACAGGAAGGGCATGACTGACACAGGAAGGGCATGACTGACGCAGGAAGGGCATGACTGACACAGGAAGGGCATGACTGACACATGAAGGGCATGACTGACACAGGAAGGGCATGACTGACACATGAAGGACATGACTGACACAGGAAGGGCATGACTGACACAGGAAGGGCATGACTGACGCATGAAGGGCATGACTGACACAGGAAGGGCATGACTGACACAGGAAGGGCATGACTGACACATGAAGGGCATGACTGACGCAGGAAGGACATGACTGACGCAGGAAGGGCATGACTGACGCAGGAAGGGCATGATTGATGCAGGAAGGGCATGATTGATGCAGGTACAAAAATGGATGGTAAACAGAAAAGTTTGCTTTGTACCGGCCGAATATTGGACTTTTGACCCCAGTTTTTTCGACTGAGGCCGCCAGAGCGATGAATTATGTGACCAAGGTATCACACGCCAGCCAGCTGACACCACTTTTTACTCATCCAGATGGGTTGAGTAATTGGATGGGTGAAACGAATCGGCAGGTCGTTAGGAGGGTCACGTGAGTACGTGGTTTCTGGTGAACCCTGTCACTCACACACTTATAGGTGAGTACCCACGCATACACTGCCCTAGGAGCACCCACGCCCCCAGGAGGTCCGACGTCCCCAGGAGGTCCGACGTCCCCAGGAGGTCCGACGCCCCCAGCAGCACGACGCCCCCAGGAGGTCCGACGCCCCCAGGAGCACGACGCCCCCAGGAGCACGACGCCAATTAAGTATACAGACTAGGAATTTAATCTTCTTTTGAATAAGCACAAAATGAATTAGAAAACCCCCAGATATTGAACAAATCTTCTTTCTGAAGTGAATGAAGAAGTGACCTACAAGGAGAGGCTAAGGAACTAGTTCTTGCCACATAGCAAGAAAGCAGCAGATGGAACAGGATGTTGTCCTACAAGATTCTTAGAGAGTGTGAGTGAGTTGACAAAGATGAAATGTTCAGTATTACAAAATAGCAGAATGAGGAAAACACATGGAAACATGAAAGGTAAAGCGGCCACAGACCCGATGGGAAGAACTACGTTAGAGCTGTAAATCATTCAAGTCGGGTTAATAAAACAGGTAGTTAATCTAACCCAATGTGCAGCGTTAAAAACATAATTAGAAAACACAATACAAGTTACTTCATTAAACAGTTGATAACTTTAGAAAGGGGCCATAGAAACAGACTGACGACACCTCAAGCGCATTTAGGCGAGCACAGACATATAGAAGCTAGTTCCACATACAGTATAAAATAATATATAAGATAGGGTATATGTAGCCCAGAAGTTATTGCAATAGACGACCGACAGCTGGAAAGCTGGGGTCCAGGAGCTGAGCTTGATCCTTCTGACCTAACTGGGCTGATCGAGGCACGCAGGCAAGGTGCTGGATCAAGGTGCAAGTGGCTGATATATCAACCACTGTCTGTAATTAGAGGCAGAGCCCTGCGTGGTGTGACTGTGATACCCATCTCTGGGTGGGACCCCGTGCGGCAACGCAAGAATCCGGGACATAACGTTATTCGTTGTCTGCACGCTGCCCCCCCCCTCCTGAAGGTCAGAAGTGCATGTTTAGTCAAGAGCTTCGTGTAGCATATTGACCTGGTCTGTGTGTACCGTGGTCCATAGCCAGCAAGAGCACCCCAACCCAAGCATATGAAAGGAAATGAGTGTTGTCATTTCGGTCCGTCCTGAACCAAAATGTTCAGGAGATTTAATTGAGTTACTACCCTCACTACCCCCCCCCCGACCTTTACGCTTTACCCTTTTCTCACCTCCTCACTTTCCTCCCACCCCTCACTTTCCTCCCACCCCTCACTTTCCTCCTAGCCCTCACTTTCTTCCCACCCCTCACTTTCCTCCCAACCCTCACTTCCTCCTCCCCTCACTTTCCTCCCAGCCCTCACTTTCCTCTCAGCCCTCACTTTCCTCCCACCCCTCACTTTTCTCCCACCCCTCACTTTCCTCCCAACCCTCACTTTCCTCCCAACCCTCACTTCCCTCCCAACACTGTAAAGTCCTTAACCACCTAACTGATATGATATAGTTACTGCAGGTGAAATATCTGCCAGTTTACTCAGCTCAGTCTTATCACAGAAGTTCAGTTCTAAATTATTCAACTCACGTTCTTTATTTAATACTAATCAGGCATCAGACCAATGCTCACCACCAAGCCTCATAACTTATATCATCTAGTGGCTTCCTAAGCCAAAAAATACTGCTGAGAATTACCATTGAGTCTAGTTTGATTAGTTTGCATCTCCCAGCTTTTTGTGTCACTTTAATTATGCGTTTTTTGGTTCCACAATAATTTCTTAATTTCCTTAAATTCCTTAATTTTAATTAATCGTGACAAACATGTGTTCACAAACCTGATTTACATAAACATATATTTTGTTTTTAAAATGACCGTGTCAAATAATAATAATAATAATAATGGTGAAGAAAATTCACCTGTATTTAAACACTACGGTATTGTAGTAAGTTTCTACATAATAATAATGATAATAAATATAATAATAACAATAATAAGTATTATTATTATTATTGTTATTATTATAATAATATCACTTTTAATATCATTATTAGAATAGTTGTTATTATTATTAGCTATCGGGGAAATAAATTTATTTTAGTAAATGGAATTAAATGCAGAAATTGTGGCAAGTGTTTTAGATAATAGTAGAGGACCAGCAGCGTCCTGCCACCTAAGTATTCCACCAGGCCTCTATACTTCAACTCTCAGGAATTCAATCCCAGATAACAGCATTTGGAGCCTGGTGCTTGAGTTACAGTCTCGGGCAAGCTACCCAGGCTTGGTTCGATCACTCGAATGCCATCAACCTGCCCTCTCCAATAACACATTGTATTTTGACCTCAAACCCACGAACCTCAAAATATAATGCGTTATAAATTATGACGGTTCGCAAAATTGCCGGGCTGTTACGTTTTTAATTCGTGGGCCCTCGGTTAGGTTATATTCGGGGAGTTTAGTACATCGTTTTTGTGACGTTATGACAGCTCAAGAGGACTGGCTGGGCAAGTTTTCCCAAGTGAACCAGTCGAGCGGATACAAGTCACAGCGTAAAGAAAAAACGGTTCGCCAACGTATTTTAAAACCTACCCAATATACCCTAACCCAACCTCGCCTAACACAGCCTAACCTAACCTAACCTAAGCTAATCTAGCTTAACCTAAGCTAATGCACCATAACCCGGGGGTTGGAGAACCAATGGCACGGGTGCCGAACAAATACGCTTCACTATTCTGTTGTCGTACATAAAAAGTTATTGGTCCCCAAATAAAGTTTTTAGGAATGTTTTGAAGCATTTTTTTCCTCCCTTCCAAAGTTTTGTAAAACCTTGACACACAAAACTAAAGCTTTTACCCCTCCTACAGTTCTGAAACGTCTTTTCCTTGAACACTTTTCTTCACACTCCCGCTCCAATCCCATCATCACCGACGGGTCTGCAGACGGTGTAGGCGCTGTAAACGCTGTTGTTTTCCCTGACCACACCTATATGTGTCGCCTGCCTCCGGAGACTAGCATCTTCACGGCAGAACTTTATGCTATTCTCTACGCTCTTCGTCAACTGCTTTATTGCTGTCAATCCTCCTTTGTTGTTGTAGTTGACTCTCGCAGTGCCCTCATGACTCTGGAGTCCTTTAAGCCAGTCCATCCTGTGGTAGTCGAGATTCAACATTGGCTGTTTCTTATCTCCAACAGGTTTAAGACAGTGGAGTTTTGCTGGGTTCCCAGCCATATTGATGTGTCTTTAAATGAACGTGCGGGCTCTGTCGTAGCGGAGGCTATCCGCACGTGTCCCATATCCCGTACAGGTATTCCTTATTCCGTCTTTTACCCGGTTATTCATTTCTCCAGCCTTGCCCATTGACCGGGTCGTTGGTCTTCTGGTACTGGTAACAAACTGCGTGCTCTTAAGGGTAGTGTGTCCCCGTGGCCTTCCTCCTACCATCGTAGCTGGCGGTGGGAAACGACTCTGGCAAGGTTGCGTATTGGCCATACACGTTTAACTCATGGACACTTAATGGAGCGCCGCCCTGCTCCTTACTGTTCAAACTGCATTGTGCCTCTTACAGTCGCGCATATCCTTGTTGAATGTTGGGACTTCCAGGACGTGTGTGTGTGTGTCCTGCTTCCCGACCGTCCCTCGCGGTCACTTGTTCCTCGATAGAATTCTTGGTGAATCTGATACTTTTGATATCGTTTGCCTTATGCGCTTTTGTTCTCGTATTGGCATCCTTGGTGATATTTAGCGCTCTCTGATTATTCTGCACATTTGATGGTGCTACATAGCCTTCCCGGCTTGGCGCTTTCTTTTTGATAATTACTTACTTCCTCCATTGGAACTCGAGAAAACCTTTTAGAAAATTATCACCAATTAATCACACACTCTCAAATAGGTTCCCCATCCCTGCGGCTAACCAAACAATATATCTGAGTTTGACACTCAAAAAATATTATTGTTGAGAGGTTTTGTGCTTGATTTGATTGTACCTCGGCCGAGTACCGGCGGATACAGTCACTGATAGTGAAGGTGACTGTTGCCAGGATCAGCTGATACCTGAGTGGATACTCTGTCTTGCATGTTGAAGCGTGTAGAGGGCTTCAGTCTTGTATGTTGTAGCGTGCAGTGACCATACTCACACAATGCAACAAGCAGTACAATTATCGTAAACTTATTTTAAAGTTCAATTGTTGTCAAAGTTATGATTGTTTTCTGTTTAATTAATAGTAAAGATTTAAAGTTTCAATTATGAAATGGCCGAGCTATATTTGATCCTTCCAGTGTTACCAAACTATTGTTTGACCGATAATAATGATGTAATTGTCTATTAAAGTATTCACTCCCATGTACAAAGGGTAAAAAATACAGAAATATATACGTCGAAATATTTTCAAGGTAAATCTTGACGACACTTTCCATGCAGAAAGTCAGTGTTAGTATTGACGTACTTCAGGTGGACCAAGGTCGGTCTTGAAAACGCGATCGCGTGTTCGAACGCATCAACTCGCGTAGACCACACGCACCTGCATAAGCGCACATGCACTACATGTAAGTGTACATAATAAGGTTCCTTGACGTCGCTCACGTTAAT
>WNGS01164858.1:64291581-64308885 GCA_020271785.1 Procambarus virginalis
TATATATATATATATATATTATTATATATAATATTATATATATATATATATATATATATATATATATATATATATATATATATAATATATATATATATATATATATATTTTAATAGGTGTGCAAGTATCATCTTTTTTTTTGTCCTCGTTCCCTTGTCCTTTACTCGTGGCGAAAGCTTTTTCCTTAATAACTGTTTCACTGGTTAAACATGGCTAAATTTATAATGAAAATCACTACACTGGTTTTCGTGTTGGATTTACGACTATGTCTCACTGAGTCTACTTACACAGAGCCGCACATGCACCCTAGGCATGAAATAGTGAGGATATGACAGGTATACAAATTGCTGAACAAATTATAAGGAAAAATGGAATTCACACGAAATATAGCTCAAAATAATGTTTACAAATTAGATAAATTTAGATTCAGAAAAAAGGTGGGTAAATATTGGCTTCGAGACTGGATTGTTGGTTTATGGAGCACCAGACAAATATTTGGGTGGGTGTTGTTGGATGTAAATTGAATCTGCTTTGTATTTGGGGCCAATAGTCAGGCACTCCTGTAATTCTCTCTCCCCCTCTCTCTCCTGTAGGTCTCTGTCCTCTCTCCTCTCTCTCTCTCTCTCTCTCTCTCTCTCCTCTCTCTCTCTCCTCTCTCTCTCTCTCTCTCTCCTCTTTCTCTCTCTCTCTCCTCTCTCTCATACATGAATTATACTAGAGCGAATCTTCTCTAAATTTCTTATGTTCTTCACGTGAGAAGGAAGTTGCAGAGGACAGTGCAGCAGCCTGTGGTCATCTAACTCTGCAACACCATTGACATAATCAAGGAAAACCATCAATGATTTCAAGTTTGTTAGCCTTATCAGTTATAGCAATATCCCTTACTTTTCTTACATGCCCCTTCACCCCCCCGACCTCACCCACCTTCCATCTATATTATCACTCGCCTCGTTTATCTCTGTTATACATAAAACAAACTTACGCGTAAAACGTTCTCGACCAACAAAGTAAACTTTCAACTCTGTGTCTCTCTCTACAACCAGATACATTCTTCGATACATTCTTTAACTTTTCGCAAACTGTTCTTACACAAATGTTCTCCACTACACGGGCTCAAATCGCATTCAAATCGCTCCAACATTGCAGTATCTTCATAAAGAATTTTTGTAAAATGCAGTCATTGTACTTCCTTTATGGAAACATCGCAAGGAAATTTAGACTACGAGGAATTAACGCTGGAACACCACCACGCCGACCCGCTGCTCAGGTTGATAAGGAGACGTCACTGGCCGAGGTGAAGCACTCATCACACCTCTACCTCCCACACTATCAACCGTGTCACCTTCACTATCAAACACGTCACCTTCACCTTCAAACACGTCACCCTTCACGTATATGGTGACTGCATTCTTCCACCACGGCTGACAAAGATGGATTTACTATGTACAGGGCTCTAGCACGTGTGTTTCTCATAATTATTGTCTGTGATTGAAACAAAGAAAAACATAGTTTGTTCTACCTTCATGTTAAATGAATCTCGTCAGGGTTGCAGACGATGAGTCACAATAACGTGCCTGAAGATATATGATCAACAAACCACACATCGGAAAATGAAGAAACGATGGCGGTTCGGTCCGGACTTGATACTGGTCCAGGACGGACCGAAACGTGGTCATTTCTTCATTTTCTGCTGCATGGTTTGTCCATCTCGCCAGGGTTGTTCGTACTCTTCAATTCTTATAGAGAAATTCGCTGAGTATATGGTCACAGATATAGTGTGATAATCTTAGTAATACTACTTGCTAAACTCTACAATTGGATATTATATCACAAATTAATATATGAAGCTACAGATGGTAGGTCAATATAGCGCGGTGTGGGAAGATCGGTTATTTGGTCGGGGGTGGCAGGCAGCTGGCGGTGTTCCTCCGGCCTGCTCCGCTCTTCACATATTTACAAGAACAATAATGGTAACACTTAGACTCGAACACTACCAAGACTCGACGTGTCATCAGTTGGTTATCTGCCACTCATATAACATATTTACAAAGGCATAAATATGCGTTGTTGGCAACGCTTCCAGTTTGAGCTGTATACTGCTAAAGCTGGAGTAAGTATACAATGTTTCAGATTTGTAACACTTTTGTTCTTAAAAGCATGGATCAGGCTGTGTATCTTACAGCTCAAGCCTTTACAGCCTCACGGCGCCGACCAACCTAGAATATTCTCCCAGTCATAATCTGGGCCAGTTGTTCATGCGCTGAATGGCAAGTTCTCAGTTTCACAATGAGCAAGGGTTGAGAGACCCCGCTTGTAAGAATACTAACTATCCAGCAGTGTTTAACACACGATTACACCAAAACAACGGTCAGTAAACGAGGTTGAAGCCCTATCAGGTGCCCCCCCACCAGACAGGGGGAGCCCACAGTAGTCACGGAGGACCCCGGGCTCTCAGGATGCACGTCCTTCTCAAATAACGGCCTCTGCTCCGTTTCAGGAGAGGTGCCAGTCACGTGTTTCAGGCACATATCCACAAGCCACAATAACCTGTTGCTAGTCTCCTCTACATCTGGGGGTCCGCCAGGCTCGCCCACAAGTCACTTTCTCTTCCTCCGACGGGTGACGGTGTTGGAGGACCGTGGACCTTCTCGGAACGGTGCCCGCGAGGGAGAGGGGTGGAGTCTTCTCTAGGTAGCCCCCCTGTCCGGGGTGGGTTGGGCGCTAGGTGGGCTGCCCACTCACCTCACTCTGTCCGATCAACGGTGCTGAAGGACGATTGTGCATCGAAGATGAAAAATATACTTGACAAAAGCCATACGTCCACCATCTTGAAGTAAGAGGTCTTAGGCAGAGAAGCAGAGGCCTGCAATGACAAGTATATGATTACCGTTGTGCATATGGTAGAGAAGGTGAACCAGGCAGTATGTTATGCTCATTTAACCTTGTTTCAGGCACCAACACTTTCATTGCTCACGTGTTTTTCATGTGCTTAACAAGCCACTGGACAATTACTCCACCAGCAAAGAATATGTTTGAGGATTATAATACCCAGCATGTTGTTATTATATGGGTTCCACCGTGTTGCAGTTTCATGAACTACCGTAGACACACGTATCTAGGCGTGTCACCGACCTATACAAAGTATATACAGGAGAACATAATATCTAACATTCTCAGTAACTTGACAGGCAGTGAGCGCCTGTCTTGCTCTTGACCGTGCCTCCCTGCGCGCGCCTCACCTGTGTGTAGAGGGTGGGCCATGAGGAGGAGGGAGGTGAGGGAAGCGAGCACCCCGCCCTGTGAGTTGGGGGCGGTGAGAGTAAGCAGTGAGGTGGAACTGATGACCGAGGCAGGGAAGCAGTGACGGGATGTGTACACGTTCAGGTGATGATGAACCCCGACCGTCTCCGAGCAGGCTGCACTGTACACAGCAGCAGAGTAAAGGTACAGTCAGGTTCAAAACGTACGTTATCTGGCGTGTGAGGCCGTCAACACGATGTGTCTTTTGTTTGTTGAACGATTTTAGGGTATCCAACGAAGTGTTTGGTGAGGGGGCGTGGGAGGGATTGAACGGAATGTACTTAGGTGCCGAAATACTGAGGTAGGTTAGGTGAGTAAAAGGATATAGGAATGTCTACCATTTACATGTGCTTTTTCATCCGAGGAACATGCACGCACAACCACATTGTTTCATTCATGAACAAAATTTTGGCCCTGGAAACAATGTAGCCCGAGACGGGTGAATAGAGAGATCATAGCGTATTAAAAACGAGATAGAAATAGCAGGAAGGGAGACTTCTGAACGAAAGAGTCATGCTAAGATAATACATAGATACATGTGCAGACCAACCCAGCAGATAAGACGGCAGACAAAGCCTACCCTTCACACTAATAGACGGACATGATGGCATTAACACGGTCCCCTAGGGGCGCATGCAAGTGGCAGTGCATATCTTTCATGGAATTTCTATATTGGCGTATTACACAGTTTTAATCCTAGGGCCTGACATACATTCATTGTCGATAGTGATTGTATTCTACATGGAAAGGAAGCTACCGGAGCAGAAGTGGGCTCTTTGAGCCACTAAATAGCGAGGGGATACAGCCTATGGGACAGAGATATACCTAATATGGAATACAACCAACGTGATATGGAATACAACTATGGCTTCCTGTTCCCCCCAAAAAACCACAAAGAATTATATATTATTGCATCCATGCAACCCACGTTTCTCAGGCAATGCTCCTTCATGCAGCGGTGCAACCATTCCCAATAGAATACCATCATTTTAACATACTGTGTACTCAAAATCAGAATTTTATCAGATGATAAATTAGTTTATTGTATTATATAATTAGTCATATTGTGCACTATCTAGCGCTGCAGTTTAGGTTCTGTATGTGTATTGACTTATGTTTCTAGCTACATGGGTGATGCATTACAGCGCGGGGGCGATTCGAGCACAGGTTGTCGAAGTGAAGCACTGTTCAAGAAATGTTCTCGCAACGTCATCAGTTGTATGTCGTGTTGTAAACCGTTTTTTTTTATTCATAATTACAGAATCGATTATATTGACTGTCCCATCAAGTTTGGAATCTTTGTCTCATAAGTCTGGAACTCTGTCCATAAGTCTGGAACTCTGGTCCATGATAGTCTGGAACTCTGTTGTCATAAGTGCTGGAACTATGTCCATAGTCCTGGAACTCTGTACATAAGTTCTGGAACTCTGTCTATAAGCTGGATCTGGAACTATGTCCGCTAAGGTCTGGAACATATTCTCCATACGTTCGAACCATCGGCTAAATACTAGATAGAATATGTAATCATGGTTCCAGAGTATGATGTAACGGGGGGAAGACTTCAGGGATGGAAGAATGATGTACGGGGAGTGAAGACTTCAGGAGGAAGATATGATTACGGGGGTGAATGACTTCAGGATGGAAGAATGATGTACGGGGGGTGAAGACTTCAGGGAGGGAAGAATATGTACGGGGGTGAAGGAATACGAAGGAAAGTGATGTCCGGGGGTGTCCACTAGAGGGAAGACCAGTACGGGTCCACAGAGAATGTACGGGAGTGTCACTAGAGGGAAGACTGATGTACGGGGGTCAGAGTGGATTTTGTGGCCTGTGAAAGATTGAAGACTAAAGTTAACCCCTCTTCAGTAGCGTCTCTGATGAGTAGAGATGAGTATGTGGGTGGCTGAAGACACACTCAAAGACACTCGTGCAAACCCACAACGGAACAAATGAGTTACTCACATTTGATAATCATGACGGCGAAGTCTCTGTCGTTGTGGAAGTCGATGTCGACGTCCCCCACGAAGTACTCGACCAGCTGAGGATTACCTTGGTAAATAGCTTTAGTGGTGGCCTTGTCGAAGATCAGGAGACGGGAGGAGGCAGATAGCATGGTCAGCTCCATGTGACAGAACTGTCAGGACGGCACAAGATGTGGTGATTATCACCTTCTGGTAACGAACCTCCGTTGCCAACACACGCCTCCTTCGTTAGCAACGAAAGAGACTCTCCAAACATAATAATTTGACTAAGATAACAAACTATAATCTGTCATCATTATTGTCTAACACACTTTCTTTGCATTAAAGTGCATAAAATATATTACATCTACAATATAAATAATTCAATTAAATACATACATATGAAGAAATATAAAATAACTATTTCTTCCCATAATATATAATAACCATAATATATATATACCAGTGTTTCTTAGTTCGGTATACTATTTAAACTATTATAGATAAACCAAAATTCATTTTAAACAATAAACAATATCGTGCATGTTAACTATTCCACAGAATGTTAAATGTCTGCATTTTGTATGCATGCTTCCATGTGCAGTTGAGTTTGGTTGTGAGGAGGTAATACCACAGGGGTGATAGATGACACACACTAGGGATTATATAGGAACCACTCTAAGAGTTATATAGGTACCACTCTAGGGATTATATAGGTACCACGCGAGGGAGCTGATATAAGCAACAAGGGAGTGCAGGTAATACCACAGGTTTAGTATTCCGAGTTACCACGGTCCACGGTGGTTGGGTGGAGTGAGAATACCGGCACAGACAACACTCAAGATCCGTGTAATGTCTTAATTAATAACCTTCCAGGTTAAGTCCGACACCACGCCGAGAGACGTGTTTGGGTGCAGGAGGAGTGAGTAGCCGTATAGTCACTACCAATTCCCAAAAGTATACAGGTATATGCATTCATCCCAAACCTTAAGAGCTGTGTGACTAAACACCCCCCTAGCTGCCCGGCCGAACACGGCCCCGCCTCCCTCAACGCTCCATCTTTCCCCGTCCGCCATAGATAGCCCCCGTCCGTCCCTTGCCGGCCTCAGAGGGACAGAAGGACAATTGTCCTCTCCTGCTCATCTTGCCCTGCCCGGCCGCTCTCTTTCCCTATTCATGGCCGGGACTTAATTTTAAGCGGCCTAGAGGTGAGATGAGGTGACCCGCGGAGCATGGTGGTGGTACCTTAGACGAGTTGAGCTAATTCTAGCATGATGCTAATACAGAAATGCGAAGGCAGTCCAATAGTTGTTTTTCGTGATAATTTATATAATCAAACTTCAACACATAATCCCCTTAACATTCTCGTTTTCTTCGGGCAGGCCATTCCGGAAACTGATTGTTTTTCTTTCTTGCGCTTGTGTACACACTTCTGGTCCTTCCAGGGTACGAGTGGATAGAGAGGTGGTCCGTTAATCTGATCTCCCCAGCTCACAAACGGCAGAGGTGAGGTATTTACATATTCGTACATTGAAACATTGATTGTAACCATGTTATATATGTACTTCAGCCTACAGTTCAGACCTATTGTCTTGTGTATGATCCTCTGGTCTGTGTGAAGTGAATACCAGCATTATCCTCACTCTAATAAGATCGTCCCTCCAGGGCACTGGGGGAGGTGTGGATGGGGAATAAAAAGAAAAATGTGAACAATTTTCCGAATAAATTTGTAGCAGAAATCTGAATATGCTCGATCTGATTTTGACAAACAGGACTCTGTAATTACCCCTATGTGGAGGATATGCAGCTATATTTGATTTCAATCCGCTGTATAGCTTCAACAAGATCCTTAAACTCTTGAACCTAGACTCACTATGCGCCATGTGTGTCTTCCTAAGTGGTTTGTTCACCAAGGTTCATAGGAAGATAGCCGCTCGTAATCGGTTTGTTTACGAACGTCGATCGTAATTACGAACCCCCCCAAGAACGAGGTAAGAGAGAAAGGTTCCCAATTAGTTGCATAACAGCTTGATAAAACCGGTTCGTGGAGATGTATGGAAAGAAGAGAGGCATAGACACATATTCAAATAAAGGAACGGCAATATCCTCGCCCTTCTCCTCTCCCAGGCGGTGGTTTATCACTATCATGCAGTATTCAAACTACCATTTTCCCAAAGCCAATTGGCTTTCAGGGGATCACGAGCAGGAATCTTATTGGCTGTACAGATAGACATCATTTGTGTAGCTTGTCGTGATTGGTAAATTAAGAGCTATTTAAGCAATTAGGGATCACTGCCTAAAATGACCAATACACTCTAGAGTCACTAGAGTTACTCTAGAGTCAAACATTAAAGAGTCTGAAAATAGTGCTGACGTTTCTAATGTGTACGTTTAAGGTTTCTTTGTTTCAGTCCCGTTACTGAGACTTTACTGTTCCAGCCCCGTTACTGAGACTTTAATGTTCCAGCAACGTTACTGAGACTTTACTGTTCCAGCCCCGTTACTGAGACTACTGTTCTATCCCCGTTACTGAGACTTTAATGTTCCAGCCCCGTTACTGAGACTACTGTTCCAGCCCCGTTACTGAGACTTTACTGTTCCAGCCCCGTTACTGAAACTTTACTGTTCCAGCCTCGGTACTGAGACTTTAATGTTACAGCCCCGTTGCTGAGACTTTACTGTTCCAGCCCCGTTACTGAGACTTTAATGTTCCAGCCCCGTTACTGAGACTTTACTGCTCTAGCCCCGTTACTGAGACTTTAATGTTCCAACCCCGTTACTGAGACTTTACTGTTCCAGCCTCGTTACTGAGACTACTGTTCCAGCCCCGTTACTGAGACTACTGTTCCAGCCCCGTTACTGAGACTTTAATGTTCCAGCCCCGTTACTGAGACTTTACTGTTCCAGCCTCGTTACTGAGACTTTACTGTTCCAGCCTCGTTACTGAGACTTTACTGTTCCAGGCCCGTTACTGAGACTTTACTGTTCCAGACCCGTTACTAAGACTTTACTATTCCAGCCCCGTTACTGAGACTTTACTGTTCCAGCCCCGTTACTGAGACTACTGTTCCAGCCCCGTTACTGAGACTTTACTGTTCCAGCCCCGTTACTGAGACTTTACTGTTCCAGCCCCGTTACTGAGACTTTACGGTTCCAGACCCGTTACTGAGACTTTAATGTTCCAGCCCCGTTACTGAGACTTTACTGTTCTAGCCCCGTTACTGAGACTTTACTGTTCCAGCCCCGTTACTGAGACTTTATTGTTTCAGCCCCGTTACTGAGACTACTGTTCCAGCCCCGTTACTGAAGCTTTAATGTTCCAGCCCTGTTACTGAGACTTTACTGTTCCAGCCCGTTACTGAGACTACTGTTCCAGCCCTGTTACTGCGACTTTAATGTTCCAGCCCCGTTACTGAGACTTTACTGTTCCAGCCCCGTTAGTGAGACTACTGTTCCAGACCCGTTACTGAGACTTTACTGTTCCAGCCCCGTTACTGAGACTTTACTGTTCCAGCCCCGTTACTGAGACTACTGTTCCAGACCTGTTACTGAAACTTTACTGTTCCAGACCCGTTACTGAGACTTTACTGTTCCAGCCCCGTTACTGAGACTTTACTGTTCTAGCCCCGTTACTGAGACTTTAATGTTCCAGCTCCGTTACTGAGACTTTAATGTTCCAGCCCCGTTACTGAGACTTTACTGTTCCAGCTCCGTTACTGAGACTTTAATGTTCCAGCCCCGTTACTGAGACTTTACTGTTCTAGCCCCGTTACTGAGACTTTAATGTTCCAGCCCCGTTACTGAGACTTTACTGTTCTAGCCACGTTACTGAGGCTTTACTGTTCCAGCCCCGTTACTGAAACTTTACTGTTCCAGCCCCGTTACTGAGACTTTAATGTTCCAGCCCCGTTACTGAGACTACTGTTCCAGCCCCGTTACTGAGAATACTATTCCAGCCCCGCTACTGAGACTACTGTTCTAGCCCCGTTACTGAGACTTTACTGTTCCAGCCCCGTTACTGAGACTACTGTTCCAGCCCCGTTACTGAGAATACTGTTCCAGCCCCGCTACTGAGATTACTGTTCTAGCCCCGTTACTGAGACTTTACTGTTCCAGCCCCGTTACTGAGACTACTGTTCCAGCCCCGTTACTGAGACTTTACTGTTCCAGCCCCGTTACTGAGACTTTACTGTTCCAGCCCCGTTACTGAGACTTTACTGTTCCAGCCCCGTTACTGAGACTTTACTGTTCCATCCCCGTTACTGAGACTTTACTGTTCCAGCCCCGTTACTGAGACTTTACTGTTCCAGCCCCGTTACTGAGACTTTACTGTTCCATCCCCGTTACTGAGACTTTACTGTTCCATCCCCGTTACTGAGACTACTGTTCCAGCCCCGTTACTGAGACTTTACTGTTCCAGCCCCGTTACTGAGACTTTACTGTTCCAGCCCCGTTACTGAGACTTTACTGTTCCAGCCCCGTTACTGAGACTTTACTGTTCCAGCCCCGTTACTGAGACTTTACTGTTCCAGCCCCGTTACTGAGACTTTACTGTTCCATCCCCGTTACTGAGACTTTACTGTTCCAGCTCCGTTACTGAGACTTTACTGTTCCAGCCCCGTTACTGAGACTTTACTGTTCCATCCCCGTTACTGAGACTTTACTGTTCCAGCCCCGTTACTGAGACTACTGTTCCAGCTCTGTTACTGAGACTTTACTGTTACAGCTCCGTTATTGAGACTTTACTGTTCCAGTCCCGTTACTGAGACTTTACTGTTCCAGATCCGTTATTGAGACTTTACTGTTCCAGCCCCGTTACTGAGATTTTACTGTTCCAGCCCCATTACTGAGACTTTAATGTTCCAGCCCCGTTACTGAGACTTTACTGTTCCAGCCCCGTTACTGAGACTTTACTGTTCAGGCCCCGTTACTGAGTCTAAAAATAACCAGCCCTGACAGGGTTCAGAATATTGACTGTTTGTTAGAGACAATTCAGTACTGGGATGAGGCTGGACACCACAGTTTCGTAACGAAGCAGTTACGCAAGCACGTACGAACCTGTACACCTTTTCTCAGTCTTTGGCAGCTTTGTTTACAATTATTAAACAGTTAATGAGCTCCGAAGCACCAGGAGGCTGTTTATAACCACAACAGCAGTAGACTGGGAAGTTTTCATGCTTGAAAACTGTTTAATAAATGTAACCAAAGACGTCAATTTTGAGGATAGATGTACACGTTCGTAAGTATTTGAGTAACTTCTTCGTGAATCTGGCCCCTGGAGTGTGGTGAGTGTACCACCTATACCAAGGGTAGTGAAGGATGGAAGCCAATCCCTGAGCTGAGAGCCGGAGGCGCAGACCAGTGTGTAGTTGTGACAGTACACAGTCACCATGATGACTGGGGAAAGCTTCATAGGTTGAAATAAGTCAGTTTGCACAGTTTTTGTGTTTATCGTGTATTCTTTATTGAAGATGATCATATATATATATATATATATATATATATATATATATATATAAAATATATATATATATATATATATATATATATATATATATATATATATATATATATATATATATATATATATATATATATTAAAATGTTCAGAATAACGTATAAAAGCAGGCAAGGTCGGTACATTCGGTAAAGATTTGTCCTAATAAAATTTGCTTTGAATATCAAATATTTTGTGCACTGAGAACATATTAAGATTTAAACTGTGTTAAGGTGAGCCACTATTTTAATTCTGGCATGTCTAATATCTGAAATATTACCAAATATGTCACCAAAAACGTATGTGGATAAATCAATATTGTGCTTTAGATGCCATTCGAAATATTTCCTTAAACGGCTCAAATACCGTTCGAAATATTTCCTTAAACGGCTCAAATACCGTTCGAAATATTTCCTTAAACGGCTCGAATACCGTTTGAAATATTTCCTTAAACGGCTCAAATACCGTTCGAAATATTTCCTTAAACAGCTGCTTAATATTTCAATTTAACTTTAATGGGTTCAGCGCCATTATTTGTGCGGTAAACAAGGTGTTGCTAACCGTGAGGGCTGACCTCGCTAAACACGAGTGTTGCCAACCGTGAAGGCTGACCTCGCTAAACACCAGTGTTGCCAACCGTGAGGGCTGACCTCGCTAAACACCAGTGTTGCCAACCGTGAGGGCTGACCTCGCTAAACACCAGTGTTGCCAACCGTGAGGGCTGACCTCGCTAAACACGAGTGTTGCCAACCGTGAGGGCTGACCTCGCTAAACACCAGTGTTGCCAACCGTGAGGGCTGACCTCGCTAAACACCAGTGTTGCCAACCGTGAGGGCTGACCTCGCTAAACACCAGTGTTGCCAACCGTGAGGGCTGACCTCGCTAAACACGAGTGTTGCCAACCGTGAGGGCTGACCTCGCTAAACACCAGTGTTGCCAACCGTGAAGGCTGACCTCGCTAAACACCAGTTTTGCCAACCGTGAGGGCTGACCTCGCTAAACACGAGTGTTGCCAACCGTGAAGGCTGACCTCGCTAAACACCAGTGTTGCCAACCGTGAGGGCTGACCTCGCTAAACACCAGTGTTGCCAACCGTGAGGGCTGACCTCGCAGAAAGTTGCTAAGAGTCCCCCTTTGTTTTGTCCAGACCTTGGTTTGCACTTAATAATGTATAAATTACATATTTCACGAGAAGACTGTATAATGTGTGCAAAATATTCATTGCAACATTAACATTTTGCAAGATCGGTGCTTCTCAACAAGGTTTGCAATGTATCAAATGCACTTATTTATTCATACATTACAGTTTACAATAACATTAATTTAAACTTTTATGGCCGTCTCGTAAGATTGTTTTTCATTGAATGTATTTTTTTTTACATTTTGTTTAGAATACAAGGCTTATTTTTCATATTATTTGCAGATTAAACTCGTATGAAACACGGTCCAGACCAGATGCCTTCAGTGGGATGATGTTTGGGATCGAAAATTTAAAAAAATCACTGACGCTATTTTTTGTGTTATGCGGCGTTCATGTTTTCTTTATTCTAAGCTCAACAAAATAGTACATTTTAATTGGCATCTCGTGGTTTATTTAGTAGCTGCGAACGCGTTTTGCGGTACTGGTCATATATTTGGTTTGACTTCTTCAAGTTGCGTACAGGTCCATTGGATAATTATGATTTTTGTTGCTGCATAATTTGCCATGCTGTAGCACTTAGTGTATGCTTGGTACAAGATTATAATCCTTGACTGTGTTGATGCTTTCTGCCTGACAGTGTCAGTCTTCCCTCTGCCAATGACAGCTTTCTTTCTGTCAGTCAGTTTTGTCACTCTGCCAGTGTGAACTTTCTCTCCCGCCAAACTGACACAGCATTGGACTGTTTACCGTCTGTGTACCTGCTCCAGCTTAACTTATCCCGGTGTACCAACATTGACAAGTGACCCTTCCATTATATCTATTACCAGACACTTTACCTTAGTATACCCTCCAAATACTTGACCTTCCTTTATACCAAGTGGCAAGTATAATTTACCCCTTATTATAACTTTGCCTGAAACGCTGTGCGGACTAGTGTCTTTAGGCATAGTATATACTTTGTCTAGAAATCCAACATTCAACCTGTAACTCATTTTATATGTATGTACTTTTCCCTAAATAAAATTGTCATTGTCATCATTATATTCGCCAGCGCATGTTAATTTGATCTTTCTCCTTGTTCCTGTCACCCGGTTACCCAGCCTGGTTCACTTTCATGAATGCGTTATGCATAAGAAAATAATTATAAATGGATGTGCGGAAGGCAGCTCCTGTTTATATCCACTCAAACTCATATATATATGTCTAACCAACGCTTGAAACAATCTATAGACTTGTCTGTTATGTTACCCGGTAATTTGCTCCGCAAACCAACAATACTATTTCCTGACCAGTATTTACCCAGGTCTTGGATAATCTAAGCTTATCCAATTTATACTCATTGCATCTGGCTCTATTTTGTGTCGGGAACCTTCTCGCCTGCTTGGACACACACTTGTTCTTAGTTATCGAGGAACAAGGCACGTCACCTTAGGAATATAGCCTAAGTACATTATAATTATTATGTTGTCTCGTCTACACCAGACTAGAATTGTTAATGGCATACTGCTCATGGAATATATGTGGGACAAATGTGTCAATGATATGTTATGTTTGTATGCTGAGTGGTCTTCCCAGTTTGGTGTATTCTTTTGATAATTACTCATATTATGCTTCTTGTCTGAGTCCAAAGATTTCTGTTGTTTTATGTTAAGATCCAATAAGTTATTTTGGTCACATCTATTAGTTAACTATTGCAGGAGAGCAGAATGAATCTCTGCCATTGAATACAATGATATGTAGTTAGTATCTACCCAAAACGTACTGACGTATGTTCCTTTGCACTTTACTAGAACCATCACAGAAAAGAGAAAGAGTTTTATTCAGTGTTACTGTGAGCATTGGGTGGTTGTACTCCTTAATGTGTTGATGAGGAAGTATGCGAGATTGCCTCAAAGTTTCAGTAATCAAAATCCTCCATAAGACTGTAAACAGTTACCAAAATGTTTTATTATAGAGAGTGTAGAGACAGTCATGTTGGTTGGTACATGTACCCAATACCAGGTCTCAGCACAGTGACCTCACAAGATCGTAATATATCTATGATGAATATTGAGACTACAATAGAATTGAACCTGCGTCTCTGGATTCCCAGACGCACGCACAAACATGACGAGAGGCCGTATGGCGGGATCGAACCGTCGCGTTCCTGGACTCATGTTACGAAATGGTCGTGTTGAGGAGACTCTGCCGTAGCAAGCACAACACAAACTTCAACAAAGTAGAGTGAGTTATCTCTATACTGAGATAACTCACTCTAAAAATACAGCATGTTGGCCGTCTATATCTCTGGTTTTGAAGATTGTTGAATACCTTGACATTATTTTCAAGTGTTTAATAATGTTGACACTCATGCAAAATTCCTAGTTCCAAATATCATCTAACCCCCCCCCTACCCCAACGGGTAATACTATAATCTAGAAAATACCATGAAATGAGATAAATAATTATCAATACCATGATAATTATTATTTGTGACTAATTAATAGTAATAAAAATGCTAATAATAATAATATCTATAATTTTTCAACCTATGCATTCGATTAAACAGGGCTAAATTTATAATGTCTTTTTTGTTAATTTAGCTAAAAATTCTCACCAAATTGATTGACAAGGTTCCTCTCCAGACACCATTTGACAGTTTTTATTAAAAATGAAACATGAGTATCATTAAATCTGCTATACTACAAATTACAGAATCACTAAATATGAATATCAATAACGGATTGTACATTCATGTTTCATTTGTATTTATATATAAAAAAAATCAATAGGAAAATTAATAACAACTGTTCTCATTAGAGATGAGACGGCCATTGTCTGTGACATAATCAGCTTATCTCCTAAACATATTGTTTTGTTTCAGTGTATTCTTCTACCTGTAACTTGTGACACACATTTACCATTCAGAGTATATTTATTGTGCAGGCGCGGCTATTATCGTTACTGTAGAGGAAAGGCACACCAGAGTGTGTAGACATTTCCTGTTTCACTGTCGTGGTTAAATGTTACCAAATTAGTCATCGCGTGCTTTTGTTTTGTTCGTGATTTAACACACACACACACACACACACACACACACACACACACACACACACACACACACACACACACACACACACACACACACACACGCGCACGCACGCACGCACGCACGCACACACACACGCACGCACACACACACACACACACTGTAACTACACTTAGGTAATTACACTTAGGTAATTACACACACACACACACACACACACACACACACCACACACACACACACACACACACACACACACACACACCACACACACACACACACACGCACACACACCTACACACACGCACGCACGCACACACAATAAGTGTAATACATTAGACAATTATTTTTCGTTCTTTTAGTCAACCTTGAACAAATGTAACATATGGGACATCCTCTTCCAGTTAACCAAGATGCAAGAGTACTAGTTGGAGGGATATAAGTCATAAACACGTAAATAACTTAACTTGAACTGTAACCAAACCACCCAGCTCCGGACCTCCCAGACAAGTAAATAATCAACACGGAATATGCAGTTATATTCAATGAAGCATGTCTAAATGAAAACCTGCTGCCAATATATATATATAAACTTGAAAAGTATGACCTATTACTGAAGACCATGCTAGAAAAGTGGTCAGCCTCTCCCTCAATGAATGCAAGTACAAGCAAGCACCCTTCCTGTCATGCTCGGCGGCTTGGGTGTCCGCAAAGCCACCCAAATTGCTGTCCCAGCCTTCCTGTCTTCCTCAGCATCAGATGACCTGGTTAAAGAAATTCTACCTCACAACCTGTGTAACTTATCAGGATACAGGACTCCCACTACACGGAATGCGACCAAAATGGCTACCATGGCAGGCCCAGCACTCGAACCAACCGTGTTGAAAGCCAGAAACAATCAGCTGGGACAGCATCATTGCAGACAAAGAAGCCACAGCTTTGCTGGAGGCAGCAACAACCCCCAGTGATCGTGCACGCTTCACAGCTGTGCAGGCTCCCCATGCAGGGGACTTCTTTTTGGCAGTCCCTATGTCTGTGACAGGCACACGTCTTGATCCTGCGGATCAAGACGTGTGCCAGATCATCACCAGATCTGTTGATATCTGGTGATGATCTGGCTGTGTGTGGAGATTACATGTTCCTTGATAGAGTCCTGTTGTTTGTGCATTGTTAATCGCCTAGAGAGAGACATTGTTGTCATGCCTATATACTGAGATCGTTGAGCTGTCAGTCCCCAAGTGGGCATGTATAGGCATAGGCGACGACGCTAGTTCCTATTAAGCGCTTTTCTTGGTGTCTGGAGAGTTTTTCATAGCAGGTTGCGGTCTTCTTGTTTTTATAGTAAATTGTTAGTTGCATCTTCTGATTGGTGTTTTGTTGGGATAACGTTCCTGTCAATAAATATTTTGGGACTCTTCCCTCGGTTTTATAGACCGCGGAAAAGAAAATTCCTATAAAACAATCTAATAGGAGATACGGTGTTGTGTTGTGGTTGTTTCTTCAGAGGTTGCATGGCGTGTCACCTTCCATTTAAGACTTATCCACATAATCGTTAGAGAAGCCATTACTAACTAGGATCTGCCTTACTCTACAGAGTTCCAAGCAACTCAGAGACACAAGAAAAGCGCCTTAAGAGAGACTAACGTCGTCTATGCCTATACATGCCACTTTGGGACTGTCAGCTCCAACGATCTCAGTATATAGGCATGACAACAACGTCTCTCTCTAGGCGATTAACAATGCACAAACAACAGGATTCTATCAAGGAACATGTAATCTCCACGTTCACCTGTTGAGTCCAGCGATTATGATTGTAATATTTTGTTTAAGTTGTTAAGAATAAAGTATCTATTCTGAAAATGACAATGTCTACGTATTATGCTGTTATTGTGACTTGTAATTAATGCCCAGTAATTTTTATGTAAACTTTCCAATTATAAACGTACAACCATTTATGAGTAAAGTTTTTGATTGATATGATTATATTGCTATCACTCAAAATATAATTTATTTTGTCAACGTAATAAGTCATTCAAAGGCCTAGATGTGTTGCGCATACTAAATGTGGGTGTGTATTGTGTGAGTGTTTATGATAGTAGAAGTAAACATAACTATCTATACAAACACCGGGGTGTGTAAAGTTCAGTGCTCTAATCTTTCTCTGCTGCCACTATTCCAATATCAATTACCATTTGGGAAAACTCTCTTTCCCCCCTTCCGACACAAGCTTCTTAATCACCCTTCTCGCTATATCACCCATTGAGGTTTTCCTCTACTGCAAGCTCCCTCTCTCCCCACCACCACCAGCTCCCCCTCTCTCCTCACCACCACCACCAGCTCCCCTCTCTCTCCCCACCACCACCAGCTCCCTCTTCTC
>WNGS01164858.1:64331384-64350546 GCA_020271785.1 Procambarus virginalis
AAGCTAAGACTCCTTCATGAAGATAAGTAAGACTTCTCAGCAAGCTAAGACTCCTTCATGAAGATAAGTAAACTTCCTCAGCAATCTAAGACTCCTTCAGGAAGGTAAGTAATGTAACGGGGGTAGGAAATAAAGAGGAAAGAAATGAATAATGAAGTAATGAGTGAGGGTTTTGGGGTGAGGGAGGTCGAGAAGTAGAAAGGAGGTGGGAGGAGCAAGGGGAGGAGTCTGGGAGGTGAAAGGGAAAGTTTGAAGAGAGGCGGAGGGACAGGAGAGAGTAGGAAGTAGAAGTACAGGGTAGAAAATAGACGTAGTGAGTAGAAGTAGCTGAAAGTAGAAGTAGAGAAGGCTGCCACCATCCATTCTAGTTCAGTACATCCAAGACAAGGAATGGAACTTGGTCTGTATCACAAAATTATCAAATATGTTGTTAGCATGTATCAACTGGAATCATGTATCATGTACATGCAAGATTCTTTTAAGTCAATAAACTCAAGAGTGTTCTACACTCTAGCTTGCAATATATCAGAAAATCCAAGATCTAGGGGGGGGGGGAACCAAATTAACAAATTCATCAATTATATTTAACATGATAAATATCACAATTCAAACTATTTACTTAAGGTTCACTATGTCAAGATTAATATACAATGTGAGTCACCTAGAGACCACTACAGCTGTCTGCCCCTGAAATCACACAACATCTTAAGTTTGGAAACACCAAATAAGTCACCTTAACGTTCAAACTTACCTAGAACTGAGACCAAGTTTGGATAGAAAGGGGGGGGGGGTCTACAGTTGACAGGCAGAGTCCCCCCGTCCGGCCGACAGGCTGTCTTGGCTGCTGTCTGCTGATACTATGCTGTCTGCTGATCCTATGCTATGCTCCTTTCGAAATGTACAGTTCCATGGGTATTTATGCGGGAACCTGGTAGCTAAACTCCGCCCACAAGAAAAGATAACCCCAGGCCATCTATCTACCACACCTTAAACCGCGGCGTGTTTGATGGGTCCAACCCTGCCAGTCGTCTGCAATTATCCGCTTAGCAGAAGCAAGGTCAATTCACACGACCTGGCCCATAGTCAACTTGTGGTCGTTAACACTTCTAGGTGTGACTCTTTTAATTACTACAGACCGACAGTCTGGCGCCTCAAATTCTGTCTTGCCTGACTGACTCATGCACTTTGTGAAATATTAACTAAACACCTTTATGGTGTTACAGTAAGACTTCTTCAAGAAGGTAAGTAAGACTTCCTCAGTAAGCAAAGACTCCTTCAGGAAGGTAAGACTTCCTCAGTAAGCTAAAACTCCTTCAGGAAGGTAAGTAAGACTTCCTCAGTAAGCAAAGACTCCTTCAGGAAGGTAAGACTTCCTCAGTAAGCTAAGACTCCTTCAGGAAGCTAAGACTTCAGCACAAGTAGCACTCTACCTGTGCTACCTGTGCATTAGTGCAGGTAATTGGTGCACAAGTAATTCTCATCAGAGTACAAGCAACACACACCAGTGTTCAGGTACCGCTAAGGAAGGCATGAATAAAACTCATCAGTGTACAATAACAGTGTGTAAGTAACACATGTCAGTGATCAACCAACACTCATCCGTCCACAGGCAACAATCAATGTTTAAATAAAACTCGTCAGTGTATAATTATCGAGAACAGTCGTCGAGGGCACAGTACAGTAGTCTAGGACAGTGTTTAGTTGTCGAGGACAGTGTATAGTTGTCGAGGACAGTGCACAGCTCTCGAGGACAGTGTATAGTTAACGATGACAGTGCACAGCTGTCGGGGACAGTGCATAGCGGTCGAGAACAGTGCACAGCTGTCGAGGGCAGCGTGCCGTTGTTACTGACAGTTTACAGCTGTCAAAGGCAGTGGTCGAGGACAGCATACAGCTGTCGAGGGCAGGACAGTTGTCGAGGGCAGGACAGTTGTCGAGGGCAGGACAGTTGTTGAGGGCAGGACAGTTGTCGAGGGCAGGACAGTTGTCGAGGACAGGACAGTTGTCGAGGGCAGGACAGTTGTTGAGGGCAGGACAGTTGTCGAGGGCAAGACAGTTGTCGAGGACAGGACAGTTGTCGAGGACAGGACAGTTGTCGAGGACAGGACAGTTGTCGAAGACAGCGAACACTCCCGTCACTCACCTGCCTGTATGGTGTGTATCAGCTGACCAGTGGAGTTGTCGGAGACCTGGAGGAATCCGGACACTTCCCACAGGAAGTAGAACCTGAGCCTCACGCAGAAGGAGAGAGAGTCGAGGGGCGCGAAGGATAACTTGTCCCTGTACCGCAGGTGGCTGTCTGACTGCTCCCCGCTAGCTTGGAACTCGAACACTTGCACGGAACACCAGCAGCAACCTGGGACAGCAGAGGAAGAAACAGTTAACTGTACCGTGTGAAACTCGGAAGATTTCCCGTTGGCTTCGAACTCGAAAACTTGTACCGAACACCAGCAACAACCTGGCATGGCAGAGGAGGAAACAGTTAACTGTACCGTGTGAAACTGAAGATTCACCACTTTTCTGGAATTCGAACACTTGAATCGAATTATGAATTCGAATACTTGTATCGAGTAATACCTTAGACGAGATCTTTTCTGCCTATGAAACTGGTAAATAATATGGTGTTGGATGAGATATTAACTTTTGCGTCAGCCATGAAGAATTATATATTTGACTAATGCTAGGTGTTAAATATGCAGAATTTCTTATTTATTATAGGGAGAGAGTTTAGCGTCCCAGCACCGAGTTGTGTGATGGAGAGTTCTTAGCTTACAGTGCGTAAAAACTTGGCAACTCTAATATATACATACGCTGAAGATATATATACGCAGAAAATATACATACTCATATACCGGCATAAACTAGTACGTACATAAATTCCAACCCCATCCTCCTGTTAGATAGTACCTATTGTGACGGTCGTCAATAGTCACGAATTCTTATGTACTTAGCTTTTAAATAGTAGTACACTGAATAGTAAGGAATTCTTTGAAAATAAATGAAGCTAAAAAACAAACATATATTCCTAGGGTGAGTAAAGCACACATATATATTGAGATATATACAAGAGTTGTTACAGTCTTGTACAGCCACTAGTACGCGTAGCGTTTCGGGCAGGTCCCTGGAATACGATCCCCTGCCGCGATGAATCGTTTTTTCATCCAAGTACACATTTTATTGTTGCGTTAAACAGAGGCTACAGTTAAGGAATTGCGCCCAGTAAATCCTCCCGGCCAGGATACGAACCCATGACATAGCGCTCGCGGAACGCCAGGCGAGTGTCTTACCACTACACCACGGAGACCTAAACTATATATACTATGTTAAGCCTCAAATATCGCATAATAGACCTAGGAAGGTTAGGTTTAGTTGAGTTTGTCAAAGCAACGCAAGTAAAAAAATAGTGTTCCGGTTTGTCGAACTCAGTAGTTCAGATTTCTACTTTCTAATTTCGTTGTACGTCGGTATATATACTATGGTCCTCATCGTTACTATAAGTACTACTAAAACACGAGGATGGGCTGATGAATTCATATATATACACACATACACAAAAAAGCTGCATGTACACGTACCCATGTATATAAAAGTTGTATATAAATGCATACTGCCAGATACATAAAAGGCCGCCGCAGACTGTAGTCTAACAGGATTAATAAAATCCTCTTTTGCAGGGAAGCCCTCCAAGACAGCTGTGACGTATGTCTTGAGTAAGTCTGTTCTCTCTCCCAGTACACCAGCGACGGTGTTGACCACTGAGGCAATGAGCACCGTATTACAGCGAGCATGTCTGGATGGCCAAGACCGTCGCTAGAAGACGGTGTTGACCACCGAGACAATGAGCAACTGTATTACAGCGAACATGTCTGGATGGCCAAGACCGTCGCTAGAAGACGGTGTTGACCACTGAGACAATGAGCAACCGTATTACAGCGAACAGTCTGGATAGCCAAGACCGTCGC
This sequence comes from Procambarus virginalis, assembly GCA_020271785.1. Taxonomy (NCBI): domain Eukaryota; kingdom Metazoa; phylum Arthropoda; class Malacostraca; order Decapoda; family Cambaridae; genus Procambarus; species Procambarus virginalis. The sequence goes on from WNGS01164858.1 coordinate 64,335,347, forward strand.
TAGAAGACGGTGTTGACCACCGAGACAATGAGCAACCGTATTACAGCGAACATGTCTGGATAGCCAAGGCCGTCGCTGGAAGACGGTGACACAATTCATCATGACATACATCTCAGCCCTCATTTATTGATNTGATTAATCATCCATGGAATCATGAGATGCCAGTCATTTTAGTAGCCTACATAAGCAAACAAGAATATTTTCCAATATTCGTAAGTATGAAGTAGTTCCAGAGCTCAAGAGTATCATGCCATTTGGTATCTCACGTTATTGTCAACAGAATGGAACCTGATGTTATTAGAACGCCAGAAGAATTCATCAATTTGATATATGAGGATTTTTTAACCATTGATAACAGACCACTCACAAACTGTGTTGAAGTGTGTGTCCTAGTTCAAGCTCACATAGTTTACAATTGGAATTCTGATTAACTGCAGCCGCCTGCCGTAAGTATCGATATCTTAATCTAATCTGGCACTTACAATGCGCACTGTCTAGTGGATGTTTTGTGTTGACCGTACATATAGTTCTCGGTTCAAAACATATAACTCTTTATAATAATGCTGTGTAAGGAGTCTGCCTCCATCACTTCAACGCTTAACGTAGTCTATTTGTTCACTGTTATGTTTGATAAAAAATGATTCATATCTCTGTGGGGTCGTTCCAGTATTTGGTGTCCATTGCGTCCAGTTTCCAGTGTGTACCCTGTTCCAGCCATGCTAAATAGTCTGTCCTTGTCTGCTTTGACTTGTGGAAGATTTTGAGGATATTGATTTACCAAGAGCATTTATGTAGGCGGTGTATGCTGAAATTGTATAGAAGATGGATCGACAAAGCTCGGTTTTTGATTACCAAAACCGTATATATATCGTGAGATTAGGATGTATTAGCTTAGGTTAGGCTATGTTAGGTTTTGTTGGGTTAGGTAAGGTTTTTCTTAAAATTCGTTGATATACCATTGATATTCTGGATATATCATTTAATTATCATCACCTTTTACAAATAACTAACTAGAGCTAAATAATCATAACCAAGATGGGAACATTAATATGCTAACTGTATATATTCACTAGTTTTAATTACTTGTTAAAGAATGACTACTTTTATTAACTGTCTAATCCACATTTTCAATATATCTCATCCTTTTTAAGATGTAATAATCTTACCCAAAATTGGCCTAAAACATTGTGTAGGATTATTAGACTGTGAAAATAAACTTAATATTTTTATAAATAATTTTATTGGAACTATCTTCTATTTTTCATAAATAAAGAATAATGATATTAGGTGAGACACGAATATAAAAAACAGGTTTAGTTTTATTCACAAAATAGAAAAGATACTCTTTAACTACTATAATTACTAAAAAAACATTTAAATAAACAAATGAAAACATTAAATTACAATATACAACATATTGATAAGAATAGAACCTTGGAGGACTTTTTCATAAATCATTGAAAATTGCTCAGCAAGTAGGAGCTGGCTTAAAAAAATCTTAGGAATAATCATAAACCCTTTTCCCTGAGAAGATAGTAGTCATCCAGTTGAACAAATCCTTTGTGAACTCCTGTCTGGTTCTACAGTATGGGAACATGGAGACCTCACCCACACACACACACACACACTCAAAATATGATTGCACTAGAAACAGTTCACCACAACGACGGAACTCACATTCAACGAGAGGGGTAATGCCCTCAGCGCTAACAATAAATATGAAGACAGAGCTGCAACTCAAAATACAGCTGGACTAAATCTTCAGGAAGAATTGGGAAGCCTACGCGCTACGGCTTCCTGTCCTCATGGAAGCCACTACAGATTAACCTGGTAAATAATTTGGGTTGAGGAACTGAACCCCAATATTCTTTTAGCTGAACAGGTTGAAGTGAAAATGAACTAGTAAAAACAGGCAAAGTTTACATAAACTTGTAGTATAATCTTGGAATGACCTTCCAGTGACACTTTGGTTGCCACATATGAATACCAAGCTATCAGTGTCGTCACCCTTCATGCCCGGCTCTAGATTATTCTAAATAAAATAAAATAGTTAATGCTGATGATGAGTCACAATAACGTGGCTGAAGATATGATGACAGACCATTATCAAAACATTTTCGATAGGAATAAACTTAAAAAAAACATTGGATTTATGTCTTTAGTTTTTTGTTATTTTTATTCTGAGGATTTGCTTGAATCTTTATTGATTTGCTTGATTTGAATTGAATACCATCTTTTATCCTGCGTGAAAGAGAACTCAGGATGGTCAGGTTAACAATGAGACATAAACATTGAATTATTTATTTTTTTATTTTAGAGAATTTTTTGTTTACAGTAATTAGTCCATTTCATATCACGTGAGCTATTATGTCTAGAGAAAGTATTTTTGTTTTGTTTTGCCTGTTAAGTTACAAACTCAAATACACTGCTGTGAAATTTAATGACAATCATTGACAACAACTCTGGGAGGGTTGTCTAACTACATCTAAAGAACCAGCATCAGCCATATATATATACAAAACCAAAATGTCCATAATTTGGCTTTTTATGGTATCTGATTTCAAGACTTCTAATTAAAAACTTACTCTTCCTTTGAGGTCTTAAGTTTAGCTTCATACCTAGACTGTATTTATGGTTTAATTTTGTTTGCTGGTTCTTTGACAATACTCACGTCACGAGTGATCATGGAATACGTGTAAACTAGTGTCGATTGGTGTGAAGGTAGTTCATTAACGTTAAGGTTTATGAGTGGGTATTAGCATTTACGTCTATTAAAGACCATCTACACTAAAAATGTAACAAATTAGAAAGCTTAAATTTTTGAGAACCTCAATCAAATTCTTACAAAAATTAATTGAAGGAATGGTTGTAATACATAACTTTATTTTCAGTATTATAATTATAATTTGACTGTTTCTCAGCATTTCACGATTAAGTGGCCAAATACTAGATCTAGAAGTAGTTTTTCACACGAACATTCAGACTAAACTAAAACAACAGTCCAATAAACAATATGGAAGACAATCAGTAATATAAAAACAAAGACTCGGGCTCCGAGAATGATGATCTCGTGGAGTGGCTTGACAGTTACCACATCACACTGCTCTCTCTCTCTCGGAAGCTGCAAGTCGTACTGGCTCATTTCCATAGAGTTTCTTCTCAATATCCCAATAGAGTTCCTCCTAAAGTCCCCCTTGTCCAACGGTCCGTTGTCCACACTGTTGGATCTCAGTCCTTTCCTAGAGAAAAAGCTTGACATTGGCACATTCCCAGATGGTGATGGGGAAGGAGCCATTCTCCTGCATCCTAAGTTAGCATCCAATTCTCTTACTCTATCAATAATTGTGTGAATGACAATAATAATAAAAATGAAGAAGATGCTTGATAAGAGCCAGACATCCACCATCTTGAAATAGGATGTCTTAGGCAATGAAGCCGAGGCCTAGAATTTGAAATAAAGATATTTAATTAATTAGTATAATTTTGAAATTTGTCTTATAAATTAAAAAAATTAAGTAATTATAATAATAATTAATATATATATATATATATATATATATATATATCTATATATTATATATTATATATATATATATATATATATATATATATATATATATATATATATATATATATGTGTGTGTGTGTGGTGTGTGTGTGTGTGTGTGTGTGTGTGTGTGTGTGTGTGTGTGTACTGTACAATATGTACATCCAAACTGCCACGTACTGTATATAAATCTCTTCATTTAGCACTATACACCGTAATTTTCCCTCTTATTTTCATTCTCACAATACCCTAATAATCATACTTAAATATATAAGTTTGACTAAATTGACAATACCATATATCCTGTTATATATATCATTCACACTTTTTTTATTGGCTGGCCCACTAATCATTACTACTGACTGTATTATTCATTCATCTATTAAGTTTAAAAGAAGTCGTGTTTCTATGTTTGTACTTGTAGGGATCATTATATTGTAATGATAAGAAGTTATGTAGAACATAACAGAGTTGATAACAACATAGTAAGGTCCTGTAGCTAAATATTGTAGCCCAAAGTTTTTCTTTCAATGCTTCTCTTGTAATTTTAGTTATTTTGGATACAAATGAGTTACTAACCAGCTGGAATGGCAATTCAGCATTCAAAGCTTTAAACTCAATTATATTAACTTTAGATTTTAGTTTTATTTTGACATGAGCCTAAACCTATGAACGTGTTGTCTCACGCTGGCTTTTATTCAGATTCGTATCTATGCTTATCTACTTTGTCTACCCAGAGTATTATATTTAGCTCATTAACCTAATCGGGTTCTCCATTTGGTCATCTCGTATTGTCTTGTACACTTTATCTAACAACTTTCGGTTATAAAGTTGTGTCCAATACTACAGGATCACCACTTTCTACAAGTGTTAGTGATTATACGCAGTATATAGTTCACGTGCCATTTTTTTTTTGAGATATATACAAGAGTTGTTACATTCTTGTACAGCCACTAGTACGCGTAGCGTTTCGGGCAGGTCCCTGGAATACGATCCCCCGCCGCGAAGAATCGTTTAAAATTTAAAATAGAATCGTTTTTCAAATCATTGCGATTTCGTTGAATTCTTAATGACTTCCTGTTCAAGAAACTTGATCACACAGTCACAGCCGGCTCTCAACCTCTTCATGTATGTATCATTTAATCTTTTGATTTACATCTACCCCTTTCCTTCATAAAAAACATGATTTTTTTATTTACTCTATTGCTTATTCAAATCTCTTTGCAAACTTATCCAAGTAAAACACCCAAAAACCTAATGGGCCTCCTTTTATGACTGCAATATATAAGCCCCAGTTTCTGACCTGAGTGTAAAGTGTAGCTACGACGAGGAGGGAGGTGAGCGAGGCGAGGATGCGGACCTGGAAGTTGGTGGGCGTGAAGTAGAGAGTGAGATAACTGATGATCAGCAGACACAGTGACGGGATGTACACGTTCATGATGATGAACCCCGACCGTCGCAGCAGCTGCACTGTTGGGGAAGAGAAATCCTCCTCCAATTAAACCAAGATGCAAGAGCACTAGTCAGAGGGATAGAAACCCTAAACAAGAAAATAATCAACACAGAATATGCAGTCATATTCAATGAAACATGTCTAAATAAAAATCTGCTGCAAGTATTTGCTCTTGAATGGTGTACAATGTTATGAAGAGTGTACTGTACAGTCTTAGGGTGTAAGCAACATCATGTTGATTTGTTATAAAGCTGAATTTAATAAGATAATAGTTAGGAAAGCTAAGAATAATTCTTAAAATTAATTTTGAAGTTGTTTTTGTTAACATGAGTTAAAATACCACTTATGGTAAGATAATCGGTGACGAAATAGCAATATATATATATATATATATATATATATAATATATATATATATATATAGATATATATATATATATAATATATATATATATACAGGTATTATAGTGTACTGAAGGATTGGTATTAGTTGCATGTTGACACCATATTGAAATTCAAAAATGGCACTTCACCTGCAGAAATGATTAGTACAATGAGACTTAGAATTTACATATAAGAAGGAAGCTAGCCACATACCAGTAATATGAAACATACATATGAAACCATTGTATTTGCAAAAACTGTCTTTTTTGTGAAATTTCCAAGTCGCTGATTAAGTATTATAAAATCTACAAATTAACAAAACTCACACTTGACAAACATGGCAGCAAAGTCCCTGTCGTGTGAAAATCATGTCAACATCACCAACAAAGTACTCAACCAGCTGAGGGTTGCCTGGAAGAGTCGCGGGGTGGTAGCCTCGTCAAACACCAGCAACTGGACGAGGCTGACAGCAAGGTCAGCTCCAGGTGGCAGAACTACTGGGGAAAAGACCGATCTGTCTTAATGACATGACATACATTTATATATATAACTGATGACAAATAAACCAGAAATTTGAAGGTTTGATTTTCTTTGGGAGAAGATGGCTCACCTGCTCGTCGAATGGGTACATCTTGAGGTCAAACTGACACTGGAAGGTTATGCTGTATTTCCTCCTTACACTTATGGGGTTTTCTGGACCAGAATACCCTCCACTGTAAGCAAATTACAGTGGAGGATACAAAACGTGTGTTAGAGGTTTGAAAATTCATAATACCAAATGTGACATTACAATATAAAATCATGACAGGGGGACACAAAGAAATAATAAATCACCTTCAATGGCCTAAAGGATCATGAACAAACTTACATTATGAAATGCCATTATAAATGAAATAATAATGTGAAGAATGATAGTCCAGAATATATAAAAATTTGATTTTATTAAGCATTTTTCATCCTTTTAACAAATCAAATTTTTCTTACGAAGTCATATACAGTACAGTAACATATATTTTCTTATGATGCATATCCAGACGTAACAGTTGTTATGATGTGTAAATATGGCAGGTGTGGGGAAAACGACTTGTGGGATTTATTGATTGATTTAAAATTTATTAATTTATATTAATTTATAAGTTAATTTATTTATTTAATAGCGGATTGTATGAATTAAATGCCCACAATCGTTCCCTCACAAGCTGGGGGTTTATTATTTATAGTTTATGAATCGAAATTAATCGATTGGAGACATTCACTACAATGTACTAGGTGTTAAGACTACATGGGTTAGTGACTTAAATTAAACAAAATACAGCTTTCTATATAGCTGTATATGGCTTGGTCAACCAGATTTGAACACGGTGATCAGACTAATTCTTCTTGTAGGTGATGCTAGTCACCTACACGCTAGTCACATGTCACGTATGTGTACCAGGTAGTTACTGCTATTTATTATTCCATTCAATTTCACCTGTCAAATGGAGGGCACACAGTAATGATCGTAACCAACTAACGGCTAAATCAGGGCAATTATTATAATTTATTAGAAAAGATTTAATTATTAATTACCCTGTTTGGGTGGCTCGCTCCTGTCCTAACGGAATGACCGAATCTATATTACTGGCCAGGAATAGCTAAATTATTGGATTATCGGGTACAGAACACTTCCCTTTTGTGAAAGCAGATCGTGTGATGATGGTAACTGTTTACATCCTACAAACTGGGTCTATAAGGAAATAATTGCGGAGCTTCATGAGAGCTCCTAGCAAGACTTTCTTGTTAAAATTAATGGGGTCAGCCCTCCTCCCCGCATAGGCATAGGCATTCACTGCAATCTCGTTTTCTTTGGATGAATAACTTAGTACAAAAACTACAGTAATATTAACTGCATATCGTATTAAATGTAGAAATTGCGTCGGTTTTTCGACAGCAGGGAAAAGGGGCTTATTGATAATTAACATACAGCTTTCAGAAACAATGGGACACCTTAGACAATCCGCCAGCTTCGTGTCCCCATCAAGGCCACTAGAGATGGTGACCTTCAGGTAAATACATTTTCAGATAATATATCTTATACGGCCAAATATGTTAACCCGCTATATGATTTTGAAAAATATGAGTTTACTATAATCACTATATGATTCACTATATAATCACTATGATCATATACTATATGATTATAACAAATATGCTATGATTTTTGAAGAAGCCATAGACAGTATGCCTATGCACTTTGCACCAGGCCCTGATTCTTTGAACTTTATATTCATATAAATGTCATAGATACCATGGTATCTATGGCATAGATACCATGGTATCTATGACATGGCATTAGATACCATGGAAGACAAACAAAACGCTGATGTAATTTACACAGATTTCTCCAAAGCCTTTGACAAATGTGACCATGGTGTTATTGCACACAAAATGCGTTTAAAAGACATTACCGGAAAAGTAGGCAGATGGATCTACAATTTCCTGACTAACAGAATCCAATGTGTAATAAATAGTCAACAAAATAAAATTCGGACCATCAACCGTGAAGAGCTAGTTCCCCAGGGTACTGTGCTTGCTCCAGTACTTTGTCTCATCCTCATATCGGACATAAACAAGGACACAATCTATAATATTGTATCATCCTTTGCAGATGTTGCTAGGATTTTTATGAGAGTAGACAACATAGAGGACACAGCAAATCTCCAATCAGATGTAAATCAGGTCTTTCAATGGGCTAAACCAAATAATATGGTATTTAATGAAGATAAATTCCAGCTCCTACGCTACGGAAAAAATGAAAATATAAAAACGGAAACTATGCACAAAACGCAGTCAAATCATAACACAGAACGTAAAATCACTGTAATGGACTTGGGTGTACTCATGTTGGAAGATCTTCCCTTTAAAGAACACAATTAAGTTGCCGTCACAAATGCAAGAAAATTACAGGTTGGATAACAAGAACCTTTCTACCTAGAGATGCTATATTATTGATGATACTTTTCAAGACGCTAGTTCTCTCTAGAGTGAAATACTGCTGCACAATGACAGCCCCTTTCAAAGCTGGAGAAATTGCTGACCTGGAGAGCGTGCAGAGATCCTTTACTGCTAGAATCCACTCAGTAAACCGTCTAAACTATTGGGACTAACTAAAATTCCTAAATCTGTATTCTCTAGAGCGCAGGCGGGAGAGATACATAATAATTTACACGTGGAAAATAGTAGACTGATCCCAAGCCTGCACACAGAAAATAACATCCATGAGACAGAAGGCATGGCGGATGTGCAGAATTACCCCCGTTGAAAAGCAAGAGATGCAATAGATACTCTGAGAGCGAACTCTTATTACCATCAGAGGCCCAAGACTGTTCAACACGCTTCCACTACACATAACGGGCATAATGGCCGACCCCCTCACAGTGTTTAAGAGAGAACTTTATAAACACCTCCAAAGGGTACCGATCAACCAGGGTGAATCATACGTCAGGCCTGCGAGCAGCGCGTCCAACAGCAGGGTTAACCAGTCCAGCAACCAGGAGGCCTGGTCGAGGACCGGGACCGCGGGACGTTGAGCCCCGAAATCCCAGGGATCAAGGAGATATTCAAGGCCAAGTCTTGGGTTATCTTGAAGCTTAATCGGTGTTCCCTTACTCCTTAAGTATTAAGCCTATTCGACAGCTAGGATAATTACGGCCGTATTCTTCCTCATTTCTAAGTTTAATTGATTTCTAACATATTTAAAGTGTATTATTATTAGTTCGATCAACAGAAGAGTTACAGGAATATTCCACAATATAAGAATACCACAATAAATCTGTCCAGAAGAGAGTTAATTTAATTCGATAATATTTTTGCAAGGCATGATGATGTTAAGCGAGTTAATATTACAGTTGACAGCCGGTACACTCAGGGTGATACAGCTACAGCAGCTACACTCATGGTTGATACAGNTTTCTCTCAGAATATCTTTTTTAGTTTTTTGTGTTTTTCTGCAATCATACTTAAGACACTATCTACATTTATGTACAACTTGTGAGAGTTATTGAAAATTCCTGCACATCCAGTACTGATAAATTGTCATGTTCCTTCTTTATATTATAGAGACAGTGTTCTAATGTATTCTGAGACATGGCCCACTCTCTACTGTTCAAGAGACCACATACACGGGGAATAAGTTTATGTAAGAGATGGATGGTCATTTTTTCTGGTGGTATGCTTGAATTTTTCAGTAAATGTTTTTCTCTGGTGTGAAACATACCATTGGTCTACGTATTTTCTGGTCTTCTTTAAGATACTCATAAAGACTCTTTCCTTTAAGGCAGTTTAGTTGTATAAATACCATTACAAAAACTCTATGTATGATATGCTGGGTTAAAATTTTGTACATATAAGGTATGTCTGAAGAATGGGACACAATAGCATATGGATTCATAGTTTTCAGTGAGTGATTTTTTAATATCTTTCTCTTGATATTCTCAACATCTACCTGTTTCTTCTCCCCAACTTTGTCAAGAATTCTTATAAGACACTTATTCAGATAGTCAAGTTTGTCATTGAGAGCTTGATCTGTAAGGGCAGCAGCCTCATTTAATGTGTCTATCTCTGTTTTGGCAAAATTAATGAGACTTTCTAGAGTGTCAGTATCGGTTTTCCAGTTAGGATCCTCACGTGGAGCCAGACCACATACATATTTCAATAATTTATACAACAATTTTATATTCAGATTTTCTGGGGGATTTGCCATGACCAAGTTATTCTCCTCAACCGAGAAAACATGTTTCATGTATCCTGGAACATTTTCTTGTGAACAATAATCATAAATACTTCTACCATTTAATAGAGACAAGTACTTATAGGCTTCAGAGAATGTCAGCACAACAGAGTTTCTAACGAGGTTGCACCTTTCTATTGTTGGACGCACTGCTGGGAATGGTGACATTTTTGCTCTCATTGAAGACATCAGTGAACAGTGTTATGCTTTCTGTGTACCTGAAGGAGGAGTGCAGTTTTACGATGCAAATACAGTACCAATATGATGGGTGGTTTGCTGTAGCACCTGGGTGTGAAGTTAAGCCAACAGGGGATACAGGTGGCTAGGACTCTTGCATGAAGTTGTCTGGTAATACAGGCTGTACCACTTTATCCACAAACAGTATTAACATCTGTATAGAAACAAAACAGTATGTACAGTATATGTGCAATTTTATATATTAAGCATATCATTAGCTTAACAAAAATAACAGTAGATATACTGCATAGTACAATATTTACATATGCTTTTAAACAACCAATACATAATTATAAATAAATTACGAGTTGAATGGAATGAAATAACATTTGCTGATAAGACCCTAGGTAACATCCCAATCCTTATGTGCTGATACCCCCAAGTTTAAGGGTCATGACAAGCCTCCGAGACCCATGCTAACCAACCTTGAGCCAAAATCAGAATCTGACTCTTGCTACAAGATGTGGGGAACTTGGGGATCATAGATTTACCCAAAACTGAAGAAATTCCTAAAGAAATGCTTTGCAAAACAAAACTACTTGAAAAAAAATAAAAATAGGGGGGAGGGAGGTGGTGTTTTTAGTCTGCTATTTGCCTCATTTAAAAGCTACTTGTGTAGAACCCTCCACCCCACCCCCCTTCAAAAAAATAAAAAATAAAAAAGGTTAAACAGGGTTGAGACAGGAAACTACCTAGAGCCTACCAGAAAAGGGGGATTCATTGAATTCAACACTTGATTTCTTGGAAATCCCACTCAATAGCTCCCTGGTGCTTATTTACAACACTACCTTGTTGAGAATGGCATTGCTGAAAAGGAAAATTAAAGTCTCATTGGACTAAAAAAAGTTAAATTAGGTTTAATGCAAAAGTTATGACTTGAAAGAGATGTTCTGTAAAATGAAATAAATAGATGCTCAGATGTCTGGCCCACTGCTTGAGATACTTTGGCCACCTAAAAGGCATTAGAAATGTTGTATAATAAATCCCACATTGTGGGGAAAACTTTGTTAAATATAGTCCTAAAAAAAAAAAAAATCCCCCCACCCCCTTAGCATCCATATGACATTGTTAGCTTTAGTGTTCTAAGATGTTATTCTCCTTGTTTGACAGTCTATTAGCTTGAGACAGGTAAGTCCATCCAAGCTGAATCTGGGTAAAAGTGACAGGATTAACAATTCAGTGGGTTATACTTTTCTTCCTTATAGTGGAATGTCCACTCACAAGATGAGTTATGCTTCTCAACAAACTATACCAGGGTAAAATTATAAATTGAGACTTTATACAGTACAGTATTTGAATTTTAATATTTACCTACCAGGTACATTAAGAAAAAGTACTAAATTCTTCAACAATGTCATTATTTGAACGATGGCCAATCATAATCAAGTGAATACCTTCCTGTACGTTAATGGTCTAACCCAGCATTTCTCAACTGGGTTCTGTGCAACCCCAAGGTAACGAGGGGGTTCTGCAAGAAATAGATATCAATAGGTTGATCCTAATCATATGTACAGCAATTGTATTTTTGAATAATTTTGTGTATAATTTTTCTCATTTAACCAGTATTAAGAGCAGATAAGTTGACAATGAAATCTGTGTGTGTGTTTATTTAAGTTTGACCCGAAATTATTTCAAGGGTTGAGAAAGGTTTCTCAACCTTTACAAAGGTTGAGAAATGCTGATCTAACCTATGTTAAGCATTATAGGGTATGACAAACATGAGACCATGCCTTAACAATACTTATTAATAATATAGTCACTACTAAGCATTGCAGTCAAATAAAAGGATAAAAAAATGGCAATGTTTGTATACAAATTCCTTCAGCACTGCTCGCAGTGACCAAACACCAAAGAGCCAAAGCTCAACCCCCGCAAGCACAATTAGGTGAATCCAGTATCACAATCAACACATAATGGACCGGGCCACAGATCACTAATCTCTTTCTTTCCAATTTTTTCTACTCCCTTTCACCCCTTACCTTAAGGCTCTTCCCAGCAAAAATGAGCGAGTGATGGGCTATTCTTCAAAATAAAAGTTATGGGACAGAGGCAATGGTATTTAACAAAAAAATGAGGCAACATATAACTCATCCATCATAGTACTATACCTATGGAGAGAATATCAAGACACATATAAACAAATGCAAAGATTGTTTTACTTATCAAATGAACTTCCTAGTGGATAAATTATCCTTTTTCTCAGAATTATCATTGAAAAATGTCTTGAAAGGATCTACAATGTATTGTATGCTTGAGCATTTGACCCCCCAGAACTGTGACACTTACCTAACTGAATAAAACCAGATCTTATTCTTACTCTGTATTCACCCCAAACTCAGCACTAAAGTAATTTCAATTGAACATTAACTTTTGTTGTGAATTGGAAGTTTTCCTACTCACCCTCGAAACTATTTACCTAAATGATGCATTGTAACTGGTTTGAAGGTCAAACTTTTTCCATTTGCATCCATAGACTTGCCCAAAGTCACTTGAAATTATATAAATAAAAGCCAACTGAAATGATAATAATAATAATTTATTTACACAAATGATTTTACTCGGAAATAAGCTAATTTTAATACATATTTAAAAGTTAAAAAATAGGTAATGCAGAATGTTAGCTTATTTCTGAGTAAAACAATGTTTTTTCACTTTTGTATATTCATTACCAGCATCACAGTAACATGTAATGATATAATTTAAAGGCCTTACATTAGTTACATGATTTCAAGTGATTTTGGTAGCTTTGAATTCATTAATTCCCACTGTCAGGGACAGGAGGTCTGTACCTAGGCTTTTGAATGTCTCCCTAGGCTTACTGACCTAATTGCCTAATTCCTGATTACAAATTTTACTTCTAGGTGAACAGAGGCACGAGATGAAAGTAAATTTGCCTAACCGTTTCTGTACTGCCCAGGGATTAACACTAAAGTCCCTCGGTTGCGTGCCGAGGATGTAGACTGTGGTGATATAGGATCCCTTGGGATGACTTATTCAACTTATTTTCCAGACAAGTTAGATAGGAAAGATTGGAAGAGATTGGAGTTACAATCAAAATTAGATTATAAGATAATTAGATTAGATTTCATTATATAAAATTATGTCAGATTAGGCTATATTATGGTTATAAGTCAGAAAGCAGGAAACTTTTTACAATTGTATATATAGGACTGTATTCTACTACATTACTTTAATATGTTGTAACAATGTGTTGCAAACGTAAATTATTATATTAATTAAAACGATACAAAATAAAGCTCATTAGTAGTGTTGTAAACGTATACACCCACCCTTGCCAAGGTGTTCCCAAGGTCAACACCACCCTTGGCCCCTGCTTTGTCCTCACCAACCCCAACATCACTCTTATTTCACAGCTAACATACTTTATGTTCAATATAAACTAGCTTATACTGCACTACAAGTTTATGGCGTGTGTTGCTAGCCCCAATTCTAGCACGGCTGGATGGTGACAGGGATATTAGTTAGAGGTCTCGGTCAATGCTCACTATCTCCCTCGCTGAAAATATATACAACTTAATAAGAACTTGGCGTTATAGGTGGTGGCAAGACACATACCGTGCGACTCTTTTTGTGAGTGTGCTATACAGTTAAGTGGTACAGGAGCCCGGAAAGTGTTGATTGTCCTGGCAGCTTCAGTGACAGCTTCTCCTGCCTCCCTGAGGACGGACGGATAGTTGAGTCTAAGAGCTGTGTTAAGTTTGACCCGGCAACGTCATCGCTACTATTTTTTTTATACTCTTATTCAAGCTAAAACCTAACCTATCGAAATTTAACTTAACCCAACCTAATCTAACCTATCCTAACGCGGCCTAACCTGAAGAAAATAATAAGCACGAAAGTGTGTTTACTATATAGCACGTGCACCAGGTGACGTCACTATGACGTCATAGTTTTAACACCAAGACAGGTCTTGTTTACTAAATTTTGTCGCCAATATCTCTCTCTCTTCCTCACAAAATATTCCAGGAGAAAAGAAAACCTAGGAATCTGAAATAATCCTCGCAAGATATTAATGATGATTTGGCAAACAGTTATAACGAAATATCATTATAAATTTCTAAATTAAGCACCACCATAAACCGGTTTGTTCGAGTGGGGCTCAAAACGTGCCAAAAGTCATGCTGTCCAACGTCATCGCTACAAACCTCTTTTTTTTATTTTTGCATTTATTTATATTTATAAAAAGAGTTCTTACATTCTTGTACAGCCACAAGCACGCATAGCGTTTCGGGCAAGTCCTTAATCCTATGTTCCCCGGAATACGACCCGCCAAATAATTTAACACCCGCGATATCACTGACACTATACTGTGTGGTTTGTCCTAGTGTTAGTCCTCACACAAGAATATATACTCCCTTGAAGATTTGTCCTGTTTTATGTTAACAGGTTCAGGCGCACGTCAGGAGCTAAGCTCGCTTAAAAACCACAATTCTCAGATTGGTTTGTTATACATGGGATCTGAGCCGAGAAATTATAATGGAGTGTATCCAAGTGTAACGTAATTAATTCACGCTGAATCAACGTTATTAACGTCGATTTAACGTTTAATTAACGCAGATACGTTAATGGTTGCTGGGGGTATATATATTGCATGGTTGCATATATATATATATATATATATATATATATATATATATATATATATATATATATATATATATATATATATATTATATATATATATATGTATATATATATATATATATATATATATATATATATATATATATATATATATATATATTATATATATATATTATTTATTTATTTATTATTTATATACCACAAGGT
>WNGS01164858.1:64352367-64419518 GCA_020271785.1 Procambarus virginalis
TTTGTTTGTCCTGCACACCGCCCCCCATCCAGTGGGCAGCGGGTGGATAGGTTACAATCACTCTGTACTACCTACAGTTAGCAAACTGGGGATATTTGGCTAAAATTTCTGGTAGCAGATCATTTTGATGAAATATTTACACATCGCTGGGAAATTGGTTATAGAATTGTCTCTAAATTCACGTATTTTCGCACTCCATCACATAGTGAAGGAGGGTGTGGGGTGCGAATAATTTTGTTGACACAGTTTACATTTGGTCAGGTCTACATCGGCAGATAATGAGAATTCCCAGAGATACTTGTAACCGAGTCTAAGCCGAGCAGCAGTAACATCTAGAAGTCTGCTGATTTTATTGGATGATCCATAGATGTGTGGCTCCTCTTGCATGATAGTATGATGATAGATGGAATTACTGGTGTCAATTTCACTTTGCCCTCGATCTACAAGATCTTGTTGAAGTTCTCGGTGTACTGCTGCTCTCAGATTGCTCATTGACAATCCAAGGTTACACTCAACGGCTCCTTTAAAGGCAGATTCTTTGGCTAACTTATCAGCTCTATCATGCATTCGGAGGCCAACATGAGATGGAGACCACATGAAATGGACTCTGTTACCATCCTTAATAATTTTGTTGTATTTGTGTCTAGCTTCGGACACGAGCATGTTACAGTTGTGTCTTAAAGAGTTGAGAGCATTTAAGGATGATAAGGAGTCGCTTACAATTAATGTATCAAGTTTGGAGACTTGTACACATTTCAGTGCAAGGATCAAGGCAAATAGTTCAGTCTGAAGGGTAGAGGCCCAATTGTTTATACGGACTCCCCACTCAAAGTACAAGCCATCGCCCATTGTCAGAACAACTGCACTTCCAGCTGCACCCGTGGTGCGGTGTAGGGAACCATCAGTGTATATGATTTGAGAGAGAGAATGCTCTGTGGACAGAGCATCAATATGGTTTAAGGCGTTGAGCTTTGCCTCAAGACGAAGCTTGGGCTTATCTCTAATTTGCTTCTTGGGTGGAAAGGGAGGGATTAAAACTGGAAAGGGTGTAACCTCCCACGGTGCAGGAAAGTGCCGTTGTTGTTTCTCTTGGTACAAATCATGAACCCCATACATTCTGAGTTGAGTTCCAGTTTTTGTTATCCATTTGGAACAATGCTGATCTTCAATAAAGTAAGTCTGGAGGGCTTCTGTGCAAGGATTAGGATGAGTTAGCCTAAGCATTTTTATACCAATTTGACAGTTAATTTCAGTAACACGATCAACAACGCTCAGAATATTAAGTTCCTTTCTCATATTAAGTATCTTTGTGGTACGAGGGCACCCAAGGATTATCCTCAGGGCTTCGTTCTGCAATTTTTCAAGCCCTCCAAGCTTTCTTTCAGGCATCAAAACAAGCAGAGGTGCAGCATAATCCACTAAAGATCTGATGTATGCAAGGTACATCATTTTGACAATTCTGACATTGGCACCATAGCCTGAGTGATAACCTGCAACAGCCTTGAGAGCTCGGAGCCTCTCTTTATACTGACGACAGAGTCTGAATACAACAGGACCATACAGTGGCACCTCAAGGCCAAGGTATTTGAATCTGTTTACATAGTCAAGCTGGGAGCCATCAGATAGTTGCATCTTGCGAACAGCTCCTCCCTGCCTGGGTGGGCGCCGATTTAGTATCTTTGTTTTCTCTGCTGAGATAATTAAACCTAGGTCCTGACATGAATCTAATACAGAGTTAAGAGTGTTCTGTGTGTTAGCATACCCAGTGGTGTGTATCATTATATCATCAGCATAGCTAATGATGTGGACGTTGGGTTTGCTCGGTATAGAGTTTAACAGCGTGTTTATTAAGATATTAAATAAGGTAGGACTGAGGACACCACCCTGCGGGGTACCTAGTTCAAAGTCTCTTGTTACACTCCTATGCCCCTGGAAAAATACAGATGACTTCCTGTTGGATAAGTAACCCCTGATCCAACAAAGAAGCCGACCACCAATATTCATTCTTGCAAGCTCACTCAAGATAACATGTCTATTTGCAATATCAAAGGCAGACTTAAGATCTAGGAAGGTGGTATATGACTTTTCAGTGTGCAGGGTAAGAAAGGTGGTGATTATAGAGAGATGGAACAAGAGCGGTTAATTAGCTTCTCTAGCAGCAGCATCCGCACACTCATTTAAAGAAACACCAATAAGGCTGGGAACCCAGCAAAACTTTACGGATTTAAACTTACTAGAGATAAGAAACAGCTAATGTTGAATCTCGACGATCACTGGATGGACATGATTAAAGGACCCTAGAGACATGAGGGCACTACAAGAGTCAACTACAACCACAAAGGAGGAGTGACAACGAGAAAGTATAAAGGGGAAGGGAACTATCAGGAAAGTGCCAAGCCATTATGACTATATAGCACTGGACAGGGATCAGGATAAGGATTTGGGATGGAACAGGGGGAAGGAATGGTATCCAACCACTTGGACCGTCGGGGATTGAACGCCGACCTGCATGAAGCGAGATGTCTACACCCTACAGGATGCTAGTGTTCTGTACCTTAAGTTGTTTGGGAAAGGAAGACCTATGTGAACAGAGAATCAATCTGGCTAATTGTATTAATTGTACTTTGCTGTCAAGTTGAAGTATAGGTTGATCTTTATCTTCTTTGGCGAGGTAGTGCTTGTATTGGGTAGTCAAGCTGAGAGCCATCATGCAGTTGCATCTTACGAACAGCTCCTTTGGGCGAGTTCCAATTTAGTATCTTGTTTTCATATGGTTGAGAATTCTCTCAAGTGTTTATATACCCAACAGTATGGACCATGATATAATTAGCATAGCTTATAATGTAATCATTGGTTTTCTTAGGGGCTCAGAATTTAACAGAGCATATTAATAAAATAAAAAATCAAATCAAATCAAATATTCATTAATATTGTTGCGAGTATATTATGTCAACAATATACTCGCTCCAAGCTCTCATTAGCCTAATGACAAACTCATTAGCAGTAATTGCGAAGCTATAATCTTTTCCCTAATTACATGTAACATTCTTTCCATCCTATGGGAGGAAGCTGAGGTGTAGTTCAGTAATACAAGCATCGAGAAGCGAATAGCCAACCCACAAGTTACAGCCCTGCTCCTATGCCAGGTAAGTCCACTACTTACCTGGCATAGCTATGGTGAGCCCGTAGGCTCACATGGACATGCCGGCAGGGAAACGAGGAAGGGGTTGAGTTACCTCACTCACTACAGGGTGCAAGGCTTGGGTTCGGTGGGACTTCTGCTTCGTAGTTCGACTGAGGGGGGTCGAACTACGGAGCTACTGAGGGGGTCCCCAGAGGTGAACAGGGGAACCTAGGGATTGGAGTAACTCATTCCAACAGTTCTTGAATGGAGTGCGCTGCAGCACTTCGGGGAGTGCATCGACGAGTACTCTAGTGGAATATCATCCCATAAGGTAGAATACGCCGGGGTATAATTGGAGATTCTGCCGAAATGACTAATTGAGGGGTCAAGACCCATCACAGTGGCTAGAGGAAGATGGATTGATCTAGAGATGGTAGCTCTATCATTAGCCATTTGCACATTTGTTATATGCAAAGAAGAGGAGTTGGAGATCTTTGCAGTCTTTTTTGCCTAAAATGTTTTGACAACCTTCAATGCCTGACTTAGCAGGGTGTGAGAATTGAGAAAGTTACAAAAATTTATCTCCATTTGCCTAAGCTTCATCAAACATTCCCTTGCTATTACCAGGGCTATCAGAAAGAGCTTAAGCATGTAAGTTGTATGAATTGCCCTTTATCCTGTTTCAAGTCTGCAAAGTGCCTTGTATATTTATTTATTTATTTATTTTATTTATATACTAGAAAGTACATTGGGAATGTGAGAATACATATGGTAATATCAATATGGTAATTACAATCTTTAAAGCCACTAGTACGCGCAGCGTTTCGGGCAGGTCCTTAATCTAAGAAAATTTTAAGTAGGTAAATACTTGCAAAATTTAAAAAAAAAATGATAACAGTTACATGGCAAGAAAAGAAAGATGGGAGAAAATTGTAGATACAGTATATTAAAGCACTTAGGTAGCTAAGATTGATTGCAATGACAGCTTGAATGGTAGTTGACAAAAATTGGTAGGCACAATACAGCATATGGCTAGCACATAAAAGAAGACAGCAATGAACACAATGATAAGGTTGTTTGGGTTAAATACATAAGAATTATGAGATTGGGTAACACTTGGTACAGAGAAAATTTAAAGCTCAGTGTAGGAAACTAAGACGATGAAATTAAGTACTCTTTGGTTTTGCTTTTAAATAAGGCAAAAGTTTTACAGTTTTTCAATTCACTAGGGAGTGAGTTCCATAGACTAGGTCCCTTAATTTGCATAGAGTGTTTACACAGATTAAGTTTGACCCTCGGGATATCAAAGAGATATTTATTTCTGGTGTGGTGATAATGGGTCCTATTACATCTGTCCAGAGAGAGTTTCAGAGCATGGTTTGCATTTAAGTACAGGGTTTTGTAAATGTAGTTGACACAAGAGAATGTGTGGAGGGAGTTAGTATTTAGCAAGTTTAGGGATTTAAACAAGGGAGCTGAGTGTTGTCTGAAAGCAGAGTTAGTTATTATTCTGATAGCAGATTTTTGCTGGGTGATGATGGGCTTAAGGTGGTTTGCAGTGGTAGACCCCATGCATAGATACCATAATTAAGATAGGGGTAGATTAGTGCATAATATAGTGAGAGGAGAGCAGAGTTAGGAACATAATATCTGATTTTGGAGAGTATACCAACTGTCTTAGAGACTTTCTTAGTTATGTGTTGAATGTGGGTGCTGAAGTTGAGTCTCTTGTCTAGGAATAGGCCAAGAAACTTGCCATCATTTTTATTACTGATGTTAATGTTGTCTATCTGTAGCTGAATTGCATTTGATGATTTGCTTCCAAATAAGATGTAGTAAGTCTTTTCGATGTTTAATGTTAGTTTGTTAGTTGACATCCATAAGTGGACTTTTTTTAATTCATTATTCACAACATTATTTAGTGTATGTGGGTTGAGGTCTGAATAGATAAGGGTAGTATCGTCAGCAAACAATATAGGTTTGAGAATATTAGAGACATTAGGTAGATCGTTTATATATATAAGAAATAGAAGAGGTCCTAAGATACTGCCCTGTGGCACTCCAACGGTAATTGGTAGAGTGGAAGAAGTTGTATCATTGATGGTTACATATTGGTGTCTGTCACTAAGATAGGATCGGATGTAGTCAAGGGCAAGGCCTCGGATTCCATAATGCTGGAGTTTAAATAAGAGGTAGTTGTGATTAACAGTATCAAAGGCTTTTCTTAGGTCAATGAAGAGTCCAATCGGAAACTCATTTTTGTCAAGGGCTGAGTAGATTACGTCAAGGAGACTAATGATTGCATCGTTGGTGCTCTTTTGGGACCGGAAGCCAAACTGGCAGGAGCTGAGTATGTCGAATTTTACGAGATAGGAATAGAGCTGTTTGTAGATAATATCGCCTGTTGTGAGCCTCTTGTTGAATCACTTGTGATACAAACAATTTTTAATGTATTTGTGTAGGTGATTGAATATGTATGTGTATGTATATATATGTACATGTATGTATGAGTATGTGTACATGTATATATAACATTAATAATTGTGTAACTAGCGTCAAAAGATTGTTATTTGCTTAGCTAAATGAACTAGAGGGTTCAGTTCCTGAACCGATTATGTTTGTCTGTAACCCTTTGCACCACCGCCCACAGGATGGGTATGGGGTACATAATAAAGAAAGAAATTGAAATCAAGTCTGCTACTACAGTGGTGCATTTCAGTGTATGTAGTTGTCATTGATGTTTAATGTTAGTGAAATTTATATTGTATGCTCTTGGCAACTTATCCAATTTCAAATTCAAATTTTATTCAGGTAAAAGTACATTTTTTTTAATTGATATATACAAGAGATGTTACATTCTTGTACAGCCACTAGTACGCGTAGCATTTCGGGCAAGTCCTTAAACCTATGTTCCCTGGAATACGACCCCTGCGAAGAATCGTTTAACAACCAAGTAACCATTTTACTGCCGAGTTGAACAGAGGCTACAGTTAAGGATTTGCGCCCAGTAAATCCTCCCCGGCCACGATATGGACCCAGGACAATGTGCTCTCGAAACGCCAGGCGAGCGTCTTAACTACTACGCCACGGAGACTGCTATACATAGAAGATGAGTTACGGAGATATACATAGAAGATGAGTTATAAACATAATGTTGGATTTATAGATAGTGGTTTTATAATCAAATTTATCAAGTGATTTTATAAAATTCTGGATATTACAAATAAGCTCACTGATAAACTTTTCAACTGAGGAAGGTTCAAGTAAGTAATTATCGTAAGGCACTAAGCTCAAATGGTTATATTGCAGAGAAATGTTCAAAAGAATTGAACCATTTTGACACATGATCATTAAAACTGTCACACTGGGTGAAGGAAACACTTGGCTGCTTTGTTTGAATATTCCTCCAAGAACAGTGCTTCCAAAATTTGCAGTACAGTACAATACTTAATCTGGGGAAATGACTGCCATATCATACTGGTGTATGGAAGATGCTGGGAAATACTTAGTCTAGCCTGGAATGACCTCCAGGAGGCTCATTCCATGTAACTCGAGCAGCTCTTCAGCTAACCAATGGCTTGCCTGATATATAGACAGGGTACTCTGACTGGAGCTAGATCCCATTCTACCTGACATGAAGAACCAAGAAAGAACAATTGAAGCAAGGATACAAAGGGGGAATAGGAGCAACTAAGTGTCCTGTTCAGAAAGGAGCTTTCGTGTTGTACTTAGAAAAGTGGGCAATGGCATAAATGTTTAAGGTTTTGACCAGCTGAGGATCATTTTCCTTTTGGTCAAGTGTCAAATTTCTGACCTATATCACTCAGTTTCTTCCATAGGCATATCAAACTGAAAGGTGATTGACTACAATAAACATATAAAGGGGTTTGACTCACTTGTGCTGCAGAATGGAACCAGATAGAGCTCTTGAGAAAGGAAGCCTCCCAAAGCCCCGTTGCCAAAAACTCTAATGAAGGAAAGAGCCGTCTCCCCACATAAAAATAGATTTAAGAACAGAAAGCTCCAACACACTAATCAGAAACCAGGTCAGATCTAACAGACCAACGGAAGAACAGATAATTAAGAAAACCTTATCAAGCTTCATAAACAGAAAATTCATGACGGAAAACAACTAGAGAGTTCTAGAGCAAAGCCAGAGCAGGAAACAATGGTGTTAGAAATGAGCTGCCAAGCAGTGAAGGACCAAAAGATTGACAGAGCAAGAAACTACTGAAAGACCTACCAAACCACATACTATTTGAAAGATGGCAGTAGACCCTCATTAGAACTCCACATTTAATGAATGGAAGTGAGCCTCCAAGTGTACCTGAACTGAATGTTGAATCTAGGGAAGAGCACTGGTTGGCAATTTTATTATTGTTGCAAAGTAGTGCTTGAAATGCTTCAGTTATATAGAATTAACCATTTAGGGATGTACTGAAAAGATTATTTCCAGCAACTCCCTTAAACAAGTATGATTATGACATTTGACATTATTGCACTTGAGCAGAATGTCAACCAATCCAGACTGTTTATGCTGATGTCCAGCATACCAGAAGGACCTTGCATAAGGAAACAGCCGAGTGACATATTTTAGAAATAAAAGCTTAAAGTGCAAATGTAAACGATATCTTAAATACAGTATAGTCATTATGATGAATCAAACACAGACAAATATTATATATTCAGAAATATATTTTGTATGCACATGAGATTCGAGTACAATACACTTGTGGACAGTAAACTAATATACAAACATAAAAAATTCTGGATGCACAAATGAGAATTTCCCTTAAACTGAGAGCAAACCAAGTACTGTACCTGTACACTATTAACAAACAATTCAAAACAAATATGGTTATTAATATATATACACAACTGGTATATATACTTTTACAATAATATCAATCAAATACTGTAGGAAATCTTTGCCCCTCTGTTCAGCTTTCAATTTCTCCTTTAAAAGTTATATGGCAACATTATTAAATTATGCCTGAGTTTAATTATTTAATGTGATGTTTAATGTCATATCATTGGACATCGAAAATACTTGGACATTTCTCCAAAATGGTCACATTTTGGAGAAAACTTTACTGATCATAAAACAATAGAAAAACTGCATTATTTCTACTGCTCTGAGAAATGAGACACTTTTTACATTTAAATGCCATGTTACCAACCACCGCATGTGCTGTAGCCAATGCATTAATGTAGATTAATGTGATGTAGATTAATCTACATCACCACATGTGATGTAGATTAATGCAATTCTGAAAATGTCAGTATGGTATAGTAAGTAATTATCAAAAGATCAGCATAGCAAAAGTTCATTTGACAATGTTTTTGTTGTGTCCTCAGGTAATGGCTCTCTATCAAGGACCACCCTCTATATTTCTTTTTATAAGCTATTTCATTAAAAGTTATTATGATAATTTTGAAAAATAAATTTTTGTCAAGTTTGATCTCTCGTGGCTGTGCAGTCGGCTCATAACCGATTGGCCCCGAGTTAGATGGCCAAGCATGGCAAGGCACTTGGGCTCAACTTTTACATTTGATGCCTCTCTTCACCTAGCAATGAACAAGGTACTGTACCTGGGAGTCATGATTTGTAATTATGTACCTTACTAAGCAAAGCAGCACTTTAATGATCATTAATGTATAATGATATATAACAGGAAAAGAATACATGAACTTTATTTTGATTTCTTAGTCATCAATAAATACATTTGTTGTCTGCTAACAATTTCAAAATTGATGAAGTGTTAATGGGGCTGTCATGTAAAATGTTCACTGCATTATACATGGACTGAATTTTACATGAATAGAACAAATTTAAACAACTTGGGGATAAAAATAAATATTTAGCATTTGACACAAACTAATGCTAATCATTAAACAAGATTTTTCTGGGGGGAGCCCTGTCGGCTCCCCGAAGCTATCCAGGCTGAATGGATATGTATAACTTTCTGGCACCAGTCAATGTGCTTGGAGTTTTTGCCTACCAGAAACCACGAGCCAGAACCTGGCCCCCCCTCAGAAAGGCACGAGGAGCAATGGCCTAGAGAAACTCCCCTGTGGTTGGGAGCATTCTGTGTCTGCCATCGACCGGCACAGGCACCCAGAAAGGTAGTAACCCCAAAACAAACCCCTATTCTGGTGAAAATATTGCTACCGAAAGCCGAACGAATGGACAGAACTCCCCAAACAAAATTAGCAAACTAGCATGACGTCATTACGTCGCTGCGCCGCCGTCTGTGCAACCCCCCTCCTCTCCAGGAGGGAGAAGGGGGGAGCCCCAGACCCCCACACTGGCTATCCAATCATCAGTACTTGGCTGATGCGATTCTGGAGAAGTCGTGTGCCTCTGGCTCCTGTTTTGTTTCAGTTCTGTGCCTTGTGGTGTGGGCTGTCTCTACAGGTGGTGTGTGAGCCAGGAGTAATATTCCACGGTACTCGGGCTGCATACGCCTAGGGTTCCCTTCCCTTCCCTAGGTGCCCTGTAAGTATTGCCCTTGGGGCTTGGGGGCCTCCCTCCACAAGTCTCGTTGGGATCTGCCTCTGCTGTGTCTTTTATTGCTTGGTACTTGGCCAACATTGGAGTCAGCTAGGGTTTTGTTGCCCTTGTTTGTCTCTGGGTAGGAGGTAGTTTTCGTCACTGGTAGGGGTGCGGGGTACTGCACAGCTAGTTATCACCTATTATAGCGGCCGGCTGTTTTCTCTTTCGTTTTTGTTTTTCCTGCCTGGTGGGGGGTCCTACCTTTTCCTCTCACTCTCTGTTATTGGGGTCGGTGTGTTTTCTTGTGTGTTGGTGGTATCTCCTGCTAGGCCCTCATGAGTACAACCCGTCCTCTTAAATATAACATCACTTTTCACTTGTATGTGTGCTATGACCAAAAGTGGACGTAATTTGAAATGAAATCAACTCACAAAAGTGACATACTGTCCCGTTTTCTGTTTGAGTCGTCCGGCTTGCTAGGTAAGGTTAGGAGAGGAAACTTTCAATTAACGTTTTTCATGACATTTTGAAGCTTTATGAGAATTTCCTGCCCACCTAACCTACCGCAGGACTGTTTTTTTAACTTACTGTTTTTAAACAAACTTACTGTTGTTAAAAAGAAATCCCAAATTTATTTTCATTTTTTTTTCATTTTCAAATTATGTCCACTTTCGGCCATACAGGCAAACAGCCAAAAGCGACGTTATTTTTAAGAGGACAGGTTGGTGAGTGGACATGTCCCAGGGGTTCAGCTTTTAGAAGTTCGTTTGGTAGACTTGGGTGCCGGTTTGCAGTACCCTGCCTGGGCTTCCCTTGCTAAGGGAATGGCTAAGGGCCCTGGGAAACCCCGCGGAGACTCTGTGGTACGGTGGATGAGACCCTTGAGCCCTTCTTGCTTCTTGCTAGTTTGAAGGTTGCTCTGTCCCCTTGTCTCGGGGCAACATTCACAGGTGTGCCTCTGCCATGCTGCCTGTTGGGTCAGTGATTCTTTTGACCCGGAGTCGTGCGACGTTATTGTCTATACATGCTCCAATTAACCCATGCTCCAATTCACTCCAATTCACCCATGCTCCAATTCACTCCATTCAACATATGTGGGTGCAGGCAACTGCTGCATTGCATGCTCGGTTGGTTGCGGCCCCGAAACTGCCCTGTTTTGGTCATAAGGGTCCGGATTTGGGGGCGAGAGTCGCTTCGGCTCTGGTTCCGTCCGTCCCTTCTGTTGTGCATACTTTCCTCCCCCCTTGCTTCCGGCTCTGAACCGTCAGCGGGTTTCGGAGTTGGGGCAGGGTCTCGTTGGTGTCGAGACTCGGGCGGTCTCAGGGGTTTCCTCTTCCGGGGAGGCAGCGGAGGCAATCGAGCCTGTTCCTCCAGCCGTGGTGTATGGGTCTGACCAGTGGACTCCCTTCCTTGGTGTTTTTACGGCTGCCCTGGCTTTTTCTTGCAAGGCCGGGGCTTTGAGGGAATGGCTCGGCCCCGGGTCCTGCCGTTGGGGAGGGGTTGCCTGGGGGGCCTTGGCCCTGTTTGCCCCACTTGGATTTTTGTGCCCTAGGAGCGGGGCTTGCAGTTCCTCAGTGTGGGGTTTTCCTTCCCCCTCTGCATCCGAATTGGTTCGGGTCTGCCCCTCCCCGGGTTCAGTTTCGTGTCCTTTCGGGTCTGTTGGTTCCGTCATTCCTGTAGGTGCTTTTCACCGCTTTCGTAACTTTTTTTTCTTGGACATATATCGGGATCCCTGCATGACCTTTGGTCAAGGGTGCCATTGGGCCTGTCTGTACCTCCGTGAATTTGTACTTGCTTCTCACGATTCTTGAAGGTTCGCGAAACTCTTCGATACTTACAATATTATTGGAACTAATGTTGACTTCCTGTGAGGCTTCCCTCCAGTCCTTTCTCAGACTCATTGGTCCTCTTCCGTACTCTTTGTCTTCTTTCGATTCTGTTTCGCATTATTTTGTATTCACATCGTCTCTCCTTCCTGTCTCGACTTTCTCATATTCATTACATACACTTTGCTGGCGCCCTCCCTAGAAGACAGGGGGGTGCGGTTCGGACCTCTGGCACAGGGACCGGGGTGATCGTTTTGTTTCTGGGCGGTGTACACATGTGTTGGTGTCCCGTGTCCTTTATTGCAGAATATACGCCGTTCTCGCTCATCTTCTCTCTCCAGTCATAGCCTAGATACTGGGGGTGTTTTGGATTTTATGTGGGTATTTACTTAGTTTTTCTCTGCTTACGAGTGTGGGGTGTGATTGTACAGCCTGGCGACTCTGTCAGCCAGGAGCTATTTCTCGATTTTTGATTGGTTATCTCGAGATGATCTCGGAGCTTTTTAGTGTCACCGCGGCCCCGTTTTTTTGTCCTGGTCCTCGACCAGGCCTCTACCCCCAGGAAGCAGCCCCTGACAGCTGACTAACACCCAGGTACCTATTTTACTGCTAGGTAACAGGGGCATAGGGTGAAAGAAACTCTGCCCATTGTTTCTCGCCGGCACCTGGGATCGAACCCGGGACCACAGGATCACAAGTCCAGCATGCTGTCCGCTCGGCTGACCGGCTCCCTGCCGGTCGGTAAGAACTGGTAGGCAAGAACTCCAAGCACATTGACTGATCCCAGAAAGTTATACATATCCATTCAGCCTGGATAGCTCCAGGGAGCCTCCGGGACTCACCCAGAAAATGGAGTTTCATTATGGCTGGTTTTTTGTTATGTACTGAAATTAATAAGAAATAAATTTGTATTGTATTTGGCCTTTATATACCTAGTTTAATAAAACAGCAAATTTTGAATGTCGCACAGTCTTCACTAAGGAAGCTCTCTGAGGGAAGATATTTTGTTATCAACTTGAAATAATAATAATATCACCAGCATCTAATGATGCATCAGTCTTGCAGGTTATGTTCAGAGTATGCGCACCCTCTTCAACCAACTTGGCAGTGTCAGGGTTGCTATTGTTATAAACAAGAGTAACAGCAGTTAAGTTAAGCTTCACCAAACAAATGACTAATTCCCACCACAAGAGGGGAAAAACCTCAAAAGGAAATGACAAATGCAAGGAAAGTGACCATGGCCAATTTTTAACAAGTTCATTGAGTGTGTGAGAGTTCCAGGTCAGCAAAATGACTGCCACTGATGGTTTATCAAGATTCTTAACAAATTCAATTGCCTTGCTAGTACTTCTGGCATAATCAATGGCAATTATGATTTCAGCATGACAAGATTCTCTGATCAACAGATTCAACAAAGGTTCCATCTTGAGTACATCAGTAACAGAGTTTCTTAGGCGAATACGAGAAGGAATACTTAAAGATGTGCTCTCAAGAACCCATTTTACACTCTGTGGATCATATTCATCAAGGAAATCTGCTATTTCTTGTCCTGCAAACATATTTTTAAGAACTTCTTGAACTTCTACATTGCTCTTTAATATATCATTACTTATTCTTCTCACTGCAGCAAAGGACCATGGAGCCTGCACTAATGCTATCTGAAAAATTTCACTAGCTCTTTCTTTAGTCAATTCATTTTCCATCGATAGCAAACCAGCTATAAATTCTATTACTTGAATTAATCTCTGTAGCTCCTTTTCTTCTCCATCACCTCCATGGAATCCTAGAATATTTTTGAGTGGCTCATCATCAGTTATCACACTTTCAGCAAGAAATTCAGCTGCAATAAATTCTTGTTGACAGTTGTGGGTAAATGACCAGACCTCAGAATAGTCGGTAAGGCTAAGCTCAGTATCACAATGTAATAAAGATGAAATTGCCTCCTTAGCATCAACACCTAAAGATTTACCCTTTCTTTTAAGTTTTGTTAGATCTCTATCACTTAAATAATGTTGATTTTTTTTAAGATTGGCCCATGCTATCTCTCCCAGAGCTAGCATCCAATCCCGACATTTATCTTGATCAGATATGTTCAGCTGAGATCCAAGCCTCTTTAGCATAAAATCTGTAAGTTTTCGGTAGAGCTGTGTAATGGTTTTTGCTTCCATAGCATTCTTTGAATCATCTATCCATAACATAGCCAATAGGGTTAATGTCAGCGGCACTTGTGTAAGTGCTTCAAGCTGTTCTCCTAGTTCATTTAAATAAGCCAAAAACTGGTTACACTTTTGCTGTTGATGTGTCCCTAATGTGACACAAAACAGCTTTTGAATAAATTCATCTCGTTTGTCATTATTAAATCCAACCAAACTGAGAACCATGCAACATGAGGCAATTTGATTGACTTTAGACTTAAGATTTGGTACCCACTGTGGCCTTGAGGTAATTATGGTTTTACTCTCAGGTAGAGAGATGAGAATATCTTCTAAAAGGTCCTTGGCCTCGGTGCGAGCGTCATCATAACCATCCACTAAAAACAATACCTGTGACCCTTGCATCAAAGGAATAATATCATCCTTATCAATATGCTTAAATGTGTTAGGCAAAATTATTTTCAAGTAGGATGACACAGAGGCTGTCTTAACATATCGGCATTGTATATAAATTAACAAATCAACAGCTTTAAGACTTGCATCACTTTTTTCAGTTGACCAACGATGAATGAGAAACTTGCACAGGGATGTTTTTCCTGCCCCTGCAACACCTTGTACAATGACTACTCCAGATCCCATTTTTTCATTCTGTTGTAGCAATACTGGAAACACTTTATCTGTCAAGGAAAATGTGCTTCCAATTTTAACATCAATGGCATCTACAATTTCTAAATCTGTAAACAATTTGTCTATGGTCATATTTTTATGTTGATCAATGTAACACCATGTTATTGGAGACATATTTTTACAAGCAGCACGATTATACTGGTCATGCAGTTCCTTTTCAGCATCTTCCACTATTTGGTTCACCAGTGTTTCTTGAAGCAGTTTTATGTTGTTTATGTAACTTTCTTTGTCAATGATGATAGCTGGTGGTCTTGCAAGTGGTTGTATTTCATCTTTCATTACTTTTATATTATCCTGAAAATTCCTGTTTGATAAAGAACCTGTTTTAAGCAAAATGTTTTCCAGTAGGAATTCTAAGTAATGAATTTTGGATTCTAGCTCCTTATCTGTGATACGAGTTATCTTGTGGGCTAATTCATTCCTCATGTTTTTAACAGTGGCTAGATAGTATTCAAGCGTATCTCCTTGAGTGATCCAAACAGGATCATTAGGTAAAGCCAAACCACATGCAAACCTTACAAGCTTATATAATAGAGTAATGTCTAACTGACTTAAATCTCCCTGCACTCGACTTAACTCATCAGCAGTGAAGTAAGTCCTTTTGATTTTCTGATTTATTACATTATCACCAGCAAGAGCATCACAAACTTCAGCCATGACCTTAGCTGCTAATCCTCCTGGACAAAATGCTTTAAACAAATGTAAAATATTAGCTTCCTCGGGTGTCACAGCATTATTAGGATATACAGGCTGACTGGAAAAGAGGGAGACAGAAGGGTCCTTTGGTGTGAGAGTAGAAGTGCCAGGTTTCTTCGGTTTGGGAGTAGAGGTACCAGGTTCCTTTGGTGAGAAAGTAGAGGTGTCAAGCTCCTTGGGTGATTGTGTGGACATGTTAAGTTCCTTGAGTGTGAATGTGGATGTGCCAGACTTCTCGGGTGTAAGATTGGAGGTGCCTGGTTCCCTGGGTTTGTGAATGGAGGTACCAGGCTCCTTGGGTGCGAGAGTGGAGGTGCAAGGGTCCTTAGGTGTGAGAGGAGAGATGCCAGAGTCCCCAGGTGTGAGGGGGGAGGTGCCAGGGCCCTCAGGTGAAATGGGGGAGGTGGCAGGGACCTCGGGTGAGAGCGAGGAGGTGGCAGTGTCCTTGGGTATGAGAGTGGAGGTGCCAGGGTTCTCGGGTGTGAGAGTGAAGGTGCCAGGGTGTTCGGGTGTGAGAGTGGAGGTGCCAGGGTCCTTGGATGTGAGAGTGGAGGTGCCAGCCTCCTTGGATGTGAGAGTGAAGATGGCAGACTCTTCAGGTATGAGAGAAGAGGTACCTAGCTCATGGACCTCAGAGAGAGAACCAGTCTTTTGAAATGTAATGGAAGAGGATTCATCTTCTTGGGTCATGTAAGAGGAAGTACATTTTGCAGTAGGAGAAGTGCTTAACTGTTGGACTGTATGCAAGGAAGGCCCAGTCTCGTTAAGTTTNAAATAGATTTAAGTGCTTTGAATTGTTTTCATAATGGGGAAGGAAGTATAAGAGGTAGTTGGGGAGCAAGAATAGAAAGCAGAAAGCTCTTGTCATGGGATATACCCGGATTGGAGAATGGGGATATTATTTCTGAATTGCCATCTTGTGATTGAACTATAGCTTTTTCATTGTTGTGCATAAAGTTTCAGATAAAAGATCACTTAAATTTTGTGTAACTTTTTTTAATTAATGTTAGGCTAATATCACTTTGCAGGTACTAAATCAACTGAAGGAAGAGGAGCCAAGATCAGCATACTCATTCTCCTTCAGACTTGAACACTGACTGTCCATAAGCTGCTTAGCAGGTCAGATATACCTTTTGGCTTGCTGTTTTCATTTAGTTATTCATTCTACCATGCTTTACCCCTTTTTAAAAAAGTACTGTGCATCATTAACACGTTCTCAACTGAATCAGACATGAGCGGCTGGTGGTGTGTTCAGTACGGATGTTTGCACCATGCAGTATCTGCTTGGTATCCCAAAAAAATGGCAACACTGGGTGCATTTAAAAAAAAAGTTGTGATTACAATTTCTTTACTTGGACAGTGCAACAAGCTGCCACTTTCAATGTCAGGATTATATCAATAGTAGTTAAGAAAGGTACTGCTTATTTTGAATTTAAGACAATTTCTTTCATATTTGTTTAGGTATTTGTAACAAGTTAAAAACTACATAAAATGAAACTATATACTTATAGTATAGATGAGGTAGTGAAGAGATGTAACCTCATAGGTAGTCATTTACCAATTAATGTTTCAAGTGAGATGTAATAAAAGCTAATATTTTTAACTATTATTAAGTAATGTTATGGAGCAACTAATAAGTTAACATTGTGTTACTGTAGTCCTCTTGCCAAGTACATGGCAAGGCATTGCAACAGTAATGGCTTTACAAAAAAAGATTCTTCAGTTTATATACTGTAAAATGCTAACATATATAAGAGGTGTAATGATCCATATGGAAGCAGACATTTGGTTCTGGAAGCACACTTAGGCAAGTACAATATGCCGATGACAGCCGGCAGTGTTGTGGTGACCATGGAGCAACTGGGGTCATGTAGTTACACACACTCATACCTGCATACACGGCAAAAACAGAATAGACGTTTCTTGTCTGACAAATTCTAGATTTCTCCTAAATTTGACTTTATTTGCAATAGAAGGAGGTAAGCATTGAAGTGCTACCATCTGAGCTGTCCATCAGTAGCTTCCGAGCTATGTACTTGTAGCTAGACCACAAAAATTACTAGTCTCTTTCAACCATCTACCTCAGTGAGTTTACTTTGCATAAAACAAGGGGCGGGTAATTCTGAGTTGGTCATTTCTCTCTTTAGCTTCATGCTAAAGAGAGAAATGACATCAGAACTTTGCAGTTCTGGCAGCTTTCAGAGGGGTCCCGGTAGTACAGTCGGGTTCGTTCTTGACTCACAGTTGAGAATTCCAAGTACGAGTCCTGGGCAGGACAGAAATAGTTGGGCACATTTCCTATTGCCTAGCAGTAAGTAGGTACCCAGGAGTGAGTTAGCTTGTTGTAGGGTTGCATCCTGGGGAGGGTCAGTAATTCGACGTTAGGGGGGATCTCGATATAAACCTAACATGTACACTCTGGCTGCCTGTCCCACAACAAAATGAAATATTAATTATGAATTATCATTCAGTACAACCATGAGACCTTTTGGTGGTTCATAGTGCTGGAGGCCAGGTGTCTTCTGCCCTTTCTTATCCTTGATGTTCCTATGTAGTTTTGAGATAAATGCTACATACTAGAGTTCTACCCCACATTCATCTGGTCTTGGCATCCAGGACTTCAGTGTACAACCTGTCCTCTCAAATAGTACTGTAACCCCGCGATTATCCGGGATTCGAACATCCGAAAAACGCCTTAATACGGCCAAAATCGCAATCGGATAAAGTTATCACAATATCCGGCCAAAATAGCCACAGGAACCGGATTAACGAGAGTTTGGACGGATAAAATTTTGGGGCCCGGTTAATGTCCTGCCGAAATTACACTATCCGGTCAGTTGCCCGGATGATCGAGGCTTTTTCCGTATATGAAAACATGAGGCGGGCCATACGGTATTAATCCCGTCTGCCCGTGACTCGAGGCGCATGGTGTAGGAGGGGGTGGGGTGGGTGGGTGGTGTCGGGAGGGTGGGAGGAGAGCGTCGGGAGGGACCACCTGTGTACAGGAATTACCATTAATTTTAGAACAAAAACAAATGAAATAAGTACTAGTAATTATGTAATAACAAATAAATAAGTTTTCTAAAAGCAATGTGCACAGGCTGAAGTTTCCTTAAAAAATATTCTCCTGGCAGCCTACGTAAGGTGGTATAGCTGCCCCACGCCAAGTGGACCCGTCCAACACTGGTCAACCCATGTGCGTCCATCCCTCGTGTTATACACAGTGCTGCGCCATTAGTGAAATATTTTTTTAAATAACTTTTTTATTTTCATAGTAACTTTGAACATTTTTGGCCAAGACTATGTCTGGTAGGAGCATCAATCGTTCTGTAGGTGTTAAGAGGAAGAAAGTTGTCCTAACAATTAAAGACAAGTTACTGTTATACACCTCAACGAGTGAGGCGTCACAGTGCTGCGCCATTAGTGAAATATTTTTTTAAATATCTTTTTTATTTTCATAGTAACTTTAAACATTTTTGGCCAAGACTATGTCTGGTATCAGCATCAATCATTCTGGAGGTGTTAAGAGGAAGAAGGTTGTCCTGGCAATTAAAGACAAGTTACGTGTTGTTCAACCAGTGAGGCGTCACAGGCAGCCAAATGCCTTCAACAAGTGAGGCCTCACAGCCAAGCCA
This sequence comes from Procambarus virginalis, assembly GCA_020271785.1. Taxonomy (NCBI): domain Eukaryota; kingdom Metazoa; phylum Arthropoda; class Malacostraca; order Decapoda; family Cambaridae; genus Procambarus; species Procambarus virginalis. Next base: position 64,370,985 of record WNGS01164858.1, read on the forward strand.
AGCACCTTCAACCAGTGAGGCTTCAGCAGCTGGCAGTCAAAACTAACTTTGCTTAATGAACTGTACAGTAATTTTAAGTGTTAATTTTAGTGTTGTGTTAGTATAGGTTACGTAAATTGTTAACAATTCTTAACTTCAAGATGTGTGGCATCAATCAAGAAGACAAACACCAACAAGGTAAGTTGAGGTTTCTAGTTGAATATCTAATAATTATATGTGGCAAGGCAATTCAAATTATGTTGTTTGTAGTATAAAAATTGTTGGAAATGGTCACTTTTGGACTCGTAGGTGAAAAAGTACCATTATCCGAAAAACGTGATAATCCGGTTGGGGGTCCTTCCCATATAGTCCGGATGATCGAGTGGAGACAGTACATCACATTTGACATATAAATCCCAATGGCCAGAATATGATATACTGTACTATAAATCATAGCCCGTCAGTTTAGTGGGCCCGTCACATTTTCTATTCATGGGTCCTTCGTTAAGTCAAGTTAGGTTCTGTACGTTACTTTTGTTATGTGACAACTCTAAAGGATGGGCTGCAGTGTGAGCCTATTTTCTTTAACCCTTGGGTTGCTAATGGCTATTTGGCCATTGTCACCCACAGGCGCATAAAAAAAAAATCTTATAAACCTGTTAATTTGTGTTCTCTGATTATGGGAAAAATAATTAAAAAATCGTAAATGGCATATTTTTCCCGCGCTTACTCATCATGCGTCCCAGACGTTGTGCTCCGCCCCAGCTGTCAGGCAGGAGTGGCCACAAAGAGATAATTACCTAATTATTTCAATGTCTCTGATTGATTTTTCTTTGTTTTTTTGCTGTAATATTATTAAGTAGTGTGTAGTGTGATATATTTATATATAAAATGTGTGAATCATTGCTGTACTCAAAATTATGGTGTGCATATTGTTGGTTCAATTATTATGTTCATCAAACAGTGAATAAATACTTTGTTGGTTATTACACTATATACACAGGTTATATATAAGTATCTGCATGTTTTGTTCACTATAACGAACCAATAATTTGGTATCGAGTCAAAAAGCAACGAGGAGTGACCGCAATACACCAGCCAGCCACTCGCTGCCACTCACTCCCTCAACACCTCACTCTCCCACATTCTCCTCCCACCATACTGTTTTTGCTTTTATTCACTCTATACAGATGTTATTTATAAGTATCTACATGTTTTGTTCACCACAACTGTATAACTAAGCAGATATAGTTAGTTCAGGCACTAAGAGACGTCGCTACAAACAGTCAGCTGGCGGCTGCCTCCCTCACACATTCAAGGTCAGACGTACTAAAATTTCTCCACCAACAATACTGTTTGTGGTGTTATTACCCTATATACACACACATATATAAGTATTTACATGTTTTGTTCACCATAACTGTTCAACTAAGCCGGTATAGTGCCCAAAGAGCATAGTGGCCACCCCTACCCAGCATGATAAATCATGCAGATGTCGCCACCTCCCTCACCAAAATGGCTTCTCCCCCACACTCCTTTTGCTGTTATTATACTATATATACACGTTATATATAAGTATCTGCATTTGTGTTCACCATAACGAACCACTTAAGTTGGTATGCTGAGTGGCAGTGGCAGCCCGCCACCGGCTTGTCACTCGCTCCCTCCGTCACCTCACCTTACTCGCCACCATTCTCCTCCCACCATACTGTTTTTGCTTTTATTCACTATGTACAGATGTTATATATAAATATCTGCATGATTTGTTCACCATAGCGAACAATTAAGCTGCTATAGTGAATCCAGACAGTAAAAGGTTGTCACACAGAGTCAGCAGACAACACTACCTCCCTCCCCACCAAGAATACTCCTCCCACTACAGCCCTAATTATCACAACAATCCTGCTATTGTCAGAATCCTGATCATTTTGATCAGTCAGGGGTCTTCTGTAATTCTATCATTGCTAAATAATAGCAAGAACATATACATTATGGCATTTTTAGGCAATGCTGTGAGCTCATGCTGCGTGCGCCAGCCTTGGTAGCTCATTCACTACAGGTACTGAGGTTCTCACACCCGGGAATGTGGCCCACGATTTTTTTTAAATGACTGTTTACAAGAGCCCTGATGAAGGTGAGGTGAACCCCGTGTATCCACGGGCCGTTTAAATCTTGTGTAGTACTCCATCTCGTCATATGACGCGATGTGCAATTTATTGCGAGTTACTCAACCCTGCATATGTCGTGTTGCGCAGTTTAAGGGGTTAAACTGAATACAGTACATGGTTTCCCTTTCTGGCTCATGTGTTTTGTGGGATGTAGAATGCTGATGGAAACCTTTTATTGGGAAACATTTACTGTACAGTACAGTTCAAATCTTTTGACCAATGCAGTTAGTATTCATCTAAGAAAATTATATAATTTAATGTTACAGCATGAAGCCTAGCACATGGGAACTGAATCTTGGCAGCAGCCATGGAAATTTTGCAAAGACTCTGATGTGCCACATCTCCCATGATCCACTTATCCAGTTTCAATCCACAGCTAATGGTTAGTAAGCTTAAACTTTACAAAATACAGTATTATGTATGAGTATTTTTTTCTTGGACTATTGTTTGTATATTTCAGAGCTAAATTAGTACATATTTCCACAAAGCATTAATATGATGATGCATTACATTTGGAATGTTGGAGATACTTAAGGGCTGACTTTAAAAAGTGTGCCTCATAATTGGGCAAATATGACACTAGTATATGCTAATGTTATAGTAGTTACTATTTTTATATTAAATTGCAAATTTGTTTTTGCAGAGTTTGAGGAGCTTGCAGATGGAGACGATGAACGTGAGGGGCGCTTCTACTGTAACTTCATCACAACCGTTACAGATAAAATCTTCCGATAAGTGTATTGGTGATTAATGCAAGTTGTATATTTTTTCCACAATGGTTCTTTAAATTAAGTTCTGTATAATAAAATAATGTTTTTTTTTAAATACTGTGCACACCTTATATTTTTCCACAATGCAGTAAATACCTGATATCAATACTAAACTGTAAACCAGTTCCTACATTAACATACATGGCAATTTGCTTTGGTACAGCATCATTTTAGAAAGCTGTAATGCTTTTCAAAATTAATGGTACTACTGTACTGTATTTTACATTGAAGTCATGCTTTTTATTTTTATCATGCTTTTTATTGTTAGCCACAAGCAGAAAACCAAGTGGCAATTGCCTAATTTGTGAAAGTAAAATAAGAAATAAACTTTATATTCCTGGTTGTTGGTACCAACAATTCCCTTAATTGTTGATTAACAGGCCAATCAGTCCTGTTAACACATCCTGGGTCTCTTAATGACTCGTGCCTTCTCAGCCAGACTGCACATAAAATCTGCATAACCACTTCCCAGCACAGTTGCTTGAAGGGTTATAACATTGGATGTGACATTAAAATGTTTACAAATAGTTTGAGTCATAAAAAGGAACGGCTCACTAATGTAAATAATTACCTAAAGAAAGCACTAAACCAGTATGACTATTTAGTACTAGTGCAACATATGCTAACTTCAGGAATTAAATATTAAGATTCTAATTCTTGAAAAGGCTTTAGTTTTAGGAGCCGGTGGGCCGAGCGGACAGCACGCTGGACTTGTGATCCTGGGTTCGATCCCAGGCGCCGGCGAGAAACAATGGGCAGAGTTTCTTTCACCCTATGCCCCTGTTACCTAGCAGTAAAATAGGTACCTGGGAGTTAGTCAGCTGTCACGGGCTGCTTCCTGGGGGTGGAGGCCTTGTTCGATGACCGGGCCGCGGGGACACTAAAAATCCCTGAAATCATCTCAAGATAACCACTGAGCCAACATGGAATTCATTAGCACATGAGCAAGCAACACCTGGGATAACGCACAGTATACACACTTAACCACTGAGGGGCCGAACAGTATCCCAGAGACCAATGGAGATACCAACCCCCCACCCCACTTCACCTGATGTCTAGTTAGGTAGGGCTAACTAGATGAGCTGATTGGTTTCAGCCCTGTTTTATCCCTGCTACCTCACCAAAGAGGAGTGTTGCCACCCAAAGGCTGCAGCTGCTGGGTAGGCTCAACCCTTGGATAAAGAAACTAGGGCATGGACTGGCAAACATTTGGGGACATATTTAACTTGGGCACTCCAACAGCAGGCAGAAGAGAAGAACTGGAGCTACCCCATCCTACCCATGGACAGCACAAAAGTCACTTTACTACGCCAAGGCTCTGTCCACCGAGGGGGAGGAATAATAATAGGTTACCAATCCAAGAAATTAAAGCTAGAAAAATTGTGGCAAGAAATAAGTTTATGGCTGTGCTGAGACTTCCTTCACTATCATAGCCAATACAAATGTGATTTTACATTATTTACTCAAAATGTCAAACTATAAAAGCTATTTCAATGAAGTAAAAAATATCAGAGGAAAATAATGTAGGGAAAAACAAATAAAAAATAATTTGAAGAATAATTTAAATAAATAACAATTGGCTGGCCTTCAAAGCTTCCCTTGCTTAGGTAAACAAAACACTCCCAGCAGCAAATGGCATTCACTGCAGTATGTTTAAAAAGACTCAAAATTCATTAAAATCAGAGATTCGTTACACTTCTACATTTCTGGATGTTGAGAAAGAACACATCTTGTAACCTTTAAGTGCTATCATACGCCATCTACATTAGTTTGATATTTTACTGTACATGCTACATATAAAACATGCTATTAAACATTCTTAAAAAAGAAAAATGCAATCACATGCAAATATTAAACAAAAAAGTACTAAATTTTGTTGTAGAGTATAAATTAGAATACAGAATGTTGACTTTCTTGAGAGATGCTGTTTGGTTTGGCTTCATTAGGATACATCACAATATAAACTTTATTGCAAACACAACACGCTAACTCACTCCTGGGTATCTATTTACTGCTAGGTGGACAGGGGCATTGGGTGATGGAAAACATGCCCAACCATTTCTGTCCCACCTGGGATTTGAACCCAGAATTCTTGATTTTGAGTTGAGAATGAACCAGACTGTACTAACAGGACCCTAATATTTGATATTAGATCAAGTATCTTATAAACCTACTAATCATTGATTTATAAAAATAAATCGATTACTATATTACTATGGAATGTTTTGTAGACAGACAAAGCAATTTCAAAATGTATGACAATACATGCATTTTGAAATACCGTATCGAAATTTGACTTTTGTTAAATTGCATAAAAAATGTATAATGTTATTACCAACTTGACTTTAGAAGTTCCTGGTATACAAACTATGTAAGCATTATACTCACTGGTTATATAAGATCAGATTAACATAATTACTGTACTGAGTAAATAAATTCTAAAGTAAGTAAATATGTACGTAAATAAATTATAGAATGAGTTGTAAAATTCTTAAGTGACATATGTAGATTACCTTAGTCAAGTACAGTACTAATACGCACACAAAGTAAAGAATTTGTCAGAAAACCTTTGAAACCTTTGCGCTAAAGAAAAACTCGATCTTCAAAGCAGAATAAGCATTAAGGATATACAATACATTGTACAGCATTTATAAAAAGTAACAAGCAGTGGTATGCTGGTGCAAAGTATCATGGGACTTTCCAAAATATGCAACCAAAAGAAAATACAGTATTTGTTTATTGTGATTCATGACAAGGATATACTAGTAGCTTCATAATAGAAGCAAAAATTCTTTTGATATTTCATACAACATTTATTAATACAAACTTAGTTTGCAGTTGTCATTCCAACATGCTTGCTCATTCTGGCGATGCCCTTGATGCAACACGTGAAATATAAATGCATTCCAAAAATGCGTGCAAAAATACTTCAATATAATAGTGGCAAATATTGTGTATAAATATACTGTAAATATAAAAAAAATCATGCAACATCAAGAACCCAAAAACATTAAGATATCCAGCCCATAAAAAATTTTGCTCTTTTGAACTACATATGCACACGGTAATTATTAAGAGAAGCACTAAACCCAAGATATTCAGATTGTTTATATGAGCAAAAATATTATAAATCATGTAATGTTTGTATATCAGTTAAACACACGTTAAAAGTACTGTAGTACTTCTATGATTGTTCCCTTTGGATTCGTAACCACTGCAACCACACATGACAATATGCTTATATTTTAACCAATCTCCTTTGTACACTTCGAAATTTTAACTAATCTATAAACATGAATTAAATAGACAGTGGGTACCTCAAGCAGGTAACTTCCTCAATTTATATAAAGTTTGCTTAATCCTGCTCATACTATGAATACTCTTTACATTCTGAAGCTTGATTAATTTCAGGTTATGCTAGCACTTTAACATTTTGAAAACACAGCCATGATGCTTGAGTTTATTCCATTTTGTGTAGATAAGCTACATAATACTGTAGTGCCATTTTTTAAAGGGATGGCAACTTATCGGAATAGGTTCAAACTTGTCTGACAGACATAGGTCAGTGTGTATTAACCCAAATAATGTTACAGGATGAGGGATACACTAGTGGTGTCCTATCTCCTCTACAATCTGTCAGTGAAGATTTGAAGCTTCTGGTATACATTACCTTCTTTTAATTTATTCCATCCATCTATCATCATTTTTAAAGATTTTTGTACGGTTTTTGGAACCTGTATGCGTACAAATAGTTTTAAAACTGTATTATTAGTTAATTGCTATTTACCGTATAAAAATGTACACTAGGTTTTCAAGGGATGCATCCATGGAAAATCTAGGGGGTGGCTGTGTATGCAAGAGTGGTGAATCTATGCAGCCGAGAAGGATAGTAATAGCACAGATTACATATGCCACCCTGCTAGTTGGTGGAAAATTATATACTGTATATTGGATATAGACAATTTTCTTGATAGTTCTTGCCAATGTAGTATAAAATATTTTTTAAATTCATATTACAATGAATGGATAAACAGCACCATATGGTATATAAAGAAGATAGAAGCATAAAAAACATATATACTGTACTGTATATACAGTATATATACTTTATTTTAGAAAGATTATGTACTATATACTTTACTTCAAAATAAGTCTAATGAAAATGCACAACTTATACAGAGTATGCTTAAAAAAAAACTCAGCTTCACTATTAAGCCTATTATAGTTTAAATAATATTTATAATCCCTTACACTGTCTTCTCAATTCAGACTGCAATTATTGTTTTTACATGCACATATGTACAAGGCTATCTGTAATAAACAATATGTAAACCGTCAATATCACTTACACCTTGAGAACATAAGCTGATATACACAGCATGTTTTAGATGCTCTCAAAATGTTTGTGATTTATTAGCCTAGAATCACACTCGTTGCTTTTTTTATACTGTTCATGTGCTTACAGTATTTATTTATATATATATATATATATATAACAAAAAATAAAGAAAAAATCATAACGTGGTTTGACATCTAGGTACCGTGTAAACAAGGAAACATCATACATTAGAATGTGAGATAATGAGCCAAGATATAACAAAGTAGAAGAGAAATATTGGATATACTGCCAAAGCTTTCCTAGTGCTTGGTTGACTGTCTCCAAGGAATATCATGGCAGCTGAAAAGAGAAAAATTTCAAAAATTATATTTGTTAATACCATAAAAGGCACAATAAAATTGTTGCATGAGGTTAAACTTACAATTAAATTTTTTAAATAAACTTTGTTAACCCTTGTGTTGCTCAGGGCTAATTAGCATTTGTCACCCACAGGCAAAAAAAAAAAAATAATAATTTTTCTTCTAAACCTCTTAATTTATGTGGGAAAAATTTATCATGGGAAAAATAATAAAAAACCGCAAGTGGTATATATTGCCCGCTATAGGGCGGGGAAGTCCGGCAAAAAACAGGTGCTGACTCAGCGTGCATCCCAGACAGTCTGTTGCTCCCAGCTGTTGGCAGGAGTGGCCACAAAGAGATAATTACCTAATTATTTCAATGTCTGATTGATTTTTCATAGTTTTTTGCTGTAATATTATTCAATAGTGTGTAGTGTGATATATTTATATAATAAAATGAGTGAATCTATTTATATAATAAAATGAGTGAATCTATATAATAAAATGAGTGAATCATCGCTTTACTCAAAATTATGGTGTGCATATTGTTGATTCAATTATTATGTTCATCAAACAGTGAACAAATACTTTGTCAGTTATTACACTATATACACACAGGTTATATATAAGAATCTGCATGTTTTGTTCACCATAACAAACCACTAAGTTGGTACTATATTATGAGTTAAAAAGCAATGAGGAGTGACCGCCACACACCAGCCAGCCACTCGCTGCCACTCATTCCCACAACACCTCACTCGCCCACATTCTCCTCCCATCATACTGTTTTTGCTTTTATTCACTATATACAGATGTTACATATAAGTATCCACATTCGTGTTCACCATAACGAACCACTATGTTGGCATGCTGAGTGGCAGCGGCAGTGGCAGCCAGTGGTAGCCCGCACTGGTTGCTACTTCCTCCCTCCCTCAATTCAACTCACCTGACTCACCCACATTCTCCTCCCACAATACTGTTTTTGCTTTTATTCACTATATTCAGACGTTAAATATAAGTATCTACATGTTTTGTTCGCCACAAATGTACAACTAAGCTGATATAGTTAATTCAGGCACTAAGAGACGTCGCTACACACAGTCAGCTGGCGGCTGCCTCCCTCACACACATTCAAGGTCAGACGCACTAAAATTTCACCCCCAACAATACTGTTTGTGGTGTTATTACCCTATATACACACATTATATATAAGTATCTACATGTTTTGTTCACCATAACTGTTCAACTAAGCTGGTATAGTGCCCAAAGAGCATAGTGGCCACCCCTACCAACATGACAAATCATGCAGATGTTGCCACCCCCATCACCAAAATGGCTTCTCCCCACACTCCTTTTGCTGTTATTACACTGTATATACATGTCATATATAAGTATCTACATTCGTGTTCACCATAACGAACCACTAAGTTTGTATGCTGAGTGGCAGCCAGTGGCAGCCTGCCACTGGCTGCCACTCCCTCCCTCACCTCACCTGACTCACCACCATTCTCCTCCCACCATACTGTTTTTGCTTTTATATACAGACGTTATATATAAGTATCTGCATGTTTTGTTTACCATAGCGAATAACTAAGCTGGTATAGTGAGTCCAGACAGTAAAAGGTGGTCACACAGAGTCAGCAGACAATGCTACCTCCCTCCCCACCAAGATTACTCCTCCCACTACAGTGCTAATTATCACAACAATCCTGCTATTATCAGAATCCTGGTCATTTTTATCACAGTCAGGGGTCTTCCGTAATAATATCATCGCTAAATAATAGCATGAACATATATAATGGCATTTTTAGGCGATGCTGTGGTCACAAACTGAACGGCAGTGCTGTGAGCTCATGCTGTGCGCATCAGGCTTGGTGGCTCACTCAATACTGAGGCCCTCACACACCCGGGAATTTGGCCCATGATTTTTTAAAAAATGGCGTCTGTTTACAAGAGCCCTGATGAAGGTGAGCCTTCATCAGGGCTTCACCTTCATTTAAATGGCCCGTGTATCCGCGGGCCGTTTAAATCTTGCGTAGTACTCCAATACATCATATGATGGGATGCGCATTTTATAGCAAGTCACTCAACCCATCATATGATGTGTTGCGCAACTTAAGGATTAATGCTGCAGGCAAAGTTCCCACTTGGGTTAAAAAGAATTGTTTATGAGTCACTATCATAATAAGTGAAAGATGTGTCTGACAATTTTGTTCTTAATTAAAAAAAATTAACTTTATTTACTGGAAATGTGAAGTCATATTATGCAAACAAAATAGAAAATGGGAGCAAATGAGGAAATTAATGTAAAACTTAAAATGTTTGCGATTGTATAATTACCTAACTGTATTTGCAAGAAAAACTTTGAAGTGAAAAAGCTTGCCACCCCTTCCTTTCCCATAGTAATGCCTCTATTTACTACAGTACACATAAAAATGGATAACTTACCAAAAGTCGCCCACACAAATCCAATGCAAGTGACAATGAATCTGAGGGCAAAAAGGACCTTATTTTGCGTGGCAATGAGTATGAGACGGCATAAGATGAGGGAGAGACAAGAGGGCATCAGGCAATAACCCAGGACACATACCGACTGGAAAAACGATCTGCAAAATATTAATAACATGAAAAATTACTAAATATAAATATATAACATATATATGTGTATACAATTTAAGGCAGGCAATTTTTTTTACTCTACATAAATGACATGGCTTCAGAACTATTACAGATGTAAAAATAAATTTTCCCATCATGCGTATGGCAAGAATTTTGTTTTGTAAAGTAAATTATAATCTTTAATACACTATATCTGTACTGTACTTTTGATTGCTGTGAGTTAAGTTATACTTTTATGTGAGCAATTTTCTGTAGTAATTCAATCTTACAGGCACCACCACATTATTTTTACAAGGCCAAGTTAAGGTACTATATATTTGTTAATTATTTTCTGTCATTGCTGTATTATTAATATTTCATACATCTATGGTGTAGACAATTAATAGCTAGGAATCTGGGCCCAAGAGACAGATTTCACTTTCTGTAAACTTTGACAGGTAAACACTATCCTATAATTTTTACTATGTTAAAGCCATGTACGGTTTATTTCTGCTCATTAGTCATGTGCATTCCAGACGGAGGCAAAGGGCAGAGCAAGGCAGTCAAGCCAACCTACATTTTCAGGGCACACAGAAATCAACCAGCCTCTCATTGACTAATCATTTACTAAACTAATAAACAAAATAAGCAGCATTTTATTTTACTGTACAGTACTTATAAATATAAAGCAAGATAGGGGTGTGTGTGTGTGTACAAACCAAGTTATGCTTGCGGGAGTTGAGCTGTGGCTCTTTGGTCCAGCCTCTCAAGTGTCAATATACAGTACTGGTGTACAGATTCCTGAGCTTCTTGAAATTTACAAAATTTGTTGTGTAGTAGCACACAAAAACTAGTTGTGTGTAATTATCTAAGTGTAATTACAGGATGAGAGCTATGCTCATGGTGTCCTATCTTCCTAGTACTGTCATGTAACACTCTGAATCCACTGACGCTTTTGGCCTCCAACACTTTCTCACTTAACTTGTTTCAATCGTCTACCGCTCTGTTTGCAAAAGAACACTTTCAAATATTTTTTTTGGCACCTATGTTTCCTTAGCTTGAATTAGTGTCCTCTTGTTCTTAAAGTTGCTGGATTCAGGAATTCCTCTGTCAGTTTGGTCGATTCCTGTTATTATTTTGTAAGTGGTGATCATATCACCTCTTTTTCTTCTATCTTCCAGCTTTAGCATATTTAACACTTCTAGGTTCTCCTCGTAACTCTTGTTTTTCAGTGCTGGAAGCCATTTTGTAGCATGCCTTTGCACCTTTTCCAGTTTATCAATGTGCTTCTTGAGATATGGGCACCATACAACTGCTGCATATTCCAATTTTGGTCTGACAAAAGTCATGAACAGTTTCTTCATTACTTCACCATCCATATAATTAAAAGTGATTTTGAGGTTGGAAAGAGATCCATGTGCTCCTCACACAATGTTTTTGTGTGTTCCTCTGGTGACAGTTTACTATCCAGAACCACCCCTAGATCTCGTTCTCTGATAGAGTTCTTTAACTCCTTTCCCCATAATTTGTAAGTTGTGTGTGGTCTATTTTCTGCAATTTCACATTCCATAATATGGCATTTATTCACACTGAATTCCATTTGCCACATGGCATTCAAAGCACTTATTTTATCTAGATCAATTTGAAGGGAATGACAATCACTTATATCTCCCCAGTATCTTAGCATCATTTGCAAACATGTTCATATAATTCTGTATTCATCTGGTAGATTGTTTATGTAGACAAAGAGCATTACTGGTGCAAGAACTGAATCCTGTGGTACTCCACTCATGACATTTCTCCAATCCAATACATTGCCTCTGATTACTGCCCTCATTTTTCTGTCAGTAAATTTTTCATCCAAGTCAAAAGCCAATCCTCCAATATGTTCTAGTTTCCAGAACAACCTCTTATGTGGAACTTCGTCGAAAGCCTTTTTTTTAGGTCCAGATAGATACAGTCAACTCAACCATCTCTTTCCTGTAAAAATTTCTGTGTCTCTATCATAGAAACTGAGTAAATTTGTTAAACAGGATCTTCTATTTCAAAAACCATACTGTCTGTTACAGGTCTATGACTGAGGTGGTCTTCCCCGCTGCCAATTTTGTAAACTGGAACAATGTTACCCTTTTTTCTACACATCTGTTAGGGCTCCTTTACACAGGGATGCCTGAAGTGAAGTGATTATCAAAAGAAGGCACCAAACTGGGGAGGCTATGTAGCACCATCAAAGGTTGCAGGATTTTTTAAAGGTGCTAAATATTACCAATGATGCCAATATAAGAACAAAAGTGCATACGGTGAACAACATCAAAGGTATCCGATTCACCAAGGATTCTATCACGGGACAAATGACCGCGAGGGACAGTCGGGAAGCAAGACACATGCATGTACGTCCTAGAAGTCAGGACATTCAACAAGGATATGCATGACCACAAGAGGGACAATGCAGTTCGGACAGTAAGGAACAGGGCGGCACTCCATTTACACTATCGCTTCCTGATGCCATAATATTTGTCAGAAAGCCAATATATGTAGAGTGCAGCATGATGCAAATGGTGACAATAATTAAAAAATGTGAAAAAATTCCATTTATTGTCCGAATACTATGGGACTTTTATTAAAATGCACCCCAATGTCTTCCTATTCTCTGTATACCCCATGTGGCATCCCAACTCCGCAGTGTGGGGTTGAGATGCCACATGGGGTGGAATGTGCCTCCACCCACGCTGGAGGCTCACTATTCTCGTGACCTCGCTCGCGACAGCCACGGCCTCCCCTCGAGTCGAAAAGTTTCCCCATTCTGGTTATTTTATCTCGGGTATTTGTTAGTACCGGCTTTATTTTTTGCACCAAATTGAACAACGTAGCACAAAAATTGAAGTGAGAAAGCTGAAAAAAGAGTATAAACATTGGAGTCTGGTTATGTGCTCATGGGCAACGCTCAGCCGACCTTGTGGTGTGCGGCGAGTCGCCCGCCAGGCCAGCATAAATGTTAAGTGCCTGTGTGTTAAACGTGTATGGCCAATACGTAACCTCGCCAAAGAGGAGAAAGACCAAGGGGACATGCTACTCAGAGCACACAGTTTGTTGCCAGTAACAGAAAACCAACTATCCTGCCAATGAGCACGGGTTGAGGAATGAATAACTGGGTAGAAGTCGGAACAAGGAACTCCTTTGCGAGAAATAGGACAAGTGCAGACAGCTTCCTGAGCGGCAGCATCCGCACACTCATTTGAGGAAGCACCAATATGGCTGGCAACCCAGTAAAACTCGACTGTCTTAAATCTGCTGGAGGCAAGAAACAGCCAATGTTTGACTACCACAGGATGGACTGGATTAAATGACTCCAGAGCCACTGCTAGATTCAACTACTATGACAAAGGAAAGTTGACAGTGAGAAAGCAGTTGATGAAGAGCATACAAAATTGCATAAAGTTCTGCAGTAAAGATGCTAGTCTCCAGGGGGTAGTAGTTGGCATCTATCAGTCTCAGGAGACTATGGAGTTGTGCTCTGGATGTCAGTCTGGAGCGCCCTCTCCAGGGCACAAAGCCAGGGTAGGTTGATATGGGGGAGAAGCTGTTACCCATGCTGCAGGTCCCCCCCCTCTCCATGGCATGGCAAATGCCAATCGATTGGTCCCAGCGCTGTCGCAGGAACTGTCAGAACAAGGTTGAAGGCAACAACGAACTGCCCTAGGGGCTCCAGCTCTGGAGTTTACTTCAAAGTTGGTAAAAGAATCCCTGAGACTCCAAACCCGGAGACCGCTGCGGTCAGGGCTGCAGAACAACCACCCCAGCAAGGGCAAGAATGACCCCAGCCTCCTGAAGCAGAGTTGGGTTCCGAGGGTAGGCAACACATATATGTGTGTGGTCAGGAAATACAATGAAGTAGCCTACACCGTCTGCAGCCTTACTCCCATCTGTGAAGATAGCAAAGGAACGGGAGTGTGAAGAAAAGTGTGCAAGGAAAAGGCATTTCAGAATTGTAGGAGGAGTAGAAGCCTTTGCCATGTGGGTCAAGATTTTGCAAAACTTTGGAAGCGGGACTCTCCATGGGGACAAGGATGTAACGACACGAGGAGAAATATTGGTAATTTAAACTGAGTGAGAACCTTGCAAGTGAAACAACCGTATGGAAAAAGGAAGGTAGTGAAAGGGAACAGGGCCCACAGGAGGGGCATCAGTCAAAGTATAACATAAGCAAGTGAGGATGTTGTAGGGACCGTGCAAGGTAGCGAAGACAGTTACGATCATGATGATCCTGTAGACAGGATGCCCTTCAACATACAGGCTCAGGGTAGGGGACAAACGAAAGGCACCAGAGCTGACTTGTAACCCAGTATGGTGCAGAGCATCAAGATGAAGGAGAGGCAGACGAGTAAGCGGGACAGCCATAATCAAGTTTACACAGCACAAGGGAAGAATGTAAAGAGAAAAGTGTGCATCTATCAGCTCCCAGGGAAGTATGGGACAAGACCTTAGTAAGTTAAGGGCCTTAGAGCATTCAACTCGAAGGTGAGAGATATGGGCAACCAAGACATAGGACTGTCAAAGATTAGTCCCAAAATTTTGCAGAATCTTTAGACAAAAGAGGATTACGATAGAATGACAAAGGAGGGGACAAAGAACAACCTGCTTCCGCACTTGTTGGAGAGAACTTGAAGCCATGACAGGTGGCCCAGGACAATACGGCATCAATTGCAAGTTGAAGCCACTGTTGGAGGAAAGGCGAGTCATCACCTCGACAGCAGAGGGTAAGATCGTCAACATAGAGAACTGAGAAAATCTCAGAGGGAAGGAAGAAAAAAAACAGTGAGGGCAACCAGGAAAAGAGTAGAGCTCAGAACACTACCTTGGGGTACACCTTCATATTACTGAAAAGAGGCAGAGAGTGGTACCAAGCCTCACTCTAAAGGAACGACTAGAGCTTTGTAGGAAGAAAGGGAGGTTGCCACGAACGTCAAAAGAACGAGGTTGGGACAAAATATGGTATCTCCAGGTGGTGCATATGCCTTTTCCAGGTTTTCCACACACAGACTTTGCAAAAGCTTTTGACAAATGTGACCATGGTGTTATTGCGCACAAAATGCGTGCAAAAGGAATTACTGGCAAAGTAGGGAGATGGATCTTCAACTTCCTAACGAACAGAACGCAGAGTATAATAGTCAACACAATAAAATCCGGATCATCTACTGTAAAAAACCAGCGTTGAATGTAATGAAACGCTATTTTCTGGGTGGGTCCCGGAGGCTCCCCGGAGCTATCCAGGCTGAATGGATATGTATATCTTTCTGGCATCAGTCAATGCATGGAGTTCTTGCCTACCGGGGACCACGAGCCAGAACCTGGCCCCCTCTAGAGAGGCACGAGGAGCAATGGCCTATAGAGACCCCCTTGTGGTTGGGAGCATTCTATGTCTGCCATCGACCGGGATAGGCACCCAAAAAGGTAGGCGCCCCAAAACAAACCGCTATTCTGGTAAAATTATTGCGACCAAAAGCTGAACAGGTGGACAGAACTCCCCAAACGAAAATTGGCAAACTAGCATGACGTCATCACATCACCGTGCCACTGTCTGCAGAATCCTCCCTCCCCAGGATGGGGAAGGGGGAGCCCCAGACCTAATCGCCGACAACCCAACCTACAGTTCTTTGGTTTGATGTCCAAAAAACATGAAAAACACAGACGACCGGAGGGAGAGAGGGATGCCGGGGAGCTTCTGGGGAGCTTCCGGGGCTCACCCAGGAAATGGCGTTTCATTACATTCAACGCTGGTTTTCTGGGGGGGAGCCCCATGGGCTCCCTGGAGCTAACTACCCAAAGATAAGGAAAAAAACAGGGACTTACCCGGGAGACGGTCGACCTCACTCCTTAACACGAAGTCGAGATAACTGGCTGCAACCGCTGACCTAAGGCAACGCAGGCCCTACCTGGCCCCGGAATATTCACCAGGTAGCGAGCAGCCAGGACCCTGTTTGACCTCCAAAAACCCTGTGGCCGAATATCAACTCAAGACATGTTGCCAAAGACAGCAGCCAAAGCAGCAAACGTACGGATGTTGTGGGCACGGGGATAAACCGCAGGCTGGCTAGACTTAATAACCCTGTGGACACCTTAGAGACCCAAGCCCAAGAACAGGGAAGAAGGGAAACCGGGTCAACCCAAAGCGCATCCCCAGCCACCGAAGTTGTGGCGCGCAAATAACGGTAGAGAGCCGCAACCGGACACAACACATGATGCACCCCCGGCCTGACTAACCAAGCATCAACAACCCAAGATCCCCTCCGAAATGCAGCCGTTTCATTCTTCGCCAGAAAAGAAGGAGATGGCTACAACCGAACACAACGATCACCAGGACCAAAGGAGCAGAAACCCCTGCACCAGAAAAGAGCATGAAGCTCCCCGACCCGACCCCCAGAGGCCAATGCCAAAAGGAAAAGAGATTTATAAAAACAATCCCGAACAAAAGGGACCACAACAAACTGAGGAGAAGAGAGAAACAAGAGCACCCAGTCCAAAGACCAGGACAACTCAGGAGGCGCATGAGCAGGCTGGAGGTGAAAGAACGCCCGTGACAGCTTGCGGAACGGGGGCAAAAATAATATAAACACCGAAAGCAAGCTGAAGTGGCTCCGCCAGCGCCGCACGATACAAGGCGATAGTATTGGGCATAAGATGACGATCCTGGAACAACCAAGAGAGAAGGGACAGAACAACCCTATCTGAGACCAAAGAATACCTACGCAGTGATAGGAAGACCCAGAAGGACCACCAGGAAACTTCATACTGTCGCCGCGACGAAGCAGGCAGGTGGGAGACCAACAACAAAGCGACCTGCGCACCATACAAGTGATGATAAATCCGAGTCAAAAACTCCAGATGCGAAGACTCGAGGAGAAGACCGAACCAGCCTCATACTGGGCTGGACCGATCTGTTGAAAAAGACGGAGCCGCGGGAAGACCCTCGGGTTCGGACACCGAGCAAGCAGTGCCTGAAACCAAGGCTGGGCCGGCCACAAAGGAGCCAGAAGGACAACTCTTCCCTAGTAAGTCACCAAGCAGGCCAGGACCTGGAGCAACAGCTGAACCGGGGGAAAGAGGTACAAGTAACCCCACCTCGCCCAGTCCTGCCTGAAGGCCTCGACCCCGATGGCCTCGCAGTCGGGGAAGGGCGCCACGTATACCGGGAAACGACTTGACCACGCCAACGCAGAGAGATCCATGTCTGGAGTCCTGAATGTCTGGCACAGCCAACCGAAGGAGTCGGCATCAACCATCCATTCCGTAGAAAGGGGAAGGAAACGAGACAGGCCATCTGCCAGGACGTTGGACACCCCCTGGACGTGAACCGCCAGGAGAGCCAAACCCCGAGAACTCAGCTGACGAGTCACCTGAAACGAGCAGCCCCAAAGAGCCAAGGATCGCATCGAACCCCCTCGGTGCAGGCAGTGAACCACTGGGGAGCAGTCCGAATGGAGCAGGATCGTCGCTCTGCAAGCATCCCTGATGCAGCCCTGTTTTCGGCGAGATGCAGGAAGCTGAAAACGTCTGGAAAGACGGAACCGAACCTGGGGAGGAGCAGAACCCAAGTCCAAATCGTACGCAGAGGAACCCCACTCCTTGCAACAGTAAGCCCCACTCAGAAGGCCGGAAAATCCAGGCGGGGTCCAATGGAGCCCAAGGCCCCCCAAGTCAGCTCCTCCCCAACCCGGGAACCTCCACCCCAGGCCCCGGGCCGAGTCGTCCTCCAAAGCCCCAGCCTCACAAGAAAAAAGCCGGGGCGGCTGAAAGAGCCGGAAGAGAAGGGGCCCACTGGTCAGACCCCGGAGCAATGGCAGGAGGAACAGACTCGAATGCCTCTGCAGCTACCCTGGACAGGGCAACCCCCGAAACTGCCCGAGTCTCAGAAACCTCTAACCCCTGCTCCGACCCGAAGCCCTCAAACACTCGGGGGGCCAGAAGTGGGAGGGGGGGGGGGACCAAATGAACCACCGAATGGGAAGAACAAGGGGGAGCGAACAAAAACAAGGCCGAAGCAACCAACACCCCAAGTCTGAGTCTCTATAGGAAAAGCTGGGCAGCTTCGGGACGTCGGGGAAGCGACAACCCGAGCACGTTGCAATAACTTAAACCTATCCTGCAACGTGTGTGCTGCCTGCACCCGAAGAAAATCATCATCAGTCTGGGTGAATTGAGTCACAAACAAGCAACAAAGCTCCCAGGACTCGGGGTTGAATGTGTCACCGACCCAACAGGCAGTATGAGAGGCAAAAAACAATATGAGTGTCACCCTGAGACAAAGGAACAGAGCAACCCTCAAGCTCGCACGAAGCGAGAGGGGACGCAGGAGTCTCCTCCATCGGACTCGAGTGACCCCATGGGGTTTTCCAGGGCCCCTAGACTGGGTCTGCTAAGGGTTATCCCAGGCAGGGTACTGCTTACCTGGTGCCCCAAACTACCAAGCAAATGCTAAAAGCTGAACTCATGGGACGTGTCCACTCACGAGGGCGAAGCAGGGGGTGCCACCACATAAACAATCCTAATATAAGGGGAGGGAGAACACAAGGCAGACCCCCCCACCAAGCAAATACAAAAAGAAAAGAAAAACCTCGCAAGAGGACAACGTACCCGCAGAGAACAGAGCCGGGCACTGTTAAGGTGAAAACTAGCTACGCAGTACCCCGCACCCCACCAGTGCAAGAACTACCATTTACCCCAATGCAAACAAGGGAGGAAACCCCCCAAACACTCGGGGCAGCCAAACGCCAAGCAGCGAAAGGCCAACAGAGGTAGACCCAAGGTGACTTGTGGAAGGGATCCCCAAGCCCCTAGAGCGGTACTTACAGGGCACTCAGGGAAGGTAACCCTAAGAACATGCAGCCCGAGTACCGGAGAATATTACTTCCAGCTCACACGACCACCGTAAGAGCAGCACTGAAAACAATTAACAGCACTGAGAGAAGACTGGAGCTGGAGCCACACGACTATGCACAATCCCATCAGCTGAGGAACTGGGGTGAGTATCGCCGGCACTAGGGTCTGGGGCTTCCCCTTGGGAGCTGTGCAGACATGCGGTGCAGCTCGTGTGACGTTATGCTGCTCTGCTCGTTTTTCTTTTGGGGAGTTCTGTCCACTTGTTTGACAATGGCACATAGAAATGCACATGTGTATTTCTATGGGCCATTGCTGCTCGTGCCTCTGTGAGGGGGGGGGGGCAAGTTCTGGCTCGTGGTCCCTGGTAGGCGTAGAATTCACCCACATCGACTGATGCAAAATAGTTAGGGTATCCATATCAGCCATGGATAGCTCCGGGAAACCGTAGAGGCTCCCCCCAGAAAATTTCGTAGATAGGGGCATTCGTAAGCTGAGTGTTACTGTATACTTTTCCTCAGTTTTGTTACTCATTATTATCCTACATATTGTATTATTATTGTTAAAAATTATAAATAGGACTCAGTGAATTTATATTTAATTGTAGTGCAGTGGTCAGTGCAGTTGGCTAATGACCGAATGATCCAGGTTTGATTCCTGGTTACAACAAGACATTTGGGCAAGTTTCCTTATACCCAATGCCTCTGTTCACCTAGCAGTAAATAGGACCTGGGATTTAGTTAACTGTGTAGGTTGCATCCTGGGGAAGATCAGTCTTTAGACTAGGGGGGACCTCGATAAGCCAATCAGGCTTCCTGTCCCTGACAACGGGAAACCAAAGACTGCCATTTGTCAGACTGCCTTTTATGTGCACATAAAAGGGTCCACCTTATAACCATAAAATAAGCATTTCCTATAGACAAAGGAAGGTCATCTGTAAGTCTAACTGACAAAGAAAACAAATTAGACTACAAGGATACAGACAAAACCACTTATATTTCCCTATCTTTCAGAGTACATTACACTATATCTCCATATTGGAACATTAATGAGAACATGACTTACATGGTACCACCGAGTAATTTAGTATTCATGGTCACAACCGCAGCTCCCGCCCAAACAATGAAAACACCTGTGCAAACTCCGGTCCACCGTCATGTTTATTTGAATCTTCAGATCCCTGAACCATCCTGGAAGATAAAAACAAATAAATAGAAGGCACCTAGAAAAATACATGTCTAGGTGCAATGGGCACCATTACTGTGCTCTCCAGTAATTGATTGTTACTACTGTACTGTTATTCCACACAAAACATGAGTGGCTTCTTTCTGAATTTTCTAAGGAATATGTCACTAGCAAAGGCTTCTGGGCTTGGACCCATCCTGTTTCTAATATATGTAATGTTCTTTCAAAGGGTATAGCAATTCCTTTCAACTTTTTTTTATTTATATATTCAAGAGTTCTTACATTCTTGTACAGCCACTAGTATGCCTAGCGTTTCGGGCAAGTCCTTAATCCTATGTTCCTGGAATTGACCCCCGCGAAGAATCGTTTTTACAACCAAGTACCCATTGTACTGTTGAGTTAAACAAAGGCTACAGTTAAGGATTTGCGCCCAGTAAATCCCCCGGCCAGGATACGAACCCAGGACAAAGCGCTCACGGAATGCCACACAAGCATCTTACCACTATGCCACGGAGACTGCCATTCATCATGTTTGCTGATGATGCAAAAATTATGAGAAGAATCAAGACAGACGAAGATAGACAGAGACTATAGGACGACATGGACAAACAAGAGGAATGGTCTAGAAGATGGCTACTAAAGTTCTATTCAGGAAAGTGTAAAGTAATGAAATTAGGCGAAGTGAGCAGAGGGCTGAACACAAGGTACCATCTGTGAGGTGAAATCCTGCAAAAGTCAAATATAGAGAGAGAGATCTGGGGGTTGATATCACACCGAACCTGTCCCCAAAGCCCACATCAAAAGGATATCAGCAGCAGCATATGCTAGATTGGCCAACATAAGAACTGCTTTCAGAAACTTGTGTAAGGAATCGTTCAGGATCTTGTATACCACTATGTCAGATCAATCCTGCAATATGTAGCTCCAGCCTGGAGTTCATACCTAGTTAAATACAAAACAAGGTTAGAGAAGATTCAGAGGTATGCCACCAGACTAGCCCTGAAACTGAGAGGTATGAGCTATGAGGAAAGGCTAAGGGAGCTGACCCCTCACCTCCCTGGAAAAACAGAAGATTAAGGGGAGACATGATAACCACCTACAAAATTCTCAGAATTGACAGGGTGGACAAAGCACTTTAGCACGGGTGGATAGGGTGGACAAAGCATTTTAGCACGAGTGAACAAGGGGACACAGGTGGAAACTTAGTACCCAAATGAGCCACAGAGACATTAGAAAGAATTTTTTCAGTGTCAGAGTAGTTAACAAATGGAATGCATTAAGCAGTAATGTGGAGGAGGCAGATTCCATACACAGTTTCAAATGAAAATTTGATAGAGCCCAGTAGGCTCAAGAATCTGTACATCAGTTGCTTGACAATTGACAGCCAGGACCAATGTGCCAAAGCTCAACCCCTGCAAGCACAACTAGGTGAGTACAAGATTATCTATTAGATCAAAACAAAAGTGACAGTGCATGCATTGTACCTGAATAATGTGAACAAGAATTCCATTATGAAATATGTTTCACTTACATGGCAATAAATGTGCACAAGATAAGTGGTCCCCACAGATCCCCTGAAAGAAAAAGAAAACAAATATGTTATACTGCATATGAAAAACACCAAAATAATTACAAATATATACAGAAGTAAAATACTGTAGATAAGGTTAAAAGTACAAGTGAAATATGAATGAAAATACAGTAGCCTCAGTCCCCTATGCCAATAGGGGACTGAGGCTGTATCCTTCTGTTAACACGTAAACAGGAGCTATATCTGAATACTATGCCACCAAACAATGCAGGGTAAAAATATATTGGTGTCAAGTGTAATGAAATGACAAGTGCCATGCAGCACCTCAGTAGCTTCCTGGGACTTACTTGCCTACTGTGGAGCCAGGACCGATTGGGAGCTCTCTCGAATAAGTGAGGAAAGTATGTGGAATCAAAGATGAAAGCACTTTAACCCTTGTGTTGCTCAGGGCTAATTAGCATTTGTCACCCACGGGTGCATACCAAAAAAAAAAAATTATTTTTTCTTCTAAATCTATTAATTTGTGTTCTCTGGGAAAAATAATAATAAATCGTAAGTGGCATATATTGCCCGCTATAGGGCAGGGAAGTCTGGCAAAAAACAGGCGCTGACTCAGCGTGCGTCCCAGACAGTCTGTTGCTCCCCAGCTGTTAGGCAGGAGTGGCCACAAAGAGATAATTACCTAATTATTTCAATGTCTCTGATTTTTTGTAGTTTTTTTGCTGTAATATTATACAATAGTGTGTAGTGTGATATATTTATATAATAAAATGTGTGAATCATCGCTGTACTCAAAATTATGCTGTGGATATAGTTGATTCAATTATTATGTTCATCAAACAGTGAACAAATACTTTGTTGGTTATTACACTATATACACAGGTTATATATAAGTATCTGCATGTTTTGTTCACCATAATGAACTACTAAGTTGGTATTACGAGTCAAAAAGCAACGAGGAGTGACCGCCACACACCAGCCAGCCACTCGCTGCCACTTACTCCCTCAACACCTCACTCGCCCACATTCTCCTCCCACCATACTGTTTTTGCTTGTATTCACTATATACAGACGTTATATATAAGTATCTACATTCGTTTTCACCATAATGAACCACTAAAAAGTTGGTATGCTGAGTGGCAGTGGCAGCCTGCCACTGGCTGCCACTTCCTGCCTCCCTTACCTCACCTGACTCGCCACCATTCTCCTCCCACAATACTGTTTTTGTTTTTATTCACTATATACAGACATTATATATAAGTATCTGCATGTTTTGTTCACCATAGCGAACAACTAAGCTGGTATAGTGAGTCCAGCCAGTAAAAGGTGGTCACACAGAGTCAGCAGACAATGCTACCTCCCTCCCCACCAAGATTACTCCTCCCACTACAGTGCTAATTATCACAATAATTATCCTGCTAATTATCCTGCTATTATCAGAATCCTGGTAATTTTTATCACAGTCAGGGGTCTTCTGTAATATTATCATCGCATGAACATATATATTATGGCATTTTTAGGCGATGCTGTGGTCACAAGCTGAACAGCAGTGCTGTGAGCACTGCATTTTACTACTGCGTACTCTTTTTACTGTCCTGACACTACTTGTAGGCGTACGTATTTAAATTTGGTATCACTGTGTTCGCAATAGAATTGTCTATAAGAACATATGTATAAAATGCCGTCAAATCATAAGGCATATCAACACCAAATAAAAAACTATTGACATCACTTGCCGAGAGCGCCAAACAGCAACAAAATGTTTCCATTCTCTTAATGGTTGTGAAGCCCACAGTTGTCCTTCATCGTTAATTTTGGTATCATTGGAATCGCAATAAAATTCTCTATATGGACATATGCATATAAATATAGAATCAATGCCGCAACTGACCCACAAGAGTGTGGGAAGTGGCTGAAGTGTTACCCGCGGCGGCCTATCGGCGAAACTGACATCGAAAAGTGTTATTCAATTCACTGTCCTGACATTATTTTTGGATGTACGTATTAAATTTTTGTACCAATGTGTTCGCAATAGAATGTTCTAGAAGAATATAAGTATAAACCGTCAAATAAGGATGCGTTCGACCGGCAACAAATATAAAAACTACGTCGATCATACTCGTCGTGTCAATAATGCAATAGTTTTACCACGATGATTCACTGCCATGACATTTTCTTTAATAAGCTCTTCTGTTATTAGAGAAAATGTAAATTTCATGGCGAACATTTCTAAACTATCCCCAAGAAAATCGAAGCAAAAATGGAATTTATACAAATATTTTTCCGCATAACGCAATAGAGAGATATACGGGCAGAACTGTAAGAAAACGGTTTAACGACCGGACGCGATATAGGGGCGTGAAAGTGTTTTTAATTAATAGGCTACTGGAGACCAGATGCCAAAATCCAGTCCCCTCACAGAGGCACAAAGAGCAGTGGAAACTAGATCACAAGGGTAGACCTCTTCAGTCATGAGCCGAACCAAGTGAACTGAAGCACCTGAAAGGAAGGAAAAATCCAGGGAACCAACCTAGACTCACAATAAAGAGGAATTTCATTACATTCAACACTGGATTTCTAAAAGGGCTTTCAGGATGGCTCCCAGCTGCTATCCCATCACAGAGAACAAACAGAAAAGTGAGGATTCACCAGGAGCAGAGAACAGCAGATTGTAATCAGTAATGGGGATAACAATATCCAAATCTACCAATGATACCAGAACTTTGCTAGAGCCCCAAAATTCTTTTATTTTAGCATGTGGTCCCTCATTTCACCATCCTGTCAGTTGGGGGTGATGTGCCCGATGTCTGAATTGGGGCTCTATTCCTGTGAAAGTGGGGAAGTGCGGAGTACTAATTTTTGGATTCAAATGTTCCTGTGCAGGGATCCACCATAGCCCAGTCATTAAGGTACAGTATTTCTCTGACATCTAATGTACCAGTGGTTCGAGTCACTGCCATCTTCTAGATTATTTTGGGGGGCCTTGACCACCTTTCTTTTCCAATTTTTGGGGTGGTGGTTAAGCCTCAGTCTTGGGATGAGATGTTTCATCCCGGCAGTTGGTTGTAAGCCAGTGTCCATGAGGGGCACTTCTGGGCCCTCTTTTCAGGGAGTTTTCTCCCCATTTATTCTCACTCTTCATGGCCTGTGGCTTTCCATCTGGGCTGTGGTCTGGTCTAGTTCACTGACTGGGTGCTGGCTTCCTTTTGTTGGGTAGGGATTTATGTCAGGGTGAAGCTATGAGTCTATTTCAGCAGGTCTATGGCCCTCTTTGTTTCATCCCAATTTTTCCACACCTTCTACTCCACTTTGTCTAGTTGCTGCTGGGCAGCAAGCTTTGCATGCTCCTTGCACTACTCGGGTGTTTGCTACTTCGAGAACAAAAGGCCATAAAGCTAAGAAAACACATGCTCACATTCACACTGTATAGCAAAAAACAAATCTCTCATTCTACAGCACATCATATTTACTCAAATGTTACATTAATTAAAATTCAATACATGAGCACTGTATGCTATAATAACTAAAAGCATACATACATTCCTTCAAGAGTGCCTTTTTCTCCTTGGGGTATAAAACATGGTAGAATTTTGTGCCCACAGCTCTTAAGTCACGCATCTGAAAATCAAGATTAATATATACATATATTTATATATGTACAAGTTTTATCTGGCTTACAGTACATTTCACAAAATTATAAAAATATGAAGACAACTATTCTTATGCACAGAGATATATGTGTTTTGGATTTCCCACAGATCCTTGGGAATCTGTTAGTTAGATGTGTGTATTGTGATATAAAGAGCTATTTAAGTGTCTGAACAAAGAAAATGTTGGTGTATTTTGAAGGTTGAGAGGTACAGTAGTTTGTTCCACATATGACCCGTTCAAACTGTGTTGCCTGTTTGCATGGGATAGGAGTGGAAATGTCAGGTTTTATCTGAATTGTAGATAGTGTTGAGCATTTTCAATTTTGTTGAATTAAATTTATTAATTATACTCTATTAGGTTCAGGTTACTTCTCTACGAACTGAACCCTTGAGCCACCTGTCTTTCGGATAGTGCACAGGATTTAGTTTTTTACTATGAGGCCTGTTGATGGTTAATAAAGTAGTTTGCTGTGCACTTGTGTTGCAATCATCCCTAGCCCTGCTCCTTGTGCATGTTGAGGCTTTGTGTTTTGTAGAGGGTGCACTCAGGGAGTCTATGCCTTCACCACAGTGTGTTTTAAGACGGAAGTCATTGTTTGTTCTGACAAGTTACTTCCATCTGCCTGACACACCTCTTCTCAATAGTCAAGGTGGCTAGAGTCCCTTGTTCCAATGTTTCTTTTTTCATCCTGTTCATGTTATCAGTTCGATATTTTTTGGGTTTCTTGTAAATTTCTGTACCTGACTGCGGTCCAGCAGTTACCTTGTGTTTCTGCCTATTGATGTAGAGTTTACCCTCATCACATCCTGGTGGGTTCCTGCTGGCTTTTGCCCTTGTACTGGCTGTGGTATACCTGTGCCCTATGACAGTGGCTGTTCGCTTCTACCTTTATGATTGTGGTTACGGTCCCACTTTTTCTTAGTGTTTTAATATTTTGGGCATTTGGATAGTATGATGGGCTATAGCTCCCTTGTATGTACTGTATTTACTTTGCTTTTAAGGTGTAGTGGACCCAGCTGCTGAAGAATTTTTGGGTCACGGGATGCTTTACGTTTTCCTGGCTGTTTCCAGAATGATGCCTAGTAGTTCTCGGGCTGCATGCCTGGTAGTTACTGACTGACTTCCTATAGGATCTCTTAAATGGCTCTTATACTTCCTTTATCCACATAGACTTCAGAAATCTTCCTAGAACTAATGACATACCTATTTTTAAATATATTTTGCACTGTCCAAGACAGGAAGCTTGTACTCAAGCTTATCAAGGTCAACTACTAACCTTCCCTAGGATGCAACAACATTGTCAAACTCCTAGGGCACCTATTTACTACTATGTGAACAGAGGTATCAGGTAAACATAAACGTACACTGTTGTCCTATTGGGAATCTGTCCTATTATCTGTCCCATTGAGAAATCACACCTAGAACCCTCAGTTGTAAGCTGATGATGTAGATAGCCTTGGCTATCACTGAGCTTGGAAATCCCATAGATATCAACAAACTTCTCAATAGCAATCAAAACTTGCACACTCCCAATCACATTATCTATAATACAATACTGGATAAAACCAGTTGATTACAGCTCCATCTAAGAACTTATGCTCATGCTTCCTTTGGCTTTCCTATTCAAAGTACTAGCACCAAGACTGGCCCCATTACCAAAAATCTTTTGCACTTTTTTATCTGAACAGTGCTTACCTTAATGCCAAGCTCCCATGTCATGTTTATCACACTAGCCCCCATGATCAAATTGCCCTTATCAGTTTCAGCTTTTTTTTTAACAGCACAGTAAAGAGAATTTTTGTTTTATCTTCTCTTGCAGTACTTTTGATCCAGCTGATGCAGTCAAATACAACTCACTTCAGCGGTACAGAATATGCAATACCATTTGAAAAGATCTCTGTTGCATTGGGTTGGAAAGCCAGTTTGGTCCTTGATGAGGAGCACAATGTCCATGAGGGAGCAAAACACTTTCCTTAGGAAGTGAATGAGTTAGTTGGGCTTAGAAAATTCCATTAAAATTAACATTAACACCAAGAATGGAATAGACAAGATATCAAATTGTTATTCATTGTTAGGGCACTGGAAGGTTAATATGTACAGTAGGTTAAATTCAGCATAAAAAATATATAAATACTGCATACATCTATAGTTCCATCACCTTACAACCTCCTGGGAGCTTATCACTGGGTGGCCAGTGCAAAAGTTTCTCCAAGTGGCTCTCTCACCACACAAACCTTTCACTCTTCAAGTTCTCTTACCCCTTCCCTCACCTATTCTTTCATAATATTGTCTCACTCTTCAGCTTCCAAGATACTGGCAGTCTTGCTTTACCATATGATCCTTTTAGTTCACCCTTATACACCCTACTCATTAAATGATTCTCGGGCAGTCAACTTACATGTTCATTATACATATATATACACGTGTATCGTGATTTATTGACTCCACATTTCACTCCCCTCAATCCTTTTACATTTACCTCATGTCTATAATAATGGAAATACATTCTTTGCTCTCTAGTACAGAAAAACAACCTATTATTGTTTCAAGTAAGCTACCACAGACATACAAGTTAAAAAGGAAAACCTTTTATTTTACAATCGCTAGCCTTGTTATGCATGAACAACTTGCTCCCAGTTTTGGGCTACTATCCCTGGAGTTGAAACTAGAGGTACAAACAAGATTTCCAAAACAAAATAAATTAAGAGCACCTATACAGAAAACTTACAATAGTTTCCCGAACTGGTTCATCAAGTGTGTTATACTCCTCTGCCTGAGTCTTGCCCACAGTTCCAGGAATGGCCATCTCTCCAGATACATCTCCATAACCTCCTGGGTCTACGAAATCTGGAATCTGTTGGAAAAAACATTAGCACTATAGCACTATTCAATGCAAAAACATTACCAGTAGTTGTTTAAACATAAATTACCGGTTAAAGAAGTCAGAGAAGGATTACCAGTCAAAGAAGACCGATGTAATAACATCCCAGACATAAAAATTCAAAATACGACAACTTGACAATCCATCTTCAACTAACCTACCCCAACCTAACCTAACCTTATACACATTAACCCCATGTTACTAAATGTACTTTACCTTACCCTACCATAATCTATCTTAACCTATCTGATATGCAACTAACTCCCAAACATACTTCGACTCTTAAACTCAGTCTCTTGACTAAACCTCACACTTTTTGTAAAAAAAAAAAACAGCAACACTTTGATACCACCATTAACACAACTCTTCATCTTTGCCCTCCTGAGTCCATTTCCACTCGTATGTTTAGTTTCTCATGATCCTTGGAAGTATGGCAGACAGTTGGCATGGGACTATGCTTGCATATCCACCCCTGGAAGCCACATACATCAATATCTCTGTTGGCTAAGCAGGAGCCGCAGCAAAAGAGAGAGAAAGAGACAAGTCAACCAAGTACTGTACAGGGAAATAGATCACCAGTAAAACTTTGTTCCAATAGGATCTGAGACCCTTGATCCATGGGAAGAGAGCGCAAGGTTTCTTAACCCCCTGCACTGCACACCTGTTTTTGGCAAATACCTCATAGTGCAATTGTTAAGGACATATTTTTGTTGTTTTTATAAATGTTCAGATAAAGTTAATGTCAAAATGTTTCCAAACTCCACCATTTTCATTTCAAATCACAAAGGAGTGATGAAAACTTGAAAACATTAAAATATAGCCTAATTAAAAAAATTGCACAACTCAAATGTGCAATAAATGTTCAGATAAAATTATTATTGTGCATTGTGCATTTGAGTGGTTAAGGATCTTGGTTCCAGGTTCACTGAAACTACAAGACCCTAGAGCGGCAAGTTTTCTCGTCCAGTGACTCAGTGTGGTGATCCAGAGGGGAAATGCTCGCTTGGTTCCTGCCCGGCGTCAGAGGAATTTGAAGAATTCTACAGCCTCTAGTAAACAAACTTCCTTTTATTTTCTCTTACTGTTTACTTTTTACAACCAATCAGATATGTAAATGTGTAACCTTGAATAATAAAGTGTACAACATAAAAAAAAAAAAGAGGTGGTAGAAGTGAACAATCATATGTATTCAGAGTTGAATGGCAAGGTTTTCTCTGAATGCTCTGTATTCCCTTTTCTGAGGCTACGGGTCCCTATAATTGCACCAGAGGTGGTACTCCCATATTATATTATATATTATATATATATATATATATATATATATATATATATATATATATATATATATATATATATATATATATATATATATATATATATATATATATGTCGTACCTAGTAGCCAGAACGCACTTTTCAGCCTACTATGCAAAGCCCGATTTGCCTAATAGGCCAAGATTTCATGAATTAATTGTTTTTTGACTACCTAACCTACCTAACCTAACCTAACCTAACTTGTTCGGCTACCTAACCTAACCTAACCTATAAAGATAGGTTAGGTTAGGTTAGGTAGGGTTGGTTAGGTTCGGTCATATATCTACGTTAATTTTAACTCCAATAAAAAAAATTGACCTCATACATAATGAAATGGGTAGCTTTATCATTTCATAAGAAAAAAATTAGAGAAAATATATTACTTCAGGAAAACTTGGCTTATTAGGCAAACCTGGCCTTGCATAGTAGGCCAAAAAGTGAGTTCTGGCTACTAGGTACGACATCTATATATATATAAATATATATATAAATATATATATAAAAATATATATAAAAATATATATAAAATATATATAAAAAATATATAAAAATATATATATATATATATATATATATATATATATATATATATATATATATATATATATATATATATATATATATATATATATATATACTGGTGTATACTGGCAGCAGGTTTTCTTTTAAACATGTCTCATGAATATGACCGCATATTCTGTATTTACTATCTTCTGATTTAGGGCTTCTATCCCTCTAACTATTTCTTAGCATCAGGGCTTAGCTGAAATAGGAGTTCTCCAAAACTCATTTTCGTAATTTAAAGATTAATCCAGTGTAATTGGCCTGTTATGTTGGCCATATATAATTGGCCATATATATATACTGTACTGTATATATATTGTGGGGTTGCATTCTGGGAGAGGCCAATAATTCGGGGGAGGACCTCGATGAAAGCCAAAACGTGTATGAATATGCAGACGAGGAGTCACAATAACGTGGCTGAAATATGTTTACCAAATCACACACTAGCAAGTGAAGGGACGACAACGTTTCAGTCTATCCTGGATCAATCTCAAGTGTATGAATACACTCTGGCTTCCTGTCCCATGATACAATGAATTATGTTAGGCTAATATGGAGGTCCCCCCCCCTAGGGTCGAATTACTGATCCCACCAGGTTGCAGCCCCACAAGCTGACAAACTCCTGGGCACCTATTTACTGCTAGGTGAACAGGGGCATCAGATGACAGCTAACGCTACCAACCATTTCTGTCCGCCCGGGAATCGAACCCGGAATTCTTGATAAGAGTCTTGAACGAACTCAACTATACTAACGGAGCCTCTAGCATAGTTTGTCGATTAATGAACGCCGCTTTAATATTGTGTCAAGTAAACAGTACTTCCCATGACTTCCTTATTTTGAAAGATACTATTTTTTATACTTTTGTCCAGACAAGATGAGTACGTGGCGCCAACAACACTTCAAAAACAATGCAAGTCAAGTAAATGACTGGTAAGTTAAGAGCCCCATTGACTGCCTTTAGTCTGGAGGATTCATTACCAACTCAGCTTCACCTATCACTTCCCAACCACCCAACAAATTACTGTATTATAGAGTGTGTACCTCCAGCTTGGTGTTATCTACGTCAGCCATGGCTGTCAGGTGTTTACATCAACAACTTGACGCCTGGTTCTTTTATCTTAGCTCTTCAGTATTTGTAATGATGATCGTAATTCTCCTCAGTCAATTTATAATGCATTCATTTCTATGACAACAAAAATAATTGAATTGAGTAAAAAGGGCAAAATACAACATAAATTATATTTAGCAAGGAAATTCTGTATTAGAAAATTAGTCAGGCGGAAAAACAAACAAAATCCGAATTGCTCGTGATTTCAGACCAAATGGTATACTTTGAGCTCAGTAATTACTCCATGCACTCACGAATATAGCAAGATATTCTTAAGCTAACAGATCAATCAGTTAGTTAGTTTAGTTCATTTATTATGCACCCCATACCCATCTTGTGGGCGGTAGTGGAAAGGGTTACAGAGGCACATATGGGCTCAGGGACTGAACCCGACAATTCATTTAGCTAAGCAAGATACAATCTTGATGAGCTAGTTACAAAATTCAATATAAGTCGTCACATCAACAATCGAGATGATCCGAGTTCGAGATCGACCTCAATCAGCCTTGTATTTTCATGTTTCTATGTATGACTAACCATCCTGTAAGATGGGAATATCAGATGAACTTATGAAGCTAATTTTTTATCTACACTGTCTAATCTTTCGTATAGAATAGGGTAGCAGCACATTGCTGAGTATACCTAAGTTTGTTAATAAAAAAAAATGTAGCACATTGGAATAAGGCAATTAATTAAGGTAAGGTGATTATCAGGAGAAAACGCTAAGCCAGTATATGACAATATAGCACTCGCAAAGTATATAAATAAAAACAAATGTTTATTAAGGTAAGGTACATACATACAAGAGATTTTACAAAATTGGATAGATTTATAGATAGCGTTTCGGGCAGGAAAAACATTAATGATTAAAACTTAATACTAATTGAATATAAAGAATAAAATATGTTGAGAACAATAAAAATAAAAAAGGGGGGGGGACATGGCTGAAAAAGCAGCACAATTACAATTAGGTCGACAAACAGCGTTGATTAAAAAAACAGACATGGGTTGACAATAGAGGGATAAGGTAGGTTACAGGGAATTTATTAGGTAGTGCTTCGTTTTTATCTTAAACTGGTTGAGAGGTACAATCTTTAATATGATTGTGAGGGTCATTCCACATTCTGAGTCCCTTGATCTGTAGAGCATTTCTAGTTTGATTAAGTCGTACTCTTGGAATATCAAAACTATATTTGTTTCTGGTGTGGTGCTCATGGGTTCTGTTACATCCGTCAATGAAGCTTTTGAGGTCAGGATTGGCATTACAGTTCAGCGTTATATATATGTTTAATACACATGAGAGAATGTGCAGTGACTTAAGATCTAACATATTCAGAGATTTGAGTAGGGGTACCGAGTGATGTCTGGGGCCAGAGTTGGATATTGTCCTAATAGCAGCTTTGTGTTGAGTAATTAGAGGACGTAAATGATTTTGGGTAGTAGAACCCCAAGCACAAATACCATAGTTGAGATATGGATAGATGAGGGAGTAATAGTCACCAGGGCAGGGCGGGGTACATAATATCTGATGTTAGAAAGAATGCCAACAGTTTTTGAAACTTTTTTTTATATATTTAGAATGTGTCACTGGAAATTCAGCTTGTGGTCAATGAGAACGCCAAGGAATTTGCCATCTATTTTGTTACAAATTTGGGTATTGTTTCTTCTGAGATTTTTTGATTAGAGGATTTATGGCAAACAGAATATAGAAAGTTTTGTCAATGTTAAGGGCGAGTTTTTGGCAGTAAGCCAAAGATGGACTTTATTTAGCTCAGTATTTACTGTGGCATTTAGAGCAAGGNGGGGGGGCGGGGAGGGCCCCTCCGCCATAATGAAGGGGGGCAGGGAGGGCCCCTCCGCCATAATGAAGGGGGCAGGGAGGGCCCCTCCGCCATAATGAAGGGGGGCAGGGAGGGCCCCTCCGCCATAATGAAAGGGGGCGGGGAGGGCCCCTCCGCCATAATGAAAGGGGGCGGGGAGGGCCCCTCCGCCATAATGAAGGGGGGCGGGGAGGGCCCCTCTGCCATAATAAGGGGGCCTGGGAGGGCCAGTAATGGTATGAGACAGCGGGCTGCCAGATAATAGGTGGTCTGTGGGGGGGGGGGGTGTTCCACCATAGCATTCCTACAGTAGCTCTCTACGGAATATGCTAATCCTGTGAACCTAACACTGTGATCTGTGTACGTGGCGAGCCTGGGCCCGGGCCCGCTGCCCGGGGCCGGCGTGGAGGTCACGGCCACCACACGGAGGCTGGCGATTCCAATGCCGACAAAATGATCTGTTGTTGGTGGTCGAGGCTGGCTGGGGTGTAACGCTTATATTCCCACACACTCTGGGCTCTTCTCCCCAGGGGGCACCACGGGTGCTGCAGATGGGGCCCCGGGGCCTTCAAGGAGGCGTCCCAGGGTGCAGAAACTGTGAGCAATGCCCCTGGTAAGAGCCTCCAGGCCATCTAAACGCTAGTGAAGAAGGTCGAGCTGTAGCGGCAAGCATGCAGCAGCCATTACGCTCATCGCCACAAACCTCGCATCAATTAAAACAAACCACCGTCTATCTACCCGAACACTACCGGCTCTCTGCATACTCTTACCTATGCTAGTGGTCAGGCGTCACCTGGAGTGATGTACGACACTATCCCTACTGATTTTCACAGAGTGAACACATTGGTAGCGAGCCGTAACCCCCACACAAGCCTCCGCCACTCACTACCTGAGAACATTTCACCTGACGGCCGCCCAGAGACGCGGTTGCCAGCTATCATCCACCACCACGATATAACCCCTATCCATTTTCCAGTTCTTGCGGGGGGGGACAACGTTATATTAACTGAAATGTTGTTATAGATATTTTTTGGTTATGATATTCCCGGTCTGAGGTACTAAGATAGGATACTGAAGTCAACTTAGAAGGAAGTGAAGGCCAAGAGGGTGGAGTGGTGGGGGTCGCGCTCCGAGTACACAACCACGGGTGTGACAGCCGACCTTGGGCGCTACTCACAACCTCGGCAAGAACATTAAATGGGAACTTATATGTAATATCTTAGTACAACTTTATTTAATGTAATTAGGAATTTAATGTGTTATTAAACTTGGTGCCTAGGAAACCCAACCCTCAAACTATTAGCTATGCTGATGATATCATAACATTGAGAATCCTAACACACAAAACATATTCAACTAGCATGTATTAGACACATGTTAGAACCGTCTAACCTAGACACATGTTAGACTCTAGGTTTAGTAATCTCAGTTAATGAGACGATATGAAATAGTTATTATTATTAACATCTTTATTGACAAAATTAATTACAATTTTGCCTAGCGCTCACCCAGACGGAGAGGGGCCCCGTGCAAGATACCTCTTAGCTTGACTATCTTGAGATGATTTCGGAGCTTAGCGTCCCCGCGGCCCAATCCTCGATCAGGACCCCTTTCTGTTACTTTTATAACCAAATTCAAATATCTTGGCCTTAAGGTCACCCGAGAGGGCCATGTCGTAAGCAGAGGGTGTCGTCACCGAGGATAGCAAGGTTCAGCTCAAGGGCTCTCAAGGCTCGGCTACTCTCCTACCTAAACCATGATTTTGAATCTCATCTCGTCTACCTACCATCTCATCTTTATGGAGCTAATGTCAAAATGGCAAAAAATGGTGT
Organism: Procambarus virginalis; assembly: GCA_020271785.1. Lineage (NCBI taxonomy): Eukaryota > Metazoa > Arthropoda > Malacostraca > Decapoda > Cambaridae > Procambarus > Procambarus virginalis. The sequence goes on from WNGS01164858.1 coordinate 64,405,938, forward strand.
ACGATGCATACATTATTTAAACCTAAGATTATGTACACAACATAGGCTATATTAAAGCCTAAAATAATGTATAATGCATATAGGGTATATAAAAGCCTAAACTTATTATCTCGTTCGTCTGATTATTCTATATGCCAGGAAAAAATGCAGGGAGGTCCGGAATAAATGCAAAAAGAAGTCCAGAGGATCATCGTCAGATGTCCCTGTACAACTAAATTATTTAATGAGAGGGAGGAACACAATATTCGAAGCGTCAGTGATTCGTTTCGTATTATTTATGTGCTACATAATCTTCCCATTTTATTGTCTTCTTTTGATAATTACTTACTTCTTTATTTATAACAAGATAGGCAACCTTTCCCAAGTTCTGCACAGAAGACCTCGCAGCTTTTTTTATTCAAAGGTCAACGTCTCTCAAAATGAATTAAAATTTCAAATGAACTCAGAATGCCTTAGACTCTATCTTTATCGAGAAAGACAACAATAGCGCACTTCTCTGCACCTCTTTTCAAATTACTATCCCCTCCATTCCAACCAAAGATAATAATTAAAGACAGAATTCATTGCCTTGAGCAATATTGATGCTCTGATAAGAGAGTGCTCCCTCTCTCAGAATAACACATTTGCCAATAGATCTGCAAATAATTGGGTCTCCACCTCAAAACTAATTATTTGCCATACACCATACACTTAAACGTGTGCACGAGTCAAAAGTTGACATAATTGTATATGACTCGTCATTCCTGATTGCATGTAACTTCTCAAGACATAATAACTAACACTCTTGAATCTGAAGTAAGGCATATATATATATATATATATATATATATATATATATATATATATATATATATATATATATATATATATATATATATATATATATATATATATATATATATATATATATATATATATATATATATATATATATATGACTGAAAACTCACACCCCAGAAGTGACTCGAACCCATACTCCCAGGAGCAACACAACTGGTAACTACAGGACGCCTTAATCCGCTTGACCATCACGACCGGACATAAGGAAGTGATAGCCGAAGCTATTTGAACCACTTCCCCGCCGGCACTCGGATGGTAATCTTGGGCATAGCATTTTATCAAATCACCTCATTCTTTGGGGCACACGTGAGGAACACAAATGCAAACAAGCCTGAATGGTCCCCAGGACTATATGCGACTGAAAACTCACACCCCAGAAGTGACTCAAACCCATAGTCCCAGGAGCAACACAACTGGTAACTTCAGGACGCCTTAATCCGCTTGACCATCACGACCGGACATAAGGAAGTGATAGCCGAAGCTATTTGAACCACTTCCCCGCCGGCACTCGGATGGTAATCTTGGGCATAGCATTTTATCAAATCACCTCATTCAGTCGCATTTAGTCCTGGGGACCATTCAGGCTTGTTTGCATTTGTGTTCCTCACGTGTGCCCCAAAGAATGAGGTGATTTGATAAAATGCTATGCCCAAGATTACCATCCGAGTGCCGGCGGGGAAGTGGTTCAAATAGCTTCGGCTATCACTCCCTTATGTCCGGTCGTGATGGTCAAGCGGATTAAGGCGTCCTGTAGTTACCAGTTGTGTTGCTCCTGGGAGTATGGGTTCGAGTCACTTCTGGGGTGTGAGTTTTCAGTCGCATATAGTCCTGGGGACCATTCAGGCTTATTTGCATATATATATACATATATATATATATATATATATATATATATATATATATATATATATATATATATATATATATATATATATATATATATATATATATGCAAATAAGCCTGAATGGTCCTTTGAATATATATATATATATATATATATATATATATATATATATATATATATATATATATATATATATATATATATAACGAAAGAATTAAATATGTAATCAGAATCCCTACAACAAGACATATACAAGACATGACATATCACTCAGACACAAAAGGTCAATGACATGTTACACAACCTGGCGCAACCAGTTACTGCCATACGGAACAAACTGTCTGCTTAAGACAAACAAGGAGAGAGAGACTTGCTACGCTTAAAAGCCAGACAAAGGGCTTGATTAAAGAATCCATGATCGGCTGTTTTATGCCAGGGATCGACAATGTCAGAAGCTATATATGGAACTACCTACCCATCGAAGCCGTAAATGTCAAAACTCTGAATATTAACAAATCCTGAAAGAATCATCAGGACAAATGGGAGAACCTTTGACAAGTCGCCGGCTTCCTGGCCTCGTTAACCCCGGACGTCCTCAGCTGACAGTGTATAGTCCTCTCCGGAACCGATCAGCTGATAGTCTAGTGTAGCGTCGGACCCGATCAGCTGATAGTGTAGTGTAGCCTCGGACCCGATCAGCTGATAGTGTAGTGTAGCCTCGGACCCGATCAGCTGATAGTGTAGTGTAGCCTCGGACCCGATCAGCTGATAGTGTAGTGTAGCCTCGGACCCGATCAGCTGATAGTGTAGTGTAGCCTCGGACCCGATCAGCTGATAGTGTAGTGTAGCCTCGGACCCGATCAGCTGATAGTGTAGTGTAGCCTCGGACCCGATCAGCTGATAGTCTAGTGTAGCCTCGGACCCGATCAGCTGATAGTCTAGTGTAGCCCTGGACTCCTTCAGATGGTAAGCAAGACTTTTTTTCCAAAGTGCAGACAAAACACTGGACTCGTGATGTTACATCCGAGCCCTGAGGGTTTGACTGTCAAATTTATGTCTAGCCTATTCAAAATGGATAAGGCTTATCTTATATAACATAAATATTAGTATGTGTTCGTTAATGAGTCATGAAATATATATGCTAATAATTGTCTTAAGATGCTCACAAAACATTCCAGTTCGGAGGACACATTTCGGGAACACAGGCAGTTTCAAGCCACCCTTAAATAGCCTCAGCGAGAGTGAGCGCAAGTCAAATCAGGGGTCATTGCATGGAGGTTCTTCACCCTGTGATGTGATCGCTTGCTCGAGTCAAGGTTGTTCCTCTCACCCGTGTTGAAGGTTGTGTGGCCGGGATAAACCAGCAGTCTTCCTGTTCAGTACATGACAATACAACAATTCCTTACAGTGTAGCTTTTTAATTTAGTTTTATGTACTCTGCACTCTATACCCATCCTGTAAGCAGCGGTGGAGGGCCTGTACCCATCCTGTGAGAGGTGGAAAAACACATACCCATCCAGTAAAACGTGGTAGAGTACCCTATACCCATTCTGTGAACGATAGGGCAATTGTTGCAGAGGAACATATGTAACAGTTAGTCAACAGCATTAGTGAACTATAGAGAATGCGTTAACATACATATGAACAGTTTTAGTTAGCTTAATTAATTAATTACCATCCCAATGCCAATTGCATAGGCTTTGATAGAACAGAAACAATCACATAAATGGTCCCCCAGACTACCATAGTGGGTGCCGGAGGGGGGCGGGCAATAGTCACACAATAAACTACGGCACTAAACGCTTGTTCGTTTGGAACACGTGAAAGTGAAACAAAGATGTTTCTTTGTTGAAAATGTTACGAAAGATGTTACAATGTTCCATCTTTCGTGAAATATTACAAATATAGTGCAGCCTAATTACAGTGGTTAATGTTCCGCAAATAAAATTATTTAAATTTGCAGGCAGTAGAAGGGTTACATATTCAAGATTCATTATACGGGATACTTAGGCAATATGCAAATCCCAATTTATTTTTTGAATATTACCGAGAGAGATGTCACTAAATTCTTGGATCTGTTTCACTTCCATTTGCATAGTAATTTTGCAGTAGTTTTGTTAGTAGCGTTTACATATGATCAGTTCTACATTAGGAGTTATATAGATGATGTAAAGCTCCTAAACTGATAGCCGAGTCTATAAACTTTACATTTCAGACGTCTAGAAGTCTGCGCTGATCTTACTGGATGACTCATAGATACTCTTCTTGCATGGTAGTATGATGATATATGGAATAATTAGTGTAGATTTAACATTATCTCAGGTTTATTCAGTTTTTGTTAAGTTCTTAGCACTTTAATTTCCTCGGGCCACTCATAATAGGCTTTCCAAGGTGATGATCAGCCCCATCATGTGCTGTGGCTAACTCTTCACTTATATCATGTGCTGTGGCTAACTCTTCACTTATATCATGTGATGTGGCTAACTCTTCACTTATATCATGTGCTGTGGCTAACTCTTCACTTATATCATACATTCCGAGGCCAATTATGTGGGATGAAATCTTCTTGTGATTATCTTTAGGTTATCTTGAGATGATTTCGGGTCTTAGCGTCCCCGCGGCCCGGTCCTAGACCAGGCCTCCTTTTTGTTACACCCCCCCCCCCAGGAAGCAGCCGGTAGCATTTTTTTTTTTGCAGGGATATTCCTGCCCGGGCCCTAAGCCTCTGGCTGACCCACTAAGTGTTGATTGTTTCTGTTTTACTTGGGCGGAGTATGAGTATTTATGACTCGTATGGTCGATTCAGTAAGATTTTGCCATATGTGTTTAACAACTTCTTCTGCTCTGTTGAATCTAAGTTGAAATCTTAATGGGTTTGTAACTGTGCACTGTGTTAAATAATGTTCCCGTGGTCTGTTGGGCATTTCTCCACAGTGTTGACATTTCCTCTCATCTTCCGGAACCTGTAAGCCTATTTCCCATGAACATGGGTATCCAAGCCTGATGCGATGTAAGTATACTACTGTTGCTCTACTGTTCCCTTTCATCAAACTAAGTGGTTCGTAGTTGGTTGAATTCTTGTACCAACCCGCAGATCCTGATGTTGCAACTGCTGTGTTGTGGTCACTGTACATCTTTTGCATTGCTCTGTTTCTAATTACTTAGCCCGTAGCAGCTGTCTAACTCCCAGGTACCTATTTACTGCTAAGTAACAGGCGCATCAGGGTGAAAGAAACTCTGCCCATTTGTTTCCGCCTCCGCCGGGGATCGAACCCGGAACCTTAGGACTACGAATCCCGAACGCTGTCCACTCAGCCGTCAGGCCCCTGCCTCATTGAAGTGTCACGTCATCTTAGATTGAAAGGTAACTGAACAGTTCTTCGGAAAACTGCTTCTTCTTCTGTATAATAAATATATAAAAATTATAGAAATGTTTTGTACTGTGTACTATGAAGTGCTACACCTGGGTATGCCTTATTTTAATTTCCATTTGAAATTAATTACGTGACGCAGACCTTATACTCACGCTCCAAACTTTAAGCGTAAAATCAGATTAATTAGGGGATAAGCTTGGAAGGAACTATAGAGTGATTATAGATATAAAGCGGTACAATTCGCTTATAACTGTACTGCTTTCAGCTTAGGCTGCTTGTATACATTCTGTTCGAACGCTAATGGATTTTGGGAGATTCGTGACGTCACAGGGCAATCCGTTGTTGTAGCACAGAGAGACGAACACTAATCCACAGAGGATTGGAAATCTCCAGCCAGTCAGGAAAAACAAATAACAATGACGTCTTTCAAGTGGAATGTGTTAACAGTTACGTCACCACAAGGGTGTATATAAGCCGGGAGAGGGAGTAGGGGGGATATATACACCGAGAGGTATACACCATTTCTTGGTGTATTTACACTGAGAGTTTACTTTAGTCCTGATTACGGGCTATTCATGCCCGTGCCATCTCTTGGGTGACTTAATCGCCATCAATCAATTATCGTTAGTCCTGGACCAGACCACTGGATCAATATGCTACACATATTGTTCAGGAACATATCTATGAACATATCTATGTTCAGGACAGAGGAATATTCATTACTTACAATCTTACAATCAATCAATCTTTGCTTACAATCAAATAACAACGTCCTTGTCCACGGCGCCAGATATGGATACTTCCATACATAGATAGATTTTCAAATTTTCTCCTACCTACATATATAAGTAGGAGAAAATGTATAGGAGCCATGAGGAGGATTCGAACCCACTTACGCCGAAGCTAGCGCACCACGACACGGAAAAAGCAAGCAACCTGGGATTCAGCTGAATCCACTAGGAGTCCTGAGGCTGCCAACCGTAGTCCAAACAATGAGTTTCAAACCAGCTCCGGTTGGGACCCAACAAAAAAATGATCAAAATCCGCCGACAAAATATAAAAAATCTGGAAAAAGAAACTCCAAATTCTCCAACAAAAAAATCCAAATCCAACAAAAACATTCAAATCCACCAACACAAAGTTCCAATTCCTCCAAAAAGAAAACTCCAAATCGACTAACAAAAAATCCAAATCCTCCAACAAAAAAACTCCAAATCGGACAACAAAAAATGTCAAATTAGGCTAGAAAAAACTCTGTTGGCACTTTTTTTATTGGGCGTTTGTCACTTTTTTGTTGGGCCTTAGCATTTCTTTTGTTGGCATTTGCTTTTTTTTAGGGGCATTTGCCATTTTTTTTTATTGGAAATTTGCCACTTTTTTGCTGAGTATTTGCCACCTATTTGTTTTGTATTAGCTACTTTTTTGCTGAGCGTTTGTCACTTTTGTGTCGTTAGTTTGGGCGTTTGGCACTTTACACCACGGGAACTGCTATCATCATTACCTAGCCTCAAACTCTTGCATCTGTCAGCAATAAACTGCATCTACCATCTATTGACCATTTCAAAACACTATTTGGATCGTCTTGAAGTGATAGTGAATGTTTTTCCGTCGGCAAATTTGCAAATATTGCTGCTCAAACCAGAAGCTAGATTATAAATATATATCATGAATAAGAGGTCCCAGGACAGAGCCTTGAGGCACTCCACTTACAATATTTTCCCATTCTGACTTAACTCCAGTTATACTAACTTTTTTGTTTCTTTTGGTATAGCCATGCCCTTATCCTTAATCCTTAATAGTTACTTAATGTAACACCCCCAATGCCGTGAGCCTCTAACTTTTTGAATCAGTCTTTCATGTGGCACTGTATCAAAAGCTTTGCGAAAGTCAAGGTACACAACGCTATAAACCTAACCACTGTCAATTGCCTCAACTATACAAATTACGAAGTGCACAAAGGGACTGGTGCCAGACCAAAGGGTTCAGCCAGCGGTGGGCCTGCCCCTGATGTAGAATGGCCAATCCCCGATTCTGGGACAATGTCACCTAGTGTGGGGGGAGCACCCACAGCTGGACCCCACAGTCAACTGGAAGTGATGGATAAGGAACGGCAGCAGACATCGCAACAGGATCAAGATGAGACGGATCGCAGCCTCAGCCTCCATATCAACTCGCCCTTGGGTCGCTCCACTGATCAAGCGGTGGCTGCCCTTCATGAACGGTGGCAGCAACACCAGCTGCAGTCACAGCAGGAGACGGAGCGGCTGCCCTTCATGGACGGTGGCAACAGTCATAACATAAGAACATAAGAATGAAGGTAACTGCAGGAGGCCTATTGACCCATACAAGGCAGCTCCTATTTATATCCACCCAAACTCACTCATATATCTTACCTACGCTTGATGGGAACAAACCCATTATTTGTATTATTAACGGGTTTGTCACAGTCACAGCAGGAGACGGAGCGACTGCAAGAGCAGCCCCAACCGAGAAAAACTCCACCAACGATATTGCAGAGCTGCTCACGCACGAGGAACTTGTAAGCAATGACTGCCACCCTCCCCCCATCCCCTTCAATATTCAGCTGTATATTCATATTCAACGGTACTTTTCTGCACCATGGGAGATTATACCCTTTCCAATTTTAATCCCTCCCTTTCCACCCAAGAAGCAAATTAGAGATCAGTCCAAGCTTCGTCTTGAGGCAAAGCTCAACGCCTTAAGCCATATTGATGGTCTGTCCACGGAGCATTCTCTCTTTCAAATTATATACACTGATGGTTTCACACCGCCCCACGAGTGCAGTTGTCCTGACAATGGACAACTGGGCTTATATTTTGAGTGGGAAGTCCGTCTAAACAACTGGGCCTTATAAACAACTACCATTCAGACCGAACTATTTGCTTTGCTTCTTAAACTGAAATGTGTACAAGTCTCCAAACTTGATACATTAATTGTAAGTGACTCTTTATCATCCTTATTGCTCTCAACTCTTTAAGACGTAACTGTAACATGCTCGTGCCTGAAGCTAGACACAAATACAAAATTATTAATGATGGTAACAGAGTCCATTTCATGTGGATTCCATCTCATGTTGGCCTCCGAATGCATGATAGAGCTGATGAATTTGACAAAGCATCTGCCTTTAAAAAATAAATTAAGTATGATCTTGGATTGTCAATAAGCAGTCTGAGGGCAATAGTACACCAAGAACTTCAACGAAATCTTGTAGATCTGAGGCAAAATGAAATCGACACCAGTAATTCCATCTATCATGCAAAAGGAGCCACACATCAATGGATCATCCAATAAAATCAGCAGACTTCTAGATGTTACTACTGCTCGGCTTAGACTCGGTTACAAGTATCTCTGGGAATTCTCATTACCTGCGGATGTAGACCTGACAAAATGTAAACTGTGTCAACAAAATCATTTGCACACCCTCCGTTACTATGTGATGGAATACGAAAAGATATGTGAATTCAGAGACAATTGATAACAAATGTTCAAGAGATGTGTAAATATTTCATTCAAAGTGATCTGCTACCAGAAATCTTAGCCAAATATCCCCAGTTTGTTAACTGTAAGTTGTAATTGAGTGATTGTAACCTATCCACCGCTGCCCACCGGATGGCTGACAATGTGCAGGATAAACATATCAATTGTGACACTAGCTCTCCACATATGTCACTGCCACTACTAAATCGTCGGCGAACGCCAGGGCTGATATCTTTTCGCCTCCAATTCAATCCCTAGCCCTTCTCCTTAGCCCTACTACTACTACTACTAATAATAATAATAATTTATTTAGGAAAAGTACATGCATAGTTGCAGGGGTTACAGTACAAACATTCTGTTTGATTTAAAGATAGAGGTAGAACATACAATACCTAAAGCCACCAGTACGCATAGCGTTTCGGGCAAATTACCTCATCAATTACTAGGTTGAAGAGAAACGGAGACAGAGGGTCTCCTTGTATCACACCCCCCCCCCTCCCTAGTGAGCATGATGTTCTTCGACTTCTCCCTTGGCTTCAAAACCTTAATTTTGCCTTTCATGTCCTCAACAGTAAATAACAAAAATTAATTGCAAAACTCCTGTTACGTAATACCAGCATGGTATAATTCACTGTGTCTGGGGGACAGGAAGCCAGAGTGTATTCATATACGTTTTTTTTTCGAGGCGGCCCCATCCCCCCCCACAAGAGCAACCTAGACGACATAAAATCAGTCGTTCGAAACGTAAACAAAGATTCAAAGTCCTATGATTGCGTACGTCAGACCGATTTGGATCCTATACCTTTGCCAAATACACAAAAGAAATTAAGAATGACCAAAGATATGCCACAAAACTTATTACGCCGGGAATTAGAAGCTTGAGAAATAAGAAAAGGCTAAAAAAAGATATGAGCCAGACGTGTACGATAATAAAAGTAATAAAAAAAGATGGACAGGGTCAAACTGTTCAAAGAAAATATAAAATTTAATCCCCCCCAAAGAAAATATAAAATTTAATCCCCCCCAAAGGCCGAATTGTTGACCCCGCCCAGGATGCAACCTCACAACAGGCTGACTAACTGCTGGGTACCTACTTACTGGGTACCGAGACCTCACCCCTCACAGTGGCTTGCTGTGTTCTGTGGCTTAGGTACTCCCATATCCAGTGGAATACCTTCCCTTTCACTCCTGCCTGCATCTCCAGTTTGTGTACTAGTCTCTTATGTTGTACTGTGTCAAAGGCTTTCTGGGAGTCCAGAAATATGCAGTCTCCCCAGCCCTCTCTCTCTCTTGCCTAATTTTTGTTGCCTAGTCATATAATTCAATTAAACCTGTTAGGCATGATTTGCAATCTCTGAACCCATGCTGATGTTGTGTTACAAAGTTCTTTCGCTCTCGATGTTCTACTAGTTTTTTTCGCACAATCTTCTCCATCATCTTGCATGGAATGCAAGTTAGGGACACTGGCCTGTAGTTCAGTGCCTCCTGCCTATCACCATTCTTGTATATTGGGACTACATTGGCCGTCTTCCAAATTTTTGGCAGTTCACCTGTTACCAGTGATTTGTTGTACACCATGGAGAGTGGCAGGCACAGAGCTTCTGCTCCTTCCTTTATAAACCATGGTGAGATTCCATCCGGGCCGATAGCCTCTGTCACATCCAAATCTAGCAGATGCTTCCTCACCTCGCCACTGGTAATCACAAACTCCTCTAGTGGTATCTGGTTTGATATTCCCTCTCTTATCTCTGGGACTTCTCCTTGCTCTGAGGTGAAGACCTTCCGGAATTTCTTATTGAGTTCCTAGCACACTTCCTTGTCGTTTGTAGTGAATATTTCTGCCCCTACCCTCAGTTTCATTACCTGTTCCTTCACTGTTGTTTTCCTCCTGATGTGGCTATGCAGCAGTTTGAATTGAGTCTTTGCCTTGCTTGCTATGTCATTTTCATATTCCCTCTCTACCTCTCTTCTCACCCTGACGTATTTATTCCTTGCGCTCTGGTATCTTTCTCTGCTCTCTAGTGTTCTCCGCGCCCTTTTACTTAGTTGCTTTGCTATCTTACATTTCTGATTAAACCACGGGTTTCTCATTTGCCTTTCATTTTTTTTCCTTTTGGACTGGGACAAACTTGTCTGCTGCCTTCTTACACTTCTGTGATGTAGCCCATCATGTCTTGAGCCGTCTTTCCTCTGAGCTCTGTTTCCCAAGCTATAGGATATAGCAAATAGCCAGTTATTTGCAAATAGCAAATATCCCAGTTAGGATATAGCAAACTGGGGATATTTGGCTAAGATTTCTAGCAGCAGATAATTTTGAATGAAATATTTACACATCTCTTGAACATTTGTTATAGAATTGTTTCTGAATTCAGGTATATTTTCGGGTATGTAATATTTACGGAATTCAGGGTATGCGAATAATTTTGTTGGCACAGTTTACAGTTGGTCAGGTCTACATCGGAAGATAATGAAAAGACCCCACCATCAACTTAATGTTAGACAGAATCTACCATGACAATACTACTCCAAAACTAGACATTGCAGAATCTGCCCTCCGTAATCTTTGGGAGATTTCCACCAAGATGGCCCCATTCACAACCCCTTCGGGAGACATGTACACGCAGATAGATGGAGAAGCCATGTTTATTTTTTTACAAGTACAGTACTCTTGTATATATAAATCAAATAAAAATAAATATAAATACCTGAATACAAAATGTACAAATTTTGTGTCCGTAACGGTAAAAATATATGTGTTTTCTGTACCAAGTGAAAAGTATCCTTTCACCTCATGCCCCTGTCCACTTAGCAGTAAATATGTACATTCCTGCCCGAAACGCTGTGCGTATTAGTGGCTTTACAAGAATGTAAACACATTATGCTATGTACGCTCATAAACCCAATGTAACTTCTTGTATATATATACATAAATAAATAAATAAATATTGGTCAGCTTGTTGTGGGGTTACATCCTGGGGAGGGTCAGTGGTGGTGGGGGACCTCAACATAAGCATAATATGCACCGAATGTATAATCTGGCTTCCTGTCCCCGGCACAATTTGAATTATACAATTCAAAATATTTGTTAGCGCCATCTATTTGTGAAATTGTAGTGTGTGTGGCGGGCGTGACGTGTGGCGGCGGCGCCTCTACTTTACCGTCTTAGTAATTTACACACCAAAATAAAATACACAAAACTTATTTAGCGGGAAATCAAGGACCAAAATCTCTCGTTTTTCTGGCTTCTGCTCGATTATTAGGCACGATGGAAGACACATATGAGGTGCAGCATGATGACATACAGGCACTATTGAAAAGGTAGGATAAGAAGAACTTGCCATATACAACAAGTGTCTTGAAACTAGTGAAATAATTAATTCAAATCTGCTACTGTATTGCCCTTCTAGCCCATAGCTATAACAGTTAGTTTAGTTTATTTATTATGCACCCCATACCCATCTTGTGGGCGGTAGTGGAAAGGGTTACAGAGGCACATAATGGGCTCAGGGACTGAACCCCACAATTCATTTAGCTAAGCAAGTTAGAATTTAACCCTTATACCTAAACCGTTTTGATGTAATGACTATCTTGACCCTAAACGCTTTTTAGAGGGTTACGGCAGAGGTGGAGGAACAAGGGATACAAGGCACTTAGACCATAAGACAGCTTAAGCAACCTAACCCTACTATACATAACAATTTAGCAATTAGAAATACAGTATAATTGTTGTTTAAACAAATGTCTAATGAAGATCTCACCGACCTAACAAATTCACAAAGACCTGAAAGTTGTAGCATTAAATATTATGATAGATATCGTGAGGAGACATTCACATATGGGACTAATAGAACAAGAACCCGGCAATGTGATGTTATAGTGGCCAGAATACGCCTGGGATATAGACGTATCTGGCAGCTTTCTCAAAACCCAAATGTCGAGTACACAATGTGTCAACTTTGTGAAAAAGAAAACATGCACTCTTGAACATTATATTGTAGAATGTCCCATATTGACTGACTTTCGCCCCCCTGGGCTAAGGTATGCTGAACTGTGTAATTACTATAAGAGTACTGGAACACTTTATATATTTTGGACTTGTATCCAAGATTGACCATGTAATGTATCAATTATACAATGTATGTATGTGATGTAACTATATAACCTGAGCTTGTAAAAGCACCTTAATCACCTTCAGTGATTAAGTGCTTAATTGCACACTAGTTTCTCTGTCAGCTATCTCACCCTGTCAGAGTAAAAGAGACAAATGTATGTGAATGCATGTGTGTGAATATATGCATGTATATATGTATATGTACGTATATATGTGTGTGTATGTATATGTATGTGTATAAAGTACTTATGGAAGCTGATCAGAATTGCATTTCACCTTTGTAAATGCACATTAATGACACTTCAAACACTTTATGTAAGGCATACGTAAATCTGTGTATCTATCTATCTATGTATTTCCGTATGTAGGTTAGCTTAGCATTTTAAAAGTACCGAATCACCTTCTGTGGTTGATTGTTCAATAAATCCCTGAACTATATGTTTAACTGATCTCTAACCCTGTCCATGGAGGACAGAAGAAAATGTATATATGCTGGTTAGCATTGTAAATGTGTGGCCACGTCTGTGGTAGAAAATAATAATAAAAAAAGAAAAAAGTATAATTGTTCAAAATACCTGCACAGTATATAAATATTACTGTATTTTGAAACGTGTACTGTATTTGTTTGATGATCCTGAAGCTAGACTTACCAAATGCAGACGTGCCATGTATACTATATTATTACTGTATTTTAATTTAAGGTTCTGAATTGTGAGTCATCTTGCAGATTGTAATAAAATGCTATATTAGTACTACAGTACCTCAAATAAATTAAGAGAAGCAAAGACATACATAACTGCCCTAAACGCTTTGCGTAATAGTGGCTTTAGGCATTGTATGTACAGTACTAGCTCTATCTATAAATCCATCAACTTTTGTATCTTACCTTGTTGTATGTACCTTACCTGATAAA
>WNGS01164858.1:64419528-64456726 GCA_020271785.1 Procambarus virginalis
GAGCGCTATGTTATTGGTTTGTATCCTGGCCGGGGAGGATTTACTGGGCGCAAATCCTTAACTGTAGCCTCTGTTTAACTCGACAGTAAAATGTGTACTTGGTTGTAAAAAAGATTCTTCGCGGCAGGAATCGTATTCCAGGGACTTGCCCGAAATGCTACACGTACTAGTGGCTGTACAAGAATGTAACTACTCTTGTATATATCTCAAAAACAAACGAAAAAAAACAGAAAAAAAAATTTAGAGCTATTTAATGAAGCATTATAAAAGATAATGTACAAAAGTATTTTAAGTACTGGAATTTAAGTATTCATTGTTCATGTAATCTTTATTTGAAAAGTTCTGATCTCTATTTGAAAGGCTCTGAACTACATTGGTGCTTGTGAGCACCTGTCAGTTCCATGTGAAAGAATTTAGTTTCTACAGGTCTTTTTCCAATTTACACATTCATGACCATAACAATAATAAACTGTTGAGGAAATGTGGAGCTGTGCTTTGGCTTTGAATAAAGCTCCTGTAGTACTGTACTCCTCTTTAGTTATATTTTAAAATTTGCTGTGTATACGATAGTCCTGTATTCCAAGAAAGGTTTTGGTTTAACAACTTGGAGATATCTTTATTTAATCATTATTGGTTACTTCTGCAGGCTGCTGCTGAAGAGTGACTGTGGTGAACATGTAGTTGTTGACGAGGAAAAACTCGTTGTGAGTCGTGAGGCCTGTCCTGCCGTACTTCTACCCACCAACAAGAACTGTCCAGAAATTATTCTTATCCAGCGCTTATCACAGGTAACATTAAGCTTTCAATTGTCACGTATAGTGTATCCATAACACATGTTATTGTGAATGATTGTATGAATGGGAGTGATATTTTTATTGTTTTTTATTTAAACAAAATGTAACCTTTTGTATTACTCGCCTTATGTGGGCAATGGCGATGTATGAAATGTTCAGATTCATTTGGTTGAATGGCACAACTGTCCGTTTACTAACAACTTTTTTGCAAGTGGGTCATGAATCCTTTTTTGCAAGTGGGTCATGAATCCTAATTTAATGCCAAGCTAGAGGCTGATTCCAGTTTCATTTACTGTTAACAAGTATCATCATACACAACAAATATGTTCTGGAATGAATCTTAATTTCCCTCTAAAATTCTTCACATTATTTTATATGGTGTAAAAATTATAGTGTTCCAGGAATGCAGCCATTAAAATTTAAATACTACATGATTACTGTTTATGCTTGATACAGCAAGGGATGGATAGAGCTTCTCAGTGTACTTGATTAAATTTTGTTTATTCACAGTACAATAGAAGGCTCTTGCGCTCCGGCTCTCATGACAGTACTCTACAGACCGTTACTTCTGTTAATTCCATGGGCAGTACTCCTGCTAAAGTTAGAATTTGCAGCTATGGTTAGTGATATTTTTTAAACAAACTTTTGGATATGCATTTTATTGTTCTGTTCAATTGACCTTACATCTTCAGGCCTTCTGCACTTATTTCATCTTATGTGTTCTGAAGTAGATTAGCTTTTAGAAGCAATTATTTAATCATTATCATTACCGTTTCCCACTTTTTTTTTTTGCATGGAAAAGTCTAAACCTAGAAGAAATAGGATATAAAATAGAAAAGGAAGATAAAAATATAAAAAATTATCCCTACCATTCACCATGTCTTCTACACTACAAACTTCAGTATCACATGTAACCTCCCTATCATACTCCAGCAATATATCCATAGTAGGACTACCACTACATGCAACCAGATGCAAAATGCTTCCAGTGAGTTACATAAAACTGTCAAACATTCATGCTTAATAAACTGATTCCACCTAGCCTTATTACCCTACCACTTCTTGTGCACTGTAAATAATTTTTACAGTCCAAATCTGAATCAATTGGTTATTGGTGTGATAACATTAAAGGATCCCAGTACTACAGTCAGGTTCATTCTCGACGCACAATTGAGAATTTCGGGTTTGAATCCCGGGCTGGACAGAAATGGCTTGGCACATTTCCTTTCACTTATTGAAAGTGGTTCACCTAGCAGTGAGTAGATACGTAGGAGTTAGTCGGCTTGTTGTCGGGTTGCATCCTAGGCAGGGTCAGTAATTCGGCCTTGGGCGGGGGGGGGGGGGGGGGGGGGAAGATTGATAAAAGCCAAACATGTATGAATACACTCTGGCTTCCTGTCCCCCAGTAATGAATTATTGTTAGATACAAATTGGCTGTAACTTTTTGAAATTTAATAAATTAGTCATGCACTTATCAGTTTGTTGTACCCTTTACAGCTGTTTGCCTATTCATTTCAGTCAAAACTGTTAGTTTGTAATTTGTGTTGATAGCTATGAATAATTTTTTTTTTATATCCAAAGATATTAAACCAGCTTGTAGGGAATTTTTAAAATTATGTGAATAAAATGTTGCACTTTTAACTACATTGATTGTGATCACATCCATTTTCATGCCGAGTTGTAGTCCTTGTGGTAGGTGAAAATACATATTAAGTAGATGGTCAGGTAATGCTTTTAAAATTTACTATCCATTTTTGCTAAATAATCTTAAAATTTAACATTCTTGTGCTCAATATGTGGATCATTATGATAAATTTTCTAATCACTTGTGTTCTCTGGCAGATTTGGATGTGACTGGATCTCCTCTAAAGTGTCCCTTCATGCAAGATGGATATGAGACAGACTTCTCACCATTTGGAGTTTCCCTGCTGCACTCCAAGAAAAACAAACATACTCTTTCCTACACACCAGTTGGTAGTACAAAAGCCGTGTAAGTTATTTTGGTGTGTTTTGTCACCAAGTGGTTATTTGCTCAAAATGATTTGTTTGGCCCAAGGTACTGTTTTACTTTGTAAATGGAGACAATAGACAAAGTTCAGTGGAACCTTGCTTCACTGAAATAAGTTTTGTCAAAAATCCACCCTATTTTAACATTCTGGTCCTATAAGAATCCCCATAACAATGCATTGTTCATTGCATCTGCTCTCATGTGAAATTTTATGGCTGCTCCCAAATCTCATGGCTACTTAAATGAAATGGTCCTAAATATTTATTATAAAGTGTATAGTAACTTTAAAACTAACTGAAATATGACAAAATTATACAAATGTCAAACAATAATAAAAGAAATATACTTAAAACATGACTGATTATAGCATGTCGTTCAGTTCAGTTCAGATGAATGTCGAGCACACAACAGTTAAGGTTATGTTTCTATGCCTATATTGTGTATGTAGTCACTCCATAGCCAAAGAATTTTATTGCAAAATATTACATTGTCTATGCCGTTTTTCTGGGAAGAACTTCTCGGTACTTTTCCAAGCTTTAACCTATCATATCAGACCTCGGAGCCTATTCTTGCCTTCCGAAAGCCAGGACCAGAATCTAACTTGCTTTGCATAGTGAGGTAAACTTGGGGATTGGTGACCAACCAAAATCAGAGTTAACTGTTACCAGAATGCATAGGAAGGAAAACAAGGCCAACAATTGTTGCCACAGAGTATATACCCTAACCGTAATATGCTTGACTGTCACCAGAGTGCAGATGAGGCCTCTCGAGGTCACAGCCAGGGGTGCAGTGCCAATTTTATAGGTGCTGGAGCTCTGGTGGGTCTGACAAAAGCTTATCATTTCCTATCCTGTTTCTATATATGTCACACGATTAAGTATGTTGTGTTTGTACTCGCTAATCATCATAAAATATAATTATCAAACGAATAAAGAAAAAACATCAATCATGTATTTATCAATTTAAGAAGTTAAAACACTTAATGCTCACAAAATATAACCAGTGAGATTTATGAGAATACTTGAGTATGTTGTTATCAGGTTCATGTGATTGAATCCCCTCTCACACTCCACAGTACTAATAGGAATAACTTGTAAACAGCTCAGTAATGGGTGTAAATCTTTGGGGATGCAGTGTCCATGATCCTCCACATAGTCATTAAAGGCATTTAGTGTAGAGTAAGAAGAAAGCTTAAACCTCTTAGAGAATGATAATATTTCAGCTTCTCTGTAATTATGTGGTATTTCATAGGCCAGTAGTCTTTTTCAAAAACACACATTTCACTTAGCAGTGATTTATACTTATTTTGAGGTTCAGAAGTTTGAGAGCCTTTCATGGATGTTGTCGTGAGCATACGGTGCTGCAAATTGTTCGCAAGACTAGTAAGAAACTGTTAATAATTAATGGAGACAATTTTCTTGTTGCTTGTTTTGGTAATTCCTCCAAACTTTCCCTTTTCAATTTTTTCAATTACCTTTTGAGCTTCTAAAGTACTAGTGCCAGGTTTCTCTTTTAGTCCATGAAATGACATTGTGTTCCGTTGAATCAGTTTGTCTACGTGCACAATCAAAGTAGTGCATTTTGTAGACACTGACGGTAAACAAAGTTCGTGCAACATGTCATACATTAGAGCTAAATCCAATAGAAACTGATCTGTAGTTAGCTTTTTCAACAGACCTTAATAGGTTTTTCTATCATTCTGAATCTTGTTTCATCTTTCACTGCTTTTTCAAAATAAAAACAAAGTGCTTTGTAATTTTTCTACACTGCTGAAACTGTTCAAAAAGAGCTGGGTACCCACCTGGTGCTCAGAACACGACCTATTTTGCAATTCTGTTGTTCAAGTTAAGAGGCACATTCGGATACAGTAGTTTCTTTTGATTTAGAGGTGATCTACTTTAAACTGATTACAATTTGTCCATAAATTCTTGAAAATGATTAATTCCATGAACTTCTCACTGAATCACTTACTGCAAGTTCTAATCTGTGACTAAGATAGTGTCAGATTATTATATAAGGGTAATGTTCCTTAAGAATTGTTGCAATGTCAAATTTGACACCAAGCATGACACTTTCCCCATCACTAACAAATGCTACAAGGTTCTGTTTCAAATATAAGTCGTCAAACCCATGATAATTGAAACAGCTCAATAGGTGCCTAGCAATAGTTGCTGCTTTCTGATCAGGTAGTTCATTTGGATCTAAGAACCTGAAATTGGGATTAACTTGGGGTGTAACAAAAAGGAGGCCTGGTCAAGGACTGGGCCTCAGGGACGCTAAGCCCCAAAATCATCTCGAGATAACCTCAAGATAAGCCAAAGTGATTAAAGTATGGTCTGTCATTCTGAGCTAAATAATATGCAGAATGCGAAATTGAACAATTTGTATTTAGATACGAAGCATTCATGGCATCACACAATTTTCCAAGAGCATCTTCACTAGCTACATTTTCAACGCTGTAAAGTAGCAATATTAGCTCTCGATAGTTTATGATAAACATATTTTCTGAGAGACTTAAAGCGTGTACTTTGATCTGCTCCATAATAGGATACTTAGTACATCTGTCACTCATTTGATAGTTTTAAACCCTTAGAAGTGAAAAGTGTTACATTGCTTATGTTTGCATACACTTTACACCCAAGTTTATCATCCCTGAAGTCTAACCATGGATAGGTTTCCTTTTTTTTCTTCTTCCACATTTCTTCAGTCCAAACACCTAAACAGGGATACAAGTTAGATTTCAAAGCACCATTACTTTCTGAATTGCACGCGGATCCAGTTTGAAAATTTAAACTAGAAGCAGTCGAAACACAACTTTTGCCACTTTCACTGATATCAATATTAGTTTTCTGTATGTTATTCTTCTTACACTCCTCATTTTGTTTACGGAAGAAGGAAGTCAACATGTTTGCATAGAAGCCATGATGGGGTTGTTTGTGAGAAAAAATGCTTCTGTATTAGAAAGAAATCCATGAACACTAGCCACCACCTTACTAATGCCACCGAAACACAGAAGCAGTTGCCAACTCAGTGTATCACACGACACTAGAACCACCCCAAAAATTATGTATACTGTAGGGGTGTGTAGCAGTTTTGTTGTTTTACCTGCCTAGTATTTAATACTAAAATATACTATTGTATGAATAAAGAATACCTGTCTAATGAACTACTGCTAAAGCCTTGAACATTATTGAATATTCGTATCCAAAGCAGTAGGTTGGCAACTTTGTCTCATACCGTTTGTCTCGCATAAATGGACAAGAGGTGTTCATATGCATCAGGTATTGTGTTTCCAGATTTGTTCCAAAACCATTCAGCCTGTTTACTTTTTAAATATATAAAAATTTAAATATTATTGAATCCCTTAAAAAATGAAGAAATATCATAACATTATTAACTTATTAGTGATGTAATACTAATATTTTGCTGCCACGATCAACCATCACCCACAAGCCATCATCTTCCTTTCCCCTCATCCTCTCTCTCCCATTCCCCTATTCCATCATCCTGTTGCAGAGGTTCCTGAGTGGCGCTCTGGCAAGCTCCGGCAGCACTGTACCACTGGTCAACTTGCAAACTCGCTCTTTGATCAGGTGCCATTGTCTACAACCTGGGTCCATCCCTATATATTTATTATAAATAAAATAAATATATAAGGATGTTGCATGCTTTGTGCTAAGTGGTACTGGCTTTCCCTGGAACATTAGTTCTGCTGGGCTTTTGCTTTGGTTTTTATTGTGGTTCATGATCATGATGTCCAGAGTTCTGGTTCTTTCACAGTTGGATTGCTTTGGCTTTTTGACCAATTGCCAGAAGTCCCATTTGGTGCCATTTCAGGTTGTGTGCTGTGGCTGGTCTGAAATACCAGAATCGCCTCGCTTTATTTCCCTCGGGTGGCCCTGTTAGTTATACGTGTCTTGGACTGGTGCTATGGCTTTCCTGTCAGGCCTTCGAGCCCCTTATGAGCATCCTGAACTTCACCTCCATGATATACCTGCTGGGCCATGACTGGATGAAGGCATTTTGACAAATTCTGTTCATTAGGGATTATTTTACCTTCACCAGAACTAGGGTTGAAGGTAGAGTTCCTTGGCACACTCATTCTCCACTTAAGATGTTTATAAAGGTGTCATAACTTGGTCTGGACCTAGTATCCAGCTTTCATCAGACTCTTGTTGACAGGTGATCTCTTCACCTGTGGAGGAAGCTGTGGTGTGTGAAAGTTTGCAGTAGTGTGGATGGCACTTAGTCATATCCATGTTCTGTAAGTCTGCATTTGGTTTTTATTCTAGGTTCTGAGGAATATCCACCATGTGAAAGGGTGAAAACTAGATTTTCTCGGTAAATGCACGAAACAGAGTCGTGGAAATAATAGAGTATACTTGATTTTTCTTTAATATTGCTTTAACCGCATTTCAAATACGTAACAATACATAACAGCACATTATTAAAAAGTTATTTGTGCCAAGAGAAAGCTATTTAAATGAAAACGAACCACGTCATTTCATTTTGAGTTTGAAATTTTAATTCCTTTGAACTTACGACTTACAATATCATTATGTAACTTATTTTCTCTTTTAACAGATTGATAGCTTCAAAGTTCAATTTGGCTCTGAGTAAGATGTCGGATGATATAAAGGAATTTTTACCGCTATGGGTCGTTTGTGATGGCAGTGATGCTCAGGTAATTATTTAACAATTGGATTTACTCTCGGGTCTGACTAAATTAAACGAGTAATAATTAAAATATATATATACTGTACAATAACAATTTTGCAAGTACAGTAGTGCTATACTGTATTCTACTTAGCTTTAAAATTACAGAATAACAGCTGTGTAATATTAAAGCTCATACAGCATGATGGTTTCCTAGTTATACAAATCTGTACTGTATTACCTGACAGGTTACAGATTTGGATAAGATCTTCAGATCATTTTGCTGCTGATTTGATGAAATCTGCTTACATTACATATTGCCATCAGACTAACATTTCACTGCACGATTTGAAGTACTGTGTACTATGATTGTTTTTGGATGTGTATACACACCCTGTAGTTTATCAAGATTCCTCAATGAAATATGAATTAAAGGAGAGAATAAATCACAGTAAAATGCTGAAAATTAATAACTAAACCCCCACACATATGAAAAGAAGGGAAAGTGATGACAATGTGGTCTGTACACATGACTTGATGAGGGTTTAGGATAGACCAAATCATTATCCCTATCCCTTTTCATTGGTGTCGGTTGGGTTATGAATTGAAGTAGTGGTATATTGTACCTGTAATTTTTTTTTAAGTAAATTCTCTTTCATCAGGGAACACTCTTCATTGGATTACAGCGCTCTGAGGATAAAATGTCTCGGTCAATAGTTACATCATCAGGCTCGTATCAGGGCTTTGAAAATTTACCATCCTTGGATCATTTGAAGTTGCATCACACAGCAATTGGGCCAACAAAGAGGGTAAAAATTTCTGTTTTTATAAAACATGACTAATGCAAATAAACTTTTTTTGTGGTAATTTCACTTTTTTTTGGCACTGAAGTTCAAATAAGCTGAAGAAAATCCTATTTTCTCTTGAAATAAAATAATCCTAATGGATAACAGTACTGTACTACCTAAAAACACAATTCTGTAGAAACTGTAATTTGCTCTTATTACCATAACGTAAATGAACTGTAGTAAGAAAATATTAATGATTTATAATACTGGAGAATATATTAGATTGACAGTATGCAGTAGTGAGTGAATAATGTTTAGTGTGCATTCAAACACACATGGCTGCATGCAGAAAAATTTATTTCTAAGCTAGACTGTGAATGTTCCAGAATGAATGAATGTGAAAAGATTTTTTTATTTTTATTTTACCTTTCATACCGGTGTCCCTTCAATCACTTATGAAGAAAAATAGAGCATGGGGTTCGACCATTCGGCTCCTTTCAGGCTGTTTTCCGGTGGTTCATTGCCTGAGCCGTGGGGGTTCTCTTCAGTCCTTGCTTCTTTGGAGCTGGTCGCTTCTAGTAGCTCATCTGCTGGCTTCTCAGGATTTGGCTCTCTGCGCGGTGTCTGAAGTCCTGGCGGATGGCCTGTCTCGGTTCATTTCCTTGTCCATGGAATGGACGGTCGATGCCGACTCCTTCCGTTGGCTCTACCGAATGTACAGACTCCTACATGTGGACCTCTTCGCGTTGCCGCAGTTTCGGCGTCTCCCCATCTATGCGGCATCCTTCCCCGACTGCGAGGCTGTCGCGGTGGATGCCTTTTGGCATGATTGGTCGAGGTGGGGTTACTTGTACCTCTTTCTACCCCGGTCCAGCTGTTGCTTCGGGTTCTGGCTCAGTTGGAGTCCTACCATGGGAGAGTAGTCCCCTTGCTGTTCCAGGCGCTGCTTGCTCGAAGTGCGAACTCGGGATGTTTTCTGCAGCTCCGCCTCTTCCAGCAGGTTGGCCTGGTCCGGTACACGGCTGGTTCAGTCTTCTCCTCCGCTCTTTGCATCTGGTCTTTTTGACACGGGTTTACCACCAATTGTATGGTGATCAAGTGGCTTCATTGATGGTGTCCCACCTGAGAGCTTCGTCTCAGCGACAGTATGAAGTTTCCTGGCATTCTTTCCACCATTTTCTCTCACTTCGTAGGTTGTCTTCTATTTTTGTTCTGGTTTGTCTTGTCCTTTCTATCTGGGCTTTTTTATAACCGTCATTTGATGCCTAATACTGTCGCCTTGTATCGTGTGGTGCTGGTGGAACCGCTCCAGCTTGCATTCGAGGCGGATGTCACTTCAGCCTCATTCCGTAATCTTTCTCGTGCTTTGTTTCACCTCCGGTCTGCTCATGTGCCGCCTGAGCCATCTTGGTCCTTGGACAGGGTGCTCTCCTATCTTTCCTCTCCTCAGTTTGTGGTGACCACTTCGGTTCAAGATTATGTTTTTAAGACTATTTCTGTTGGCATTGGCCTTTGAGGGTTGGGTCGGTGAGTTTCTTGTTTGTGAGGGGGTTTCTACTCTTTCGGTCCTGGTGGTCAGTCTGTTCGGTTGCAGCCTTCTCCTTCTTTTCTGGCGAAGAACGAGACAGCTGCTTTCCGGAGGAGTCCTTGGGTCATTGATGCTTGGTTGGTCAGGCTGGGGGGTGCATCATGTGTTGTTTCTGTTTGCGGCTCTTTGCCGTTATCTGCGTGCTTCATCTTCGGTAGCTAGGGATGCACTTTGGGTTGATCCGGTTTCCCTCATTCCCTGTTCCACTGTTCGGGTCTCCCCGGTCATCTGCAGGGTTAAGTCTAGCCAGCCTGAGGTCTATCCTCGTGCCCATGACGTTAGGAAGTTTGCTGCTCTGGCAGCATGTCCTAGGCTGATATTTGGGCGCAGGGATTTATGAGGTTGAAAAGGGTCCTGGCTACCCATTATTTGGTTAACGTTCCTGCTCCTGGGCGTTCCTGCTTTGCTTTGGGTCGCAGGTTGCAGCCAGTTGTCTCGACTTTGCGTTGAGGAGTGTGTGGCAGCCACCTCCCAGGTAAATCCCTCTTTTTCTTATCTTTGGTTATGTAGCTCCTGGGAGCCAAAGGGGCTCCCTACAGAAAACCAGCTTTAAATGTAATGAAAAGCCGTTTTTTTTTGGGTGAGCCCCGGAGGCTCCCTGGCAACCTTCCCTCCCTCCGTTGGTGGTTTTTCGCGTTGTTTGATGCTTAGCTTCTGAACAAGTGTGTTGGATAGTCAGCGCGGGGAAGTCCGGGGCTACCCCCTCCCCCTCTTGGGGAGGTCCGAAGCTGCCCCTTCCCCCCTCTTGGGGAGGTCCGAAGCTACTCCTTCCCTCCTCTCAGTGAGGGGAGGGCTGTGGGGACGAGCAGCGCAGCAGTGGAGTGTGACGTTTGCTTGTTTACTTGTTTCCTTAAGATTGGAGGGAGTCTGCCTTTGTTCAGTTTTCTTTGTACTTTTGTTACCATGTGGAGTTTTTGTTATGCCTACCTTTCTGGGTGTCTAACCCCGGGCGATGGCAAATAAAGGAAAAACCCCAACCACCGGGATTTTCCAGGGCCATTGCTCCCTGCAACCTCTCTGAGGGGGCCAGGTTCTTGCTTGTGGTCCCCAGTAGATCGAACTCCATAGAATAATGCCCCGGTCTAATATATCACACATTAGCCCGATAGCTCCAGGGAGCCTCCGGGGCTTACCCAGAAAATGGCGTTTCATTAGATTCAACGCTATTTTTTTTATTCATACCATTTTGCTCACCTTTGTTTTTCTGGGTAGATGTCTTCCTACCTCATGTGTGGTAAACAAGATAAATGATAATGTGTGATAAAATAAATTCTTTATCCATAAGCACTCATTTATTTTGTATGCTTTACAACTTAAGGTCGAAAGTGCAGTGGAAGCAGTTTTCAATGTGCTGAACAGCGATGAGGATGACAAAGGATCAAGTTTGAGACTGATATGTAATTGGAAAAAGC
The DNA here is from genome assembly GCA_020271785.1 of Procambarus virginalis. NCBI lineage: Eukaryota > Metazoa > Arthropoda > Malacostraca > Decapoda > Cambaridae > Procambarus > Procambarus virginalis. The sequence goes on from WNGS01164858.1 coordinate 64,430,775, forward strand.
CTCTCACTATTCTCTCTAATCCTGCTCCAAATGCAAATACAACAGCAGTGAGTATTTACTGTCCCCGACTGTTCATCAGTCTGTTTTAAACTATTTTTAGTTATTTAAATGTATGCTTGCTTAGTTCAATTCAAAGTTTGTGTGCTTCAATCATGTTCACCATAGTTAGGACAATATAGTATGTTGAGTGTAATTAAGTGCTGCTTTTTGGGCAGTCCCCAGTAGTTCCCCTCAGCCAGTCGCACAGGTGCCATAAGGCCACATTCCGCCTATCAGGCTTATATGACTATTTCTGCTCACTGTTGATAAGTACCATTCCAGTGATTGTGTCCTCTCCTCAAAGAGAAGTGGAGTATGTGAGGATAAAGATCGACTTGCTAGGAAGCCAAAGCTCTTCTAATAAAGTTTCAAAACACAATACACTAAAAAAAATTAGAATTAAATAAATTGCCGAACAAACAAGGAACACGAAAGCCATATTTAATCTGCCATCACACCCATCACCACCTGGTGGCACCCAGCCCCACTTAGGGTCCCTGGGAGGTAAACCCTTGCTCTTTTACTGACATTGTTCTTACACTTCGCTCCTGCTGGAACCTTTGTTTTGTCCATTTGGGTAAGGAGACTAACACTTCTTCAGTGTTCCTTGCAAAATCTGCACTATTTTGGTACTTGCTTTGAAGTTCCCACCTCTGGCATCACTAGTGAAGAATGTTAACCACTGAAATTTTCTGTGTGGTTTCAGGTTATTCCTTTGGGGCAGCTTCTTTAGAGTTGACTCATGGGCCCAGGTAATTGGGCCTAATTGCTGACATGAGGCCTGTTCAGGGAAGATGCAGTAGTCACTCCATAAACGTGTTTTTGTTCGGGTTGACCTCTTCAGGTGTTGGCACACCTTCGACGAGGTGTGCCAGGGAGCAGCATAAAGTCATTTTATATTTGTTTTTTTGGTTCCTTGTCGCTTCTTTGTTGTGGCGAATATGATGAGATTTGGTGTTTGTCAGCTGTTCATGCATACTCTCATGTTTGGCTTTACTACCCCTAAACTTTGGTCAGTCTAGTTGAAGAGCCTTCCCCTTTCCCTGCTGTATCTGGGACATTTATTTACCTCTTATATCTGCTGGTTGGATCATGATGAATTTCCTACTCACACCAGAGCCCAACTTTATTGCTTGCAACATTCTGGTTTGTGTGTCTGTGTTGTTTCAGTGATTGTGACTTCTGTTGCATGCAGCATTCCTTCTGCTGGGTTCAGGAGCCTTTTCCCCCTCCAAAAAGCGACAAATGTCATCACTAGACCTCGGTTTTGGCAAAACTGCCTTCACAGGTAACAGCTTGTTTATAGGCTTCATTTTCAGTCCTTTGCAGACCGCATTCATTGCTTGAGAGGATACAGTAGATTGAAGTAGATACCCCCCTCTCTTTATGATGATTTTGAGGCTTTAGTCTTTATTACATAAGCCAAATCAAAGTCTGCTGCTGCTTCTGGTGGTGCACCTACTGGACTTGGCTAGAGTAAGTCTAATAATCGCTCAGCTTCCTCACCTCCACCACTGGTTAAGGCTCCGAAAAATCCCAAATTTAAAGGCATACAAGTGTTGGCTTGTTGTTATGTATCCAATGCACCTGGTTCAATAGCTACTAGGCAGGGCTCTAAAGCTAGATTGTACTTCTGGTAGACAACTAGGTTAGCACCAAATCACCACAGTAAAACCCCCCCCCCCCACTATTCATAATTTTAAAACCAGGTATGATAGGGAAAAGGGACAAGAGTCATTGCTGTAAACAACTGATGCTCGAAAGGCGGGATCCAAGAGTCAATGCTCGATCCTGCAGACACATATAGGTGAGCACGCGCGTTCCCCTCCCCCCCATGGATGAAAAATTTCCTAACTGATAGAAAAATAAGGGCCGTAATCAGAGGCAATATATCGGATTGGAGGAATATCATAAGTGGAGTACCACAGGGTTCAGTTCTTTCACTGGTAATGTTCATTGTCTACATAAACAATCTACCAGATGGAATACAGAATTATATGAACATGTTTGCTGATGATGCTAAGATAATAGGGAAGATAAAAAACTTAGATGAGTGTCATGCCCTTCAAGAAGACCTGGACAAAATAAGTATATTGAGCACCACTTTGCAAATGGAATTTAATGAAATAAATGCCATGTTATGGAATGTGGAATTTGAGAACATAGACCCCACACAACATATAAGTTATGTGAGAAATCTTTAAAGAATTCTGACAGAAAGGGATCTAGGGATAGTTCTAGATAGAAAACTGTCACCTGAGGACCACATTAAGAACATTGTGCTAGGAGCCTATGCTACACTTTCTAAAATCAGAATTGCTTTTAAATACATGGATGGCGAAATACTAAAGAAATTGTTCACGACTTTTGTAAGACCAAAGCTGGAATATGCAGTGGCTGTAGGGTGCCCATATCTTAAGAAGCATATCAATAAACTGGAAAAGTTGCAAAGGCATGCCACAAAGTGGCTCCCAGAACTGAAGGACAAGAGCTACGAGGAGAGGTTAGAGGCATTAAATATGTAATAACTAGAAGATAGAAGAAAAAGAGGCCTGGTTGATACCTGGTTGATGGGGTTCTGGGAGTTCTTCTACTCCCCAAGCCCGGCCCGAGGCCAGACTTGACTTGTGAGGGTTTGGTCCACTAGGCTGTTGCTTGGAGCGGCCCGCAGGCCCACATACCCACCATAGCCCGGTTGGTCCGGCAGGCGATACGATCACTAGTACAAAATAGTAACAGGAACGATAAAATTGATAGGGAAGAATTCCTGAGACCCGGAACTTCAAGAACAATAGGTCATAGATTTCAACTAAGGAAACAAAGCTGCCGGAGAAATATAAGAAAATTCACTTTTGTAAACAGAGTGTAGACGGATGGATCAAGTTAGGTGAGGTGGTGGTGGAGGCCAAAACCGTCAGTAATTTCAAAGCGTTGTAGGACAAATAGTGCTGGGAAGATGAGGCACATCGAGCGTAGCTCTCATCCTGTAACTGCACTTGGGTAATTACACACACAGCCCTTCACTAACCATATGCTCATCCGCTCACAACCCATAATCATTCCATCCTTCACTTATAATATTTGAATATACTCTTTTCTTATATGTACAAAGGGGAGGGAGCATTTTTAAGATTATTATTAGCTTTGTTAATATTGTGAAACTGGCTACAATAAAAAGAAAAATCTTGTTCATGGCCTATACCTCATTATATGTACTCTACAGTACAATGTTAGAAAAAAAGTTATGTGGTTTGAGTTGATGTACAGTATTATCAGGAAGATGAAAATACAACATTAAAATTTGCAGAGTTTACGGATAGTATGCAGTGATCCACGCAGTGCTGCCCACCAGATGTATAAAGAATTAAATATGCTGAGAGGATTTGTCTCTGGCATTGAGTCAGGGGAGGTGGCCTGGTTCATTAGAGAAGGAAATGTAACTATTGCTCAGGAGATGGAAGAAGTCTTTGCTATCATCAGAGAAAAAGGTTTGAATTACTATATCCCAGATTTTCTTAAGCTTATCATTGATAGGTAAGGTTATAGATTTACTGTAATAGCCACTGTACAGATACAAAGCACATTGTTCCAGTTAAATATAAAGTAAAACATATTAAAGAAACTACCATTTTGATTTAATTAATGTGCAGTATTAAATGTGTGATAATGTTTGGACACCAGTAAAATTTGAATATTGTACAGCTACATTTCAATATATTTATTATGTTACAGTGAGTTACACTTGTAATTTTATCAAGAGTCGATTATTTTCAATAAGTAGTGAAAAGTGATCAATTACTAATAGGGGGGAAAAATGCAATCAGTATAACTGTGAGACTGAGTGAGGGCATGTGATAAAGGGGACAGGCAGCCATTGTATACATACATGTTTGGCTTATGTCAAGGTCTCCCCTCCCCCCATTCCCCCCTCACCAGGATGCAACCCCACAAGAAGTTGACTAATTCTTGGGTACCTATTTACTGTTAGGTGAACAGGCACATTAGGTAACAGGAAATGTGCCAAACCATTTCTGTCCTACCTATGATTCGAACCCTGAATTCTCAATTGTGCTTTGAGAATGAAGCTGAGGTGGGTGAATTATGAACCAGTTGCTGGGTAAATGTCATGTCTTCAGTTAGTGAATGAATTTAGAAGCATTGAATGTGTGTGTGTGTGTGTGTGTGTGTATTTGAATGTAGGATAGAGAGTGAGGAAGTGTATTAAAGGAGAAAAATTTATTTCATTTTTTAAATGGTATAGAAAAATTGATAGTATCCTGTTAACAGTACAGAATAGCATACTGTGTTATTTAGGGGTAGGATATAGTATATTCAATGATGTTATACTTGGGTGTAGTTGATCACTTAATTGGGCCATGTATATAGTGTTTGTAGCATGAAATCTGTAATAAAAATTACTTTACTTATTGTTCTACATATAAAGGTCAGCGGCAAAAGAAAGAGGATGATGACGGAATATCTGATTTTGACATGCTGATTAAAGGAACAGCTTTCAATAGACGGCAGAATATGGACTTCACTGATCTCCTCTGGACAGTCCTTATTAGTAGGTTTTGTTATCATTAACTTTATTTAACTATTTTGTATTTGTTTCTTTTGTATATACATACATGTTCTTTCTTTATAATGTTCCTTATATGAACCAAGGAAAATGTTGATCTTAATTTAAAATTTAAAAAAACAAGTGTGCTATATCAGTTTAATATTTATATGGTGAAAAACATCTGGATTTTGAAAATACAGTACTGCACTGTTAAATCCAATGTTTAGGAATTTTCAGAATTTAATATTGTAATTTTTTATGCATGTCTTGATGTTTGCAATAGAAGCAACATAAATTTAGATATATTTTCAAATTTAGAAAAGTTGCAAATGGTTTGGAACTTTTTATAGGCAATCATTATCATCATTATGCTGTTTCTCTTTCATAGTGGGGAATCATCAGCTCAGAGGAACAAAAATTGCTCCCACATTCACAATAAAATACACATTATAAATCCACACACACACTAGCACCACCACACTTGCAAATTATCCACAGAAGCACGAGATGAGACCAGGTGTACAGTGCTACTTGTGGCTTGTTATACACACTACAAACATCTTTACTTACTCAGATGTTTTCCACCCAGCTTGGTCTCTTATCATATCCTTTGCCTTGTTCAGGCTTGATCCACGCTACCTCTCACACTTGTCATATCCACCTGGACTGGACTTCCTCTTATCCTCAAATTCACTTAATAAATTCTTAATACACTGTAATAGTGCAAGTATTTTGCACTCTTTCATGTATAATTGTGAGTTATAATTGTGGGTGGGTGTGTGTGTGTGTGTGAGAATATGCATGTGTGCATCTTGGTGAGGAGGGAGATGGTACATACACACACACACACCCACCCACAATTATAACTCACAATTATACATGAAAGAGTGCAAAATACTTGCACTGTTACAAGACTATACTGCTCTTTCCAGCTGTGTTATTAAATGTAAATTTGTGAAAATTACAATGTTTAATACTTATTACTAATAGGGTTTTATTATTATTACTTCTGAACAGAATGTGAGTCATTTCAAGAACTGAAGGAAAATCTAAGCATGGTGTTCAATGCTGTAGCATCTGGAGAGATTCGCCCACAGATACACGTTCGCAACAGTACACAGGTAAAACAATTAATGTTGGGTTACTTAGATAAGACTGTTTAGTTAGGGAAGTGGTTATGGCCACTGATATAGGTGAGTACAGTAAGGACATTTAAAGGCAAATTCAAACTTAGAAAGATTATTTCCAACATTTGACATTCTGATTTTTTTTCCTGACAGATATGGCCTGACTGATGCTCAGGATGGTAGAAGATTTTTTTTCATTAGGTTGATGAGGATAATTCTAAAGGAATCTCAGTATCTTGATACATATAATTGTTGAGTTATCTATTGTTTATATTTTGCTGCTATACAAGAGCAACAAGTTGTAGTGAGCATAGCTTTGCTCTTAAGCTGTGTGAAGCTCCAGTGCTGGTCAGTTTGAATGTCTGTGGTACCATTGATCACCCGTAAGCTTATGTTTATACTTGTGCACTCAATAAATTGAGTATGTAGATGAGGAAGCTTATTTTTAAGGGAATATTATTGGAAATATAGTACAGTAATATGTGAATAGTATATGTAGTGTGTTAGAACAGCACGAGTTATTCTATGCTAATGCAATATATTAATGTTTATCTAACATTTAATAATTCTAGAACTTTGATGTAAAACACTATATTTTGTAATTTATTTGTCAATTTAATAATGTAATATGTAATAAATTTAATACACTGTTAATAATACACTTTAATAAATTTAATGTAATAAATACAAGTAGCAGCAATCACAAGTACCATACAGGCTTTCAAAATAAAGTTAGTGATATATTCATTAAGATGGTAAACACCTTTACGTTCATTCTTAGAAAAACATTCGTGTTGTGAAGTTTCCCGCCTAGTTTATCTGTGAAACAGCAGGCAGTCATATCAGGGAATGTATGAATGTTGTAGACACATTTAGGAGGTTAAAGTTCTGTTTATTAGTACCCATTTTCTTTTCCTCCCAATTCATCGAGTTCTATAATACACTTTGGCTCTGACCCTGGTTCGTTTCCTATTAGGAGAAGATGGAAATTTTAAGATACAGTTGGGTGATATAGCCTTGTACCTCTGTATGTTCTGTGGCACTCCCATCTACTCTGACCTTAGGACAGTTGGAAGNCACCTACAACCAAATTAGACAGTAGAAATGCGAACTGTTCACTTGGACAAACCGGAAGACTATTTGTGTTGCTTTGACAAACTAAACTAAACCTAATCTTCCTAGGCCTAGGAATATTTATGTTTGCTTTTTAGCTTCATTTATTTTAAAAAATTCCTTACTGGTCAGTATACTATTATCTAAAAGTAAGCATGTACGAATTCGTGACTATTGACGACAGTCACAAAAGGTACTGTCTAAACAGGATGATGGGTGGCTATATTAGGAACCCCTGGTGACTGGTAGTAGGCATCCATCCGTCTCAGAAGACTATGGAGCTGCGCTCTGGTTGTCTGCCTGAAGTGGCCTCTCCTTACCCTGCTGCATGGGTAACAGCTTCTCCCCGATGTCTACTGTTGCCTTATTGATTAAAAGCTATGCCTTTAGATCACATTCACTCCCTTTGTTTATTCTCAAGACCCCTTACCAAGTTAATCAATAGCAGATGTAAATCTTGTCTTGGGTGTATTGATACTAAAGTAGAACTTTATCCATATTATAGGTATTAATACAACAAACTTTCAAAGAAATTAAATAAAAAATTCTAAAATCATTAAAAGGTAGCCAAGCAGGTAGCCGCCAGACAGACGGGGCGAACACCACCACAAGGTCTGCGAACACTGCAGGAGTATCACAAGAAATAATACATTTTAGACTCCTGCAATACTAACGGAAAGACACCGCGCTGGACCTTTCCCCTGCGACCAAGTCGCAACGTACACCGCTCCTCTGTCAATACTTCCAGCTATACGTTTGTGTGTGTGTGTGTGTTTGAAATACAAATACCACCTAGAGTCGTCCACCCTACGACTCTTGCGTTCTCGAAGGAACTCGCTGGTCAGCAAGAGTGAAGTTATAATATCTCATTGGCAAAGACATATTCAATGGATTGGGTTAGTACTATTATAAAATTTTGTTAACATTCAATATGTACAACCGTGGGTCACAAGCACAGGGAGGGCCCCCTCCATCCACAAGCACAAGGAGGGCCCTTTCGTCCACAAGCACAGGGAGGGCCCCCTCCGTCCACAAGCACAGGGAGGGCCCCCCTCCGTCCACAAGCACAGGGAGGGCCCCCCTCCGTCCACAAGCACAGGGAGGGCCCCCCTCCGTCCACAAGCACAGGGAGGGCCCCCCTCCGTCCACAAGCACAGGGAGGGCCCCCCTCCGTCCACAAGCACAGGGAGGGCCCCCCTCCGTCCACAAGCACAGGGAGGGCCCCCCTCCGTCCACAAGCACAGGGAGGCCCCCCTCCGTCCACAAGCACAGGGAGGGCCCCCTCCGTCCACAAGCACAGGGAGGGCCCCCCTCCGTCCACAAGCACAGGGAGGGCCCCCCTCCGTCCACAAGCACAGGGAGGGCCCCCCTCCGTCCACAAGCACAGGGAGGGGCCCCTCCGTCCACAAGCACAGGGAGGGCCCCCTCCGTCCACAAGCCCAGGGAGGGCCCCCCTCCGTCCACAAGCACAGGGAGGGCCCCCCTCCGTCCACAAGCACAGGGAGGGCCCCCCTCCGTCCACAAGCCCAGGGAGGGCCCCCTCCGTCCACAAGCCAGGAGGGCCCCCCTCCGTCCACAAGCCCAGGGAGGGCCCCCCTCCGTCCACAAGCCCAGGGAGGGCCCCCCTCCGTCCACAAGCCCAGGGAGGGCCCCCCTCCGTCCACAAGCCCAGGGAGGGCCCCCCTCCGTCCACAAGCCAGGGAGGGCCCCCCTCCGTCCACAAGCCCAGGGAGGGCCCCCCTCCGTCCACAAGCCCAGGGAGGGCCCCCCTCCGTCCACAAGCCCAGGGAGGGCCCCCTCCGTCCACAAGCCCAGGGAGGGCCCCCCTCCGTCCACAAGCACAGGGAGGGCCCCCCTCCGTCCACAAGCCCAGGGAGGGCCCCCCTCCGTCCACAAGCCCAGGGAGGGCCCCCTCCGTCCACAAGCCCAGGGAGGGCCCCCCTCCGTCCACAAGCCCAGGGAGGGCCCCCCTCCGTCCACAAGCCCAGGGAGGGCCCCCCTCCGTCCACAAGCAAGAACCGCTGAGCAGAGTCCAAGGAGTGACGGTGCAGAAACCAGAACAAACAAGACCCCACTGGTGCGTCCGTTGTCCAACGCCCTCACTTTCTCTCCTGCCTTAATGACAGCCAGGCAGAGGCAGCAGTGGGGTTCCTACCTGGCTCTTTCTCCACCGTGTATCAACAACACTTTTTAGATATGCACACACACACACACACACACACACACACACACACACACACACACACACACACACACACGGGTCGGTGGCTGAGTAGACAACACGCAACAAGGGAGCCGGTCGGCCGAGCGGACAGCACGCTGGACTTGTGGTCCTGGGTTCGATCCCAGGCGCCGGCGAGAAACAGTGGGCAGAGTTTCTTTCACCCTGTGCCCCTGTTACCTAGCAGTAAAATAGGTACCTGGGAGTTAGTCAGCTGTCACGGGCTGCTTCCTGGGGGTGGAGGCCTGATGGAGAACCGGGCCGAGGGGACACTAAAAAAGCCCCGAAATCACCTCAAGATAACCTCAAGAACGCTTGATACGTAGTCATGTGGATCGGGGTTCGATTCCCGGGCCGGTAGAAACAAATGGGCAGCGTTTCTTTTACCCTGATATCCCTGTTACCTAGCAGTAAATAGGTACCTGGGAGTTAGACAGCTGTTACGGGCTGCTTCCTGGGGGAGGGGGGGGAGTGGAAAAATAGTAGTCAGTAACAGTTGATTGATTGACAGTTGAGAGGCGGGCCGAAAAAGCAGGGCTTAACCCCCGCAAGCACAACTAGGTGAACACACACACACACACACTACACAAGTTTCAAGTGTAGATATGATAGAGCCCAGTAGGCTCAGGAACCTGTACACCAGTTGATTGACAGTTGAGAGGCGGGACCAAAGAGCCAGAGCTCAACCCCCGCAAGCACAACTAGGCAAGTACAACTAGGTAAGTACAACTAGGTAAGTACAATCACCAACCCCGTCTCTTAATGGCGGCAGCAATGTCCCGTTGGCTGGTGAAACAATAGTCTCCAATTTGTCAGCCAGCAATGGCAAAAACTGTACGGCGTCTAGGAGATGGCGTGTCTCATATCTTAAGTACTTCGAGCTGACAAATCTCTTCGACGAAAGGTCGCCTAATATGTTGTGTGTTGGGTTCGAGGCCTAACAACCTCTGGAAGCTTAATTGACGTTGTGGCACTAGCTTACTAGCCAACCAGCGTATATAGCAGAGTCCTGAACGAGTCGGGGAACACATCAAATTGTACCGTTTGAAACATCTTAACGCAACCAGAATTGGCAAAGCATCACTCAATATATTTTCTCATTATATATTATTTTACCTGTCAGAAGAAATACTAATTAAATCAACAAAGCCAATATTGGACGCCGACGAAGAGACGAGTGAGGAACAGTCCTCCCCGCTGGCCTAGGACTAGGGTCAACGTTCAACCCATTCTCGCACTTGCTTATAGTCAATATTTGGCTTATTAATAAGTGCATATATGACATACAAATTTATTGTGAATATTTGAGTTTACCTTGAAAAGCTGAATAGAAAACACCGACCTAACCTAACCTTCTTAGTATGTTAAGATAAGCATCTTATTGCTTCTTAATTACAATTAGTACTTAACCTATACCTATATTGATATTAGTTTTATAAAAATAATAAAACAAAACTAAAATATTTAAATAAATTGTAAAGTAACTCAAGATATTGTCATTTTGAATAAAATCTCTATTGTTTAATAAAACTGAAAAAAAATTCCTAATATTAAAACTGGTGTAGAGCAAATCTATACGAAGAGTTTGTACGTTGAAAACAAAATGTAGTTTGGAATATACCACATATGCACTTATTAATAATCCAAATAGTGACTATAAGCAATAAGTCATATATGTACTGTCTTGTGCGAGTAATGAACACATTTCTAGCTTCTAAAATGTTTAATTACGCAAAGTATGGCTGGGTATGATAATGTGGTGGTGGTGGGGGGATACCTTGAGGTGCTTCCGGGGCTTAGCGTCCCCGCGGCCCGGTCATCGACCAGGCCTCCTGGTTGCTGGACTGATCAACCAGGCTGTTGGACGCGGCTGCTCGCAGCCTGACGTATGAGTCACAGCCTGGTTGATCAGGTATCCTTTGGAGAGGTGCTTTGGAGGGGGGGGGGAGGAACACACAACCTGTGGGGTGGGGGTCAGTCCAAGACTTGAGGGTTGGGGGGGAGGGAGAGGAGACTTGTGAAGCCAGCCTCGGGGTGAGTGACCGATCTCAGTTTTGTTGACCAGACCACACACTAGAAGTTGAAGGGACGACGACGTTTCGGTCCGTCCTGGACCATTCTCAAGTCGCTTGAGAATGGTCCAGGACGGACCGAAACGTCGTCGTCCCTTCAACTTCTAGTGTGTGGTCTGGTCAACATACTTCAGCCACGTTATTGTGACTCATCGCCTGCAATCTCAGTTTTCTCTACATACAATGTTTTAATCAAGCATTATATTCATTGTATATTTTTTCTCTTACCTTTTGTTATAATGAAGCGTACGTTTGATTACCTGAGAGCTCAAGGTAAACATTGTGTGCAGTCTTTAACCCTGTACATTACCCTCACCCATTGTCCCCCCCCCTCATGTCCACCCTTTGCCCATTATCTTTGTATCCCTTCGCATCATCCGTGGTGTTAATTGTGTCCCCCTTTTCGCACACACGTAATCCCATGGCCCGTTCTTATTACCTTCCTGTGTGCCCATTGATGATTGACGAAGATTAAGCCACCCAAGAGGTGGCACGGGCATGAATAGCCCGTAAGTGGTGGCCCTTTTGAGCCATTACCAGTATCAAAAGATGATACTGGAGATCTGTGGCGACGCAACTGCACCCTGCGTGACGGGAGATGTCTCCCGTCAAGTGTGCCCATTCAGCTGGTCCCTTTATCTATGGTTACACCTCGTCTAATACCAAGTCTACCGGTAACTATATCTACCTCCTCCTAACACTTCCATCCCCCCCCCCCATACATTTTCTACGTCTCGACTACAGTAAGAGCAGAGGCGTGTTCAAAACCTACAAACTCCCGTGGCCCTCCTGGCTAAGTCCCTTCCTGGGAGATTATGCTCAGGCTGACAGGAGGAGACGAGGCTCACACTACTTAACAGAACCACCAAGACAATGCGCCAGCATTTATCACCAAGCTCAACCTGCTTTAAGCTCGCGCTCGCATACGCGCGCACGTACACAGTCTTCATAGTAGAGCAAAGTAAACTATCTGAATTAGGAGGGATTGTTGCCCAAACGGCACTGAAATACATTGGAGCTTGACCAGCAACTCCGACTACAAACTTGATGCGTACTGAAAACCGTATATATTCCTATCAACCACGCTGCTCGGCCCATCAACCCAGCCACAACCACGCTGCTCGGCCATCAACCCAGCCACAACCACGCTGCTCGGCCCATCAATTGAAATTGCAAACTAAAGGCCAAGTGAATCAGCTCCAAGCAATACGGCGACGCAGTGTGTATAACAACACTCCACGAGATCAAACAACGTTTTGCCGAAGCCAAAGCCATTAGAAAGATTACGACACAGTGAAGCTCGTCCGGACTGTGCAACATGGAAAGTGGTCCCATGATAATAGATTGGTCTCAAGAGGCGATAATAGATTGGTCTCAAGAGGCAGATGCGGCGTTGGCCCAAAGACACAGCGAAAGACGCAGGTAGAGAATACACAGCACTGTAAGGGCATCGAACACCTTTAATACCGACTCGGTAAGCGTCACTGGTCTCTGATTCCATTAGCATTCGTCCCTCATACTAGTGACCGAACACGAGCTCGCAAAGACTAGTATTTACAGGTAAGAATGACTGTAGCGAAAGGAAACAACGAGCACACACACTAGTAAGTACTTCACGTAAGATGGTACGGGACTTGGGTGGAATAGATTTTAGAAGTGGGACTAATGGTCAAACTGCAAACTTAACATGGCCCTAGTCCCTAAAATATCATTGGTAATCTAACCCTCTCTTTCCGTCCGTCACATATAATCTATATGTACTGTTTCCTTTTCTTTCTTCCTACAGTTTCGACAAGGCAAACGTACAAGACAAAACGAGTCACTTCCCTTTTCATGTGTGAATTGAGGGTATTTAAATAATATACACATACAAAGAAGGAAAGAGAAAGTAGGCTACCTTCAGGGATCAATTTCCGGTAGAGGGGTTACACTTATACAATTACGTGTACCTCCGTACGACTAAGTTACTACCACAATGGACGAGAGGGGAAATGCTTCTGATTACAGCATTAACCTGGTTAATGGTTAAACCGCTGAAGGAGTAGTCTACCCTTTAGAAGTAGTTTTTCACCCTTAAACTGAAGGAGCAGAAAACTGCTGCTTCTTAAGGGTGTTGTTCTTCGTAGACATATCTATATATTCCCTCTATCCACGCGCGCTTGAGTCCCGTGTGTACATATATGTGCCACAGTGGCATGAAATACAACATTATAAGGTCGAGGTGAAAATGTATCAATGTATTTATCATGCATGACAACACTACTAATAGCCTTCGTCAATGAAACGCAGCCTATTTTGGACAAACAAAAAAGGTCAAGCCTTCAGTACATACACGTATACACACACACAACGTGAAAACACACACACGTACGTGTACACCCGTACACCCACACACACCTACACCATTCTAAGAGGAATTGACAGGGTAGATAAAGATTAACTGTTTAACGCGGGTGGTACGCCAACAAGGGGACACAGGTGGAAACTGAGTACCCAAATGAGCCAAAGGAACGTTAGAAAGAACTTTTTCAGTGTCAGAGTAGTTAACAGATGGAATACATTAGCCAGTGATGTGGTGGAGGCAGACTCCATACACAGTATCAAATGTAGATATGACAGAGCCCAGTAGCCTCAGGAATCTGTACATCAGTTGATTGACGGTTGAGAGGCGGGATCAAAGAGCCAGAGCTCAACCCTCGCAAGCACAACTAGGTGAGGAGACACACACACACACACACACACACACACACACACACACACACACACACACACACACACACACAGGTATATAAATAATATATTATTTATAATATAATATAATAATATATTATGATAAAGTAACAAGGATAAGGCAGGACAGAGAAGGCTGGGCAGACTGCATATTTCTTGACTGCCAAAAGGCCTTTGATACAGTACCGCACAGGAGACTGCTATACAAACTTGAGAGGCAGGCAGGAGTAAGCGGAAAGGCCCTAGAATGGGTGAAGAACTACCTAACAGGAAGGAGCCAGAGGGTAATGGTAAGGGGCGAGAAGTCGGACTGGAGAACAGTAACAAGTGGAGTACCTCAAGGATCGGTGCTGGGACCAATCCTCTTTCTAATTTACGTAAATGACATGTTTACAGGAGTGGAGTCATACATGTCAATGTTTGCGGATGACGCAAAATTAATGAGAAGAGTTGTGACAGACGAGGATTGTAGGATCCTCCAAGAGGACTTAAACAGGTTGCAGAGATGGTCAGGGAAATGGCTACTGGAGTTTAACACCAGTAAATGTAAAGTTATGGAAATGGGATCAGGTGATAGGAGACCAAAGGGACAGTACACAATGAAGGGGAACAGCCTACCTGTAACGATTCGAGAAAGAGATCTGGGAGTGGATGTGACACCTAATCTAACTCCTGAGGCACATATAAATAGGATAACGACAGCAGCGTACTCTACACTGGCGAAAATTAGAACTTCATTCAGAAACCTAAATGAGGAGGCTTTTAGGGCGCTTTACACTGCATACGTGAGACCCGTCTTAGAGTATGCCGCGCCATCATGGAGCCCCCACCTGAAGAAACACATAAGGAAACTGGAGAAGGTTCAGAGGTTTGCGACGAGGCTTGTCCCAGAGTTACGAGGGAAGGGATATGAAGAGCGACTGAAGGAACTGAACCTTACGACACTAGAGAAAAGAAGGGAGAGAGGAGATATGATAGGGACATATAAAATACTCAGGGGAATTGACAAAGTGGAAATAGATGAAATGTTCACACGTAATAATAACAGAACGAGGGGACATGGGTGGAAACTGGAAACTCAGATGAGTCACAGAGATGTTAGGAAGTTTTCTTTTAGCGTGAGAGTAGTGGAAAAATGGAATGCACTTGGGGAACAGGTTGTGGAAGCAAATACTATTCATACTTTTAAGACTAGGTATGATAGGGAAATGGGACAGGAGTCATTGCTGTAAACAACCGATAGCTGGAAAGGCGGGATCCAAGAGTCAATGCTCGATCCTGCAAGCACAGATAGGTAAGTACAGATAGGTAAGTACACACACACACACACACACACACACACACACACACACACACACACACACACACACACACAGGGTATAGACTCGTTCCTCTCAATGTTTGCTGATGATGCAAAAATTATGAGAAGAATCAAGACGGATAAAGATAGACAGAGACTGCAGGATGAGCTGGACAAACTGGAGGAATGGTCTAGAAAATGGCTGCTAAAGTTCAACTCGGGAAACTGTAAGGTAATGAAATTAGGCGAAGGGAGCAGGAGGCTGAACACAACGTATCATTTGGGAGGTGAAATCCTGCAAGAGTCAAATAGAGAGAAAGATCTGGGGGTTGATATCACACCGAACCTGTCCCCAGAAGCCCACATCAAAAGAATATCATCAGCGGCATATGCTAGACTGGCCAACATAAGAACTGCCTTTAGAAACTTGTGTAAGGAATCGTTCAGGACCCTGTATACCACTTATGTAAGACCAATCCTGGGGTATGCAGCTCCAACCTGGAGTCCATACCTAGTTAAACACAAGACAAAGTTAGAGAAGATTCAGCGGTATGCCACCAGGCTCGTCCCGGAACTGGGAAGAATGAGCTAAGAGGAAAGGCTAAAGGAGCTGAACCTCACGTCCCTGGAAAACAGAAGAGTAAGGGAGCAATGATAACCACCTACAAAATTCTCAGGGGAATTGACAGGGTGGACAAAGACAAACTCTTCAGCACGGGTGGGACACGAACAAGGGGACACAGGTGGAAACTTAGTACCCAGATGAGCCACAGAGACGTTAGAAATTTGTTTTCAGTGTCAGAGTAGTTAGTAAAATGGAATGCACTAGGAAGTAATGTGGTGGAGGCTGACTCCATACACAGTTTCAAATGTAGATATGATAGAGCCCAGTAGGCTCAGGAATCTGTACACCTGTTGATTGACAGTTGAGAGGCGGGACCAAAGAGCCAAAGCTCAACCCCCGCAAGCACAATTAGGTGAGTACAATTAGGTGAGTACACACGTATACACACACACACGTATACACACACACGTATACACACACACACACGTATACACACACACACACACGTATACGCACACACACACACGTATACGCACACACACACACACACGTATGCGCACACACACACACGTATACGCACACACACACACGTATACACACACACACGTATACACACACACCACACACACCACGTATACACACGCACACACACGTACACACACACACACACACGTACACACACACACACGTATACACACACACACACACACAGTCCAAAGGTATGCCACTAGACTAGTCCCAGAACTAAGAGGCATGAGTTACGAGGAAAGGCTGCGGGAAATGCACCTTACGACACTGGAAGACAGAAGAGTAAGGGAGATATGATCACAACCTACAAAATCCTCAGAGGAATCGACCGGGTAGACAAGGACAAACTATTCAACACTGGGGGACGCGAACAAGGGGACACAGGTGGAAACTGAGTACCCACAGAGCCACAGAGACGTTAGAAGGAACTTTTTCAGTGTCAGAGTAGTTAACGGATGGAATGCATTAGGCAGTGATGTGGTGGAGGCTGACTCCATACACAGTTTCAAATGTAGATATGATAGAGCCCAGTAGGCTCAGGAATCTGTACACCAGTTGATTGACAGTTGAGAGGCGGGACCAAAGAGCCAAAGCTCAACCCCCGCAAGCACAAATAGGTGAGTACAAATAGGTGAGTACACACACACACACACACACACACACACACACACACACACACACACACACACACACACAGTGAGGGGTGAGATCTCAGAATGGCGTGAAGTCACCAGTGGAGTCCCACAGGGCTCTGTGCTTGGCCTATCCTGTTCCTGATATACGTAAATGATCTCCCAGAGGGTATAGACTCATTCCTTCAATGTTTGCTGACGACGCCAAAATTATGAGAAGGATTAAGACAGAGGAGGACAGTTTGAGGCTTCAAGAAGACCTGGACAAGCTGCAGGAATGGTCGAACAAATGGCTGTTAGAGTTTAACCCANCAAACTATCAACATATGAGGAGACAAATGAGCCTAACATCCTCAGTGGATGTCACACGCTCATGACGTCTTGCAGCGTGATATTCATCATCATCATTACTCATTAGTGAAGAGATTTGGCCAAACTATTGAAATAATCATGATAACTCTCCAAGTTTATTAAATTTTACTTTGCTGAGAGGACCGCCGTCACACTTCATAAATATAAAAATATGGGGTGCACAATAAACTACCGCTCACAGGATGAGTATGGGGTGCACAATAAACTACCGCTCACAGGTTTTGTATGGGGTGCACAATATATTACCGCTCACGGGCTGAGTATGGGGTGCACAATAATCAACGCTCACAGAATGAGTACGAGGTGCACAATAAACTACCGCCCACAGGACGAGTATGGGGTGCACAATAAACTAGTCTCCTGCGCCAACAAGCATAAAATCTCACTAAAAACGACCCTTTTACCTGGTGGCCATTCTACGCTGGTCAACAATGACCTCGTGTATACACGACGGTCTGCAAGCATTGCTCAGATGAGTCGACAATACCACCACAGCCCCGCAGTCGCCCAGACCGCCGCCCCCGCAGCCGCCCAGACCCCCGCTCCCGCAGCCGCCCAGACCCCCGCTCCCGCAGCCGCCCAGACCCCCGCTCCCGCAGCCGCCCAGACCCCCGCTCCCGCAGCCGCCCAGACCCCCGCTCCCGCAGCCGCCCAGACCCCCGCTCCCGCAGCCGCCCAGACCCCCGCTCCCGCAGCCGCCCAGACCCCCGCTCCCGCAGCCGCCCAGACCCCCGCTCCCGCAGCCGCCCAGACCCCCGCTCCCGCAGCCGCCCAGACCCCCGCTCCCGCAGCCGCCCAGACCCCCGCTCCCGCAGCCGCCCAGACCCCCGCTCCCGCAGCCGCCCAGACCCCCGCTCCCGCAGCCGCCCAGACCCCCGCTCCCGCAGCCGCCCAGACCGCTCGCCCCGCAGCCGCCCAGACCGCTCGCCCAGACCGCCGCCCAGACCGCTCGCCCAGACCGCTCGCCCAGACCGCCGCCCCCGCAGCCGCCAAGACCGCCGCCCCCGCAGCCGCCAGGACCGCCGCCCCCGCAGCCGCCCAGACCCCCGCTCCCGCAGCTGACTGGCGATGTTGACTTTTTGCAGGCGCTGACAACGCCGTCTTGGAATGCCACACAGGCCACCGCAACACACGGATCTCCCCCCCCCCCCCCCACACATCAACCACGCTGCAACAAGCAGCTTCTACGGGCAAAGATCTACCTCTAAATCGAGTAGACCCTCACCTCTCTTGCTCCACCAGTACAACCAATGCAAGCTCTTGCTGGCTGATTCATGGTGAATTTTGATTGAGAAATGTATTGCTAAACACATCCCAAGTGAACCTTCACGCGCATCACGTTATAACGGTTGTAAAATAAGAACAACACGTTGTAGGTTTGTTGGGTTTGTGTGTAGTGAAGCCTCAGGCCACACCACCTTCAACACCACAATACTCCTTCACAGTCGCCTCGTCTCCACCTCTCTTGTCGATTTCACTAAATTCAACAATTGGTCTCCAATACCCAGTGTCGATACTGCGTACACACATCTGTCCTCATAGTTTTAAATCTTAAGTAGAGTTTGACATCTGCGAAGCAGGAAGCCCCCGTCTGATGTGACGGAGGGGTCGGGGGGCGTCGCGGGTCAGGTCATTGGACGGGAGAGGAAAAAGTGTGCACTGGGAGGGGGAATGGCAAGACAGGATGGAGGATTTGACAGTAAACAATTCGTGGGACACCATAAGTAAACAACTGGGGCCATAAGTTGTCATCTTCGCTCAACTTCCTCAAGAGTTTGACAGGAGTGGGACAGGCAAACTCTCCATGACAGTACAACTCATCCCTCAAGGGTCAAACAGTATATTGGATCATCCTTCAAAATGCAATAATAAAACTGCGATTCAACTCTGAATGTATATAATTCTCAATGTTTACCAAAAGAGAACAGGGCATTTCCGTGCAGCACCGTCACAGATTGCCGTCTTTCAAACAAATCTCACTATATCCACAACAATTAAAGATCAGCCCAAGCTTCGTCTTACGACAAAATACAACACATTAACCTCCCTCTCCCAAACTATACACACTATAGTGGTTCTCTACACCACCCCACCACTTGGGCTGGACGGTAGAGCGACGGTCTCGCTTCATGCAGGTCGGCGTTCAATCCCCGACCGTCCAAGTGGTTGGGCACCATTCCTTCCCCCCGTCTCATCCCAAACCCTTATCCTGACCCCTTCCAAGTGCAATATAGTCGTAATGGCTTGGTGCTTTCCTCTGATTCTCTGATTCTTTCCTCTCACCCCTTCCCTTCCCTACACCACCCCACTCGTGTTGTTGTCATAACGAACCCATCTAATTGCGGGGTCGAGCTTCGGGCTCAACCCCCGTATATTTTGAGTGGAAAGTCCGCATAAACAAGTGCTCCTCACCCTGCGCCTCAGTTCACACCTAACTAATTCACATATTTTTTATTCAAATTTGTACGTACAGTACATCAGAAATTTACACATTAATTTAATTCAAAGCAATTCTTTATCCATGATCGCATTCAGTTTAAGAGCGGTGACATGCTTGTGCATATAGCTTGGATACAAGTATTTATGATAGTATCAGACAATTTTACGTGGATTCCTCTCATTATAGCATCCAAACAGTTGAGAACTGATGATTCTTGCCGTCGGAGGCGGGTAGTTTGTTGTGCACCCCCTTACACTGCCTGAGGGGGGGGGAGGGGAGCTATCGGGGAAAGTGCCTAGTCATTGCGACTGTATAACACTTGGAAGGGGTCTGGATAAGGATTTGAGATGGGACGGGGGGGGAGGGGAGGAATGGTGCCCAACCACTTGGACGGTCGGGAATTGAACGCCGATCAGCATGAAGCGAGGCCGTTGCTCTACCGTCCAGTCCAAGTGGTTGGCCTGTGAGCGTGTAATATCAATATAGCTATAGGTTAAGTACTAATTGTAATTAAGAAGCAATAAAATCATTGTCCTCATACACTAAGAAGATTAGGTAAGGTCGTGGTTTTCTATTTAGCTTTTCAGGTAAACTCAAATATTCACAATATTTTGGTGCGATTCTGGCGATTATTTGACAGTACGGTTTAATACCAAGTGTAATATGTACAATTCCTGTCTGTTAGAAATAGTACATAATTACACTTACTTGTGCCGTTACATTTACCTCCCAATATTCGGAGGATGGGCTGGTGAGCGATAGCGCAAAAAGGATTACAGTGGGCACAAGAGGTCTTAATCAGACCCCCAAAAGACATGCTCTCAAAGAAACAGTTTACTAACCTTAGATTAGCTATGAACAGAGAACACCATAAACTTTTACAAAACTTCATAGATCTAAAAAGAAATCGACACTAGCTATTGCATATATTGCAACATTATCATGCAAGATGTGCTGCATATCTATGGGACGTCCTATAACGGAAGACTCCTAGATGCAGGCGATGAGTCACAATAACGTGGCTGAAGTATGTCGACCAATCCACACACTAGAAAATGAAGGGACGACGACGTTTCGGTCCGTCCTGGACTATTCTCAAGTCGACTGTGATCGAAACGTCGTCGTCCCTTCATTTTCTAGTGTGTGTATTGGTCAACATACTCCTAGATATTATTACTGTCCAGTGTCGAGGAGAAGCACCCCTAATGTAATTGGGAAGGGGCGGGAGGAGGAGGGAGGGGTCAAGATGGGATAGGGGAGGAAAATGGGACGGGGGGAGGGTGTAGTTGGGCACAGGAGAAGAGGACTGATCAGGCCAGAGACGAGAAAAGTACACATTACACACCAAAGAACTGTTTACGAAAGAACAGCACAAAAGACGTATCAATATTGCGTGTAATGTCCAACCTGTCCTCTTAAAAAGAACGTCGCATTTGGCCGTATGGCCGAATTTGGACGTAATTTGAACATGAAAAAAATATGAAAATAAATTTAGGATTTTTTTTTTCAACAGCAGCATGTTAAGGGTCCTCCGATAGGTTAGGTGGGCAGGAAATTCTCATAAAGTTTCAAAACGTTATGAAAAACGTTAATTTAAAGTGTCCTCTCATAACCTCTGCGCGTACGCCGGACGACTCAAATAGAAAACGGAACAGAACGTCACTTTTGTGAGTCTATTTCATTTCAAATTACGTCGAAATTTGGCCATATCGCGCATACGAGCCAAAAGTGACGTTATTTTTAAGAGGACGGGTTGGTATGTTGGCTGTTGGTATTGCACATGTACAAGCCAAAAAAAAAATGGATTCTTTTGCAACGCTCCTACAAAATTAGTCATCTTGAGATGATTTCGGGGCTTAGCGTCCCCGCGGCCCAGTCCTTGACCAGGCCTCCTTTTTGTTACACACCCCCAGCAAGCAGCCCGTAGCAACTGTAACTCCCAGGTACCTATTTACTGCTAGGTGAATAGGGACATCAGGGTGAATGAAACTGACCATTTTTTTGTTTCCGCCTCCACCGGGGATCGAACCCGGAACCTCAGGACTACGAATCTGAAGCGCTGTCCACTCACAGTTGTCAGGCCCCTTCATCATCTCGCCTAATACGTTATATTTTTTAACCTAATCAACCAATCCGTTAAAATTGCGACGCATTAGCAAATATTCAAGCCCTATAATACTGACGTTTTTCTATGCATCAGCCTCAATAGGTTAAGTGGGTTGCTTGGGTTCGTACGTTCCTGGTTAGGCAAAACAGTTCAATTTTTTAGCGGAGTAAATTGAGAGAACGGAGTGAATATACGTCATGACGACCAGACCACACACCAAGAGGAGACGACCACGTTTCGGTCCGTCCTGGACCGAAAGTCGATTGTGGAAATGGTCCAGGACCGACCAACACGTCATCGTCGTCGCCTCATCTGCTGGCGTGTGGTCTGGTCTTCATATGTTCAGCCACGTTATTGTGACTCGTCGTCTGCATACATACGTCATAGTCGACTGATGTTTTAAGGCATGTTAATTATGCATACATGTTGCGCATTAGGACCACATTTGCACACATGTCGCACGAATACGTTTAAGGTCGTGGCAATAACAATACAGGGAGCCGGTCGGCCGAGCGGACAGCACGCTGGATTTGTGATCCTGGGTTCGATCCCAGGCGCCGGCGAGAAACAATGGGCAGAGTTTCTTTCACCCTATGCCCCTGTTACCTAGCAGTAAAATAGGTACCTGGGTGTTAGTCAGCTGTCACGGGCTGCTTCCTGGGGGTGGAGGCCTGGTCGAGGACCGGGCCGCAGGGACACTAAAAAACCCCGAAATCATCTCAAGATAAGTTTTAGCCCCGCTCCTGTTCCAGGTAAGTCCATCACGGGCTCACCATAGCCCGTGCTACTTGGAACTTTTAGTTCCCAGTAGCTGAATCTTAAACAAACATCTCAAGATAACCTCAAGGAAGGTAAATAGTATGGCTCAGTCGGTACTCGCCACTCACCCTTTGACCTGGTTTTATTCAGCCCTTCCTCCTGTCTTGGTAGTACTTACAGTAACGACGAGGACCATGGTATATATACCCACCTACAACCAAATTAGACAGTAGAAATGCGAACTGTTCACTTGGACAAACCGGAAGACTATTTGTGTTGCTTTGACAAACTAAACTAAACCTAATCTTCCTAGGCCTAGGAATATTTATGTTTGCTTTTTAGCTTCATTTATTTTAAAAAATTCCTTACTGGTCAGTATACTATTATCTAAAAGTAAGCATGTACGAATTCGTGACTATTGACGACAGTCACAAAAGGTACTGTCTAAACAGGATGATGGGTGGCTATATTAGGAACCCCTGGTGACTGGTAGTAGGCATCCATCCGTCTCAGAAGACTATGGAGCTGCGCTCTGGTTGTCTGCCTGAAGTGGCCTCTCCTTACCCTGCTGCATGGGTAACAGCTTCTCCCCGATGTCTACTGTTGCCTTATTGATTAAAAGCTATGCCTTTAGATCACATTCACTCCCTTTGTTTATTCTCAAGACCCCTTACCAAGTTAATCAATAGCAGATGTAAATCTTGTCTTGGGTGTATTGATACTAAAGTAGAACTTTATCCATATTATAGGTATTAATACAACAAACTTTCAAAGAAATTAAATAAAAAATTCTAAAATCATTAAAAGGTAGCCAAGCAGGTAGCCGCCAGACAGACGGGGCGAACACCACCACAAGGTCTGCGAACACTGCAGGAGTATCACAAGAAATAATACATTTTAGACTCCTGCAATACTAACGGAAAGACACCGCGCTGGACCTTTCCCCTGCGACCAAGTCGCAACGTACACCGCTCCTCTGTCAATACTTCCAGCTATACGTTTGTGTGTGTGTGTGTTTGAAATACAAATACCACCTAGAGTCGTCCACCCTACGACTCTTGCGTTCTCGAAGGAACTCGCTGGTCAGCAAGAGTGAAGTTATAATATCTCATTGGCAAAGACATATTCAATGGATTGGGTTAGTACTATTATAAAATTTTGTTAACATTCAATATGTACAACCGTGGGTCACAAGCACAGGGAGGGCCCCCTCCATCCACAAGCACAAGGAGGGCCCTTTCGTCCACAAGCACAGGGAGGGCCCCCTCCGTCCACAAGCACAGGGAGGGCCCCCTCCGTCCACAAGCACAGGGAGCGCCCCCTCCGTCCACAAGCACAAGGAGGGCCCCTTCGTCCACAAGCACAGGGAGCGCCCCCTCCGTCCACAAGCACAGGGAGGGCCCCCCTCCGTCCACAAACACAGGGAGGGCCCCCCTCCGTCCACAAGCACAGGGAGGGCCCCCTCCGTCCACAAGCACAGGGAGGGCCCCCCTCCGTCCACAAGCACAGGGAGGGCCCCCCTCCGTCCACAAGCACAGGGAGGGGCCCCCTCCGTCCACAAGCACAGGGAGGGCCCCCCTCCGTCCACAAGCACAGGGAGGGCCCCCTCCGTCCACAAGCACAGGGAGGGCCCCCTCCGTCCACAAGCACAGGGAGGGCCCCCCTCCGTCCACAAGCACAGGGAGGGCCCCCCTCCGTCCACAAGCACAGGGAGGGCCCCCTCCGTCCACAAGCACAGGGAGGGCCCCCTCCGTCCACAAGCACAGGGAGGGCCCCCCTCCGTCCACAAGCACAGGGAGGGCCCCCCTCCGTCCACAAGCACAGGGAGGGCCCCCTCCGTCCACAAGCACAGGGAGGGCCCCCCTCCGTCCACAAGCACAGGGAGGGCCCCCCTCCGTCCACAAGCACAGGGAGGGCCCCCCTCCGTCCACAAGCACAAGGAGGGCCCTTCGTCCACAAGCACAGGGAGCGCCCCCTCCGTCCACAAGCCCAGGGAGGGCCCCCCTCCGTCCACAAGCCCAGGGAGGGCCCCCCTCCGTCCACAAGCCCAGGGAGGGCCCCCCTCCGTCCACAAGCCCAGGGAGGGCCCCCTCCGTCCACAAGCCCAGGGAGGGCCCCCCTCCGTCCACAAGCCCAGGGAGGGCCCCCTCCGTCCACAAGCCCAGGGAGGGCCCCCCTCCGTCCACAAGCCCAGGGAGGGCCCCCTCCGTCCACAAGCCCAGGGAGGGCCCCCTCCGTCCACAAGCCCAGGGAGGGCCCCCCTCCGTCCACAAGCCCAGGGAGGGCCCCCTCCGTCCACAAGCCCAGGGAGGGCCCCCCTCCGTCCACAAGCCCAGGGAGGGCCCCCCTCCGTCTACAAGCCCAGGGAGGGCCCCCCTCCGTCCACAAGCCCAGGGAGGGCCCCCCTCCGTCCACAAGCCCAGGGAGGGCCCCCTCCGTCCACAAGCAAGAACCGCTGAGCAGAGTCCAAGGAGTGACGGTGCAGAAACCAGAACAAACAAGACCCCACTGGTGCGTCCGTTGTCCAACGCCCTCACTTTCTCTCCTGCCTTAATGACAGCCAGGCAGAGGCAGCAGTGGGGTTCCTACCTGGCTCTTTCTCCACCGTGTATCAACAACACTTTTTAGATATGCACACACACACACACACACACACACACACACACACACACACACACACACACACACACACGGGTCGGTGGCTGAGTAGACAACACGCAACAAGGGAGCCGGTCGGCCGAGCGGACAGCACGCTGGACTTGTGGTCCTGGGTTCGATCCCAGGCGCCGGCGAGAAACAGTGGGCAGAGTTTCTTTCACCCTGTGCCCCTGTTACCTAGCAGTAAAATAGGTACCTGGGAGTTAGTCAGCTGTCACGGGCTGCTTCCTGGGGGTGGAGGCCTGATGGAGAACCGGGCCGAGGGGACACTAAAAAAGCCCCGAAATCACCTCAAGATAACCTCAAGAACGCTTGATACGTAGTCATGTGGATCGGGGTTCGATTCCCGGGGCCGGTAGAAACAAATGGGCAGCGTTTCTTTTACCCTGATATCCCTGTTACCTAGCAGTAAATAGGTACCTGGGAGTTAGACAGCTGTTACGGGCTGCTTCCTGGGGGAGGGGGGGGGGAGTGGAAAAAAATAGTAGTCAGTAACAGTTGATTGATTGACAGTTGAGAGGCGGGCCGAAAAAGCAGGGCTTAACCCCCGCAAGCACAACTAGGTGAACACACACACACACACACTACACAAGTTTCAAGTGTAGATATGATAAGAGCCCAGTAGGCTCAGGAACCTGTACACCAGTTGATTGACAGTTGAGAGGCGGGACCAAAGAGCCAGAGCTCAACCCCCGCAAGCACAACTAGGCAAGTACAACTAGGTA
>WNGS01164858.1:64457726-64472604 GCA_020271785.1 Procambarus virginalis
CATCCTGGTAGTTTAGTGCATTTAATATGCACCCGATACCCATCCTGTGGGCGGTAGTTAAGATACAGAGGCCCATAATGGGCTCAGGGACTGAACCCAAAAAAATTAATTTAGCTAAGCTAATAACATTCTTGATAAATTAGTTACAAAATTTAATAGTGTTATATCAACAATTACCGAGTTAGAGACCGACCACAAGTACAGTCTCTAAGCTAAGAAATATATATATATATGTAGTGAGCTAGTTTCATAATATTTGTGTTTATCCTGCACACTGCCCCATCCAGTGAGTAGCCAGGAAAGGTTACAATCACACACATTTACTACCTACAGTTAGTAAACTGAGGATATTTGGTTAAAATTATGGTAGTGGGTCATTTTGAATTAAATATTTACATGTTAATTGAACACCTGTTATAGAGCTTCGAGATGGAGATGTTTAGTATCGCATAAACTATTCTTGACACACTATGCGACCCTTCTAACAGTCTAGGACGGCTTCATAAATGTGCATGCACCTATATTTATATAAACTACTAGTGAGAGTGACGGGACTAACTAATTTCTGTAAAACCCTGCCAACCATTAGATACTGCCTCAACCAATCCTAACTATTCTTTCATTCACAGATAAATCTACTGGAGCAGAAAAAGGAAGGATGCATGAACCTGAAGTGGACGTGTACAACCACCAAGACGCGCGTCTCCGTTCCATCTTCACATACAATATCGCGGCAAGAGATATACGATAATATTATAATCAACAGCTTCATCTTTTTTTTTTAGTTTAAGTGAAGCGGTTAAAAGGAAGCAACACCTGCACAATTTCAAGTCCAATTGATATAAACATTCTTTCTAACTACACTATCTGAAGTTATCTTGAGGTTATCTGAGATGATTTCGGGGCTTTTTAGTGTCCCGCGGCCCGGTCCTCGACCAGGCCCCACCCCCAGGAAGCAGCCCGCGACAGCTGACTAACACCCAGGTACCTATTTTACTGCTAGGTAACAGGGGCATAGGGTGAAAGAAACTCTGCAATGTTTCTCGCCGGCGCTTGGGATCGAACCCAGGACCACAAGATCACAAGTCCAGCGTGCTGTCCGCTCGGCCGACCGGCTCCCGACCACTAAGATTAATTGGTGAAGATTAAGCCACCCAAGAGATGGCACGGGCATGAAAAGCCGTGAAAATACACTAAGGCTCTACATATGGGAGATGGTGAGGTCAGGAGGGAGCAGTTACAGCCCGCTCCTGTGCCAGGTAAGTCCACTACGGGCTCGCCATAGCCCGTGCTACTGGAACTTTTTGGAACTGGAACTGGCTGAATTTTAAAAGAACAACAACCATAATTAATCACTTTAGTTCATCTGCGTCTTGCTTCAGACAAAGTTGTTGCAGTTAGTTGAGGACCGAGTTAGCGGGGTTTCTTCCTAGTAGCTGTAGTTATGTAGTAACTATAGTGTGATAAAGTTTGTGTTGTCTGAGGGCTTCCATTTTCTTAGGGGTTGAATGGCGGTTTGCAGTAATTCTGAATTATTATACATTGTTATTCATTGACATATACATAATTTTATTGACATATAGGTTTCAGACTTGTGAGGGATGGGGGGGGGGGAGGGTATTACTCGTAAACTGTGGTTAGACCAAGCTACAGGAGCAACAATGGTAGTGCGTTCCTCATATTGACTGTGGAATGGTGAAGTGAAACACCGAAGCACTTAACTTAGGATTAGCAATACAATGTTTTGGAAGAAACGCTATTGCAATCACCATATATCATACAAGAGGGTAAAACTTTGCTGTTGAAAGACATTTGATGCAACAAACGAGAGTTGGCAGGCGTCTTGACGGGACGAATTGGTGGAATGGGTTCCTTGACTGAGGAAGAACAGAGCTTGTTAGCTCAGCTTAGCTTAGTATGAGTAGGGAGGCTTCTATATCGCACTGGCGCAAGACGTTATCTGGGTAGCGAGGTGATTCTTGATGAAGGCATTTCCTGGTAGGCAAAGGTTACGAAAGTTCCTTGACGCTGGGGCGAGGAGGGAGGGAGGATGGTGTAGGAGGAAGACTGGACACAGGTACACGGGGGAGGCCCTTGTGGAAGGGAACGACGCCTGCACCAGTGTCTGGAGGGAGGCGGGAGTGGGAGGGGAAGCGACCTTGAAGACTCAAAAGCCTGAACAAGTGAAGGTCAAGGGTGGAGAATCGTGGAATGCTGCTCAGAGTGAAGTGCATTAAACACTACAACAACGATGAGTTGTTGGAAGGTAGATACAGCCCCCCCCCTCCTGTGCCAGGTAAGTCTACTACGGGCTCACCATAACCCGTGCTACTTGGAACTTTTGTTCAGAGTAGCTGAATCTAAAACAACAGGGAGGTAGATGTGAAAGTAAGAGCTTCAGCCTAGCGTCCATGTGAGCCGATGTGGACCTTACCAAATGATCAAGAAATATGGATTTATAACAAAAAAAAAATTCAAAATTATGTAAGCTCAAATCAAGCCTTCAAAGTTTTCCTACTATAGGCAGTGCATTAGACAGGTTTATTTTAACTTTTCTCCCGACAAATGTACTCATTGGGGACCAGCACTTGAATCCATTATGTATTTACGTTAATCATATATTATGCACCCCATACCTATCCCGTGAGCGCTGGTGGAAAGGGTTACAGAGGCACATAATGGGAGCAGGAACAGAGCCCAACACTA
This sequence comes from Procambarus virginalis, assembly GCA_020271785.1. Lineage (NCBI taxonomy): Eukaryota > Metazoa > Arthropoda > Malacostraca > Decapoda > Cambaridae > Procambarus > Procambarus virginalis. Next base: position 64,460,433 of record WNGS01164858.1, read on the forward strand.
TTAGCTCAATCACCCACAAGATGGATATTGGTTCAATAATAAACTGAACTAATCTAAGCTGGGTTAATTAAGGGCATCTTGGGGTTATGATCTTGTTACTCTCAGACTCTAAAGTGACTGTTGATGTAAGTATTAAACTTTACAACCAGCTCATCAGTGCTGAAACTTGCTTATTTAAACCAATTTTGAGGTGTTCAGTTCGAGGTAATTATATGCTGCTGCAGTATTTCCCATTACCACTAATAGGATAGGCGATGTGAAACGAAAAATAATAATGAAGCCAAAGGCAGGGTAAATGTAATAGTGACATGAGGAAGTTCAAAAGGCCGCCACCCCTTTTAACACCTCCCCCCCCCCCTCCAATCACCCGACTGGTCACCCATTACCTACACCACCCCTTTCCTTCCTTAACCACGCCAGCTGCTAATGTATGTGAATGCATGTGTTTGTGTATATATGTATGTATACATATATATATGTATATGTACGTATGTGTGTGTGTGTGTATGTATATGTATGTGTATAAAGTATATATGGAAGCTGATGAGAATTACATTTCACCTTTGTAAATGCATATTATGACACATCGAACACTTTATGTAGGGCATACGTAAATCAGTGTATCTATGTATTTACGAATGTAGGTTAGCTTAGCATTTTAAAAGCACCGAATCACTTTCTGTGGTTGATTGTTCAATAAACCCTTGAACTATATGTTTAACACATCTCTAACCCTGTCCATGGAGGACAGAAGAAAATGTATATATGCTGGTTAGCATTGTAAATGTGGCCACGTCTGTGGTTGAAAATAATAAAAAAAACAAAAATACATCCCCATCACCAGCCTATTACAAACATGTTACTGCGGGAAGGACTGAACTACCTATCTTACCTATCCAGACTTAACTAACCTCCAATCCAGGAGGATAGTTTAGTTATTATGCCTTCCGTACTTGTAGTAACGATGAGGACCATAGTATATATATATACCGACCTACAACGTAATCAAAACGTAGAAACCTGAATTATTGAGTTGGACAAACCGAATTTTTGTGTGTGTGTTGCTTTGACAAACTAAACTAACCTTCCTAGGCCTAATACACGATATCTGAGGCCTAATATAATACATGTGTGCGCTATACTAGGTCTAGCAATATCTTTGTTTTAGCTTCATTTATTTTGAAAGAATTCCTTACTAGTCAGTATACTACTATCAAAAAGCTAAGTACGTACGAATTTGTGACTATTGACGACCGTCAATAGTCTCGAATTACTAATTACGAATTACCAAAGACAGTACTATCTAAGCAGGAGGATGGGTTGGCCTTTCATACCCATCCTGTGAGTGGTGATGGAAAATATTAGAAGCACGTAACGGGCTCAGGAACTGAACTCCAATGTTCTATAGCCTAAGCAATCCATATTTGTGGTGCCAATGTCTCAAGTTTTATTGCTTCAAGCTTGCTATAAATTACAATGTTAGAGATCTAATTAAATCACGGCATCTTACAGTTTGGTACATGGTCGCGAGATAAGCAAGCAGAGCAAGCTTATAGTGTGTGCTTTACCTACACATTTTCACATATATAAACGCAAATATTATTCACACATACATACAACATTAGTCAGACGTAGCTCTGAGCTCCGATCAACGAAATTGCACACTTATCGTAAGTGATGGTCGGAAAACGGCCACAGATGAACTTGCCACTCTTCAATTCAATTCAATGGTCATCAATTACCTCGATGCTGCACTCTTAGTCTGCTTCAACATAGTGTGGGGGGAGCACCCACAGCTGGACCCCACAGTCAACTGGAAGTGATGGATAAGGAACGGCAGCAGACATCGCAACAGGATCAAGATGAGACGGATCGCAGCCTCAGCCTCCCTAGCAACTCGCCCTTGGGTCGCTCCACTGATCAAGCGGGGGCTGCCCTTCATGAACGGTGACAACAATCACAGCAGGAGACGCAGGGGGCTGCCCTTCATGAACGGTGTCAACAGTCACAGCAGGAGACGCAGTCGGCTGCCCTTCATGAACGGTGGCAACAGTCACAGCAGGAGACGCAGAGGGCTGCCCTTCATGAACGGTGGCAACAGTCACAGCAGGAGACCTCTCTGTTGGTTTCAACGTCTCTCACGTCTGGTGTACATTACACACGAGTGTTTGCACTGTAGGGTCAATGTTTAAGGTAAGGGATTAACCAACTACTGGGATTTGGTAAGGCCCGGGCCCCCAGGGAAACAATCCCCAGCAAATGAAAAGTAACACCAAATATATAGTCTGTGTCTAACGTGATCAACCCTGCCTCCTCCCAACTTACAATGGGGGTAATGGAAACCTCTGGTTAATACCTTAATATAATTTATTAACCCTAATCTACCCCTCCCCAAGTACAGTCAGTGCCTCACCAGCTCGACCTTATGTTACCTCAACTGAATCCACAAACAGGAAACGAGAGTACATACAGCAAAATTAGAGGTAAGGTCTACTTTCCTTAAGAGGACAGTACGTAACACATGATAACTTTAACATGCAACACTGTGTTCACTATCTCTAGGCCACCCCAAAAAGTAAACACTTGGGGAGTACAATAATAATATTTAACTTAACAGTATAGTAAAGATTAAGAAGGGAGGAGGATAGAGAGAGATTAAAAGGGATAGAGAGCCCACAGCACGAGGTCCAGACTGCTTCGAGTATGGTTAGAGAAGACCTTCTTCAACACAATGTGGCTGCTGCCTGAATCATTAACTGATCGTACAGTAACATTATTTATTCTTCAATACAGATATGATTGCCACTAATCAGTTCAAAGTGTAACTAACATCTTAGCTTTACAAAGCACTAACATCATAATATCACAGAGTATACCAGCTCTGAGCATCAAGGTGCTCCTGCGTCTGGCAGGAAACGGAGACCGCCATTTTCCAAGATGAGGTTCAAGTCCTCTTGAATCTATAATTTGTTAGCTATTTCACTCCTTCAAAAACTCAACCTATTTATCAATATTCTATAATTTAACTAGTCAAAATCCCACACATAATCCTGAACAATCGGGGCCTATCACTAAAATACTGAAGTGAATTGTCCCCTGATTCTTCTGAAAATAGAAGCGCTATGATTCTGGTTCCTTGCAGAGTGCCAATCTTTGGCTCAGGGTCATAAGAGTACACATCATCTATTGTAAGAGATTTGTTATCAGATCATCATCCTAGATTGACTACACTCTGTATCGGAAATACCATCCTGCCCGGTGGGACTTTTAAACGCAAACGGCTCAGTGTTTCTCCTGCTCGACGTGAAGACTTTTATTGCTCATGTGTCAGAGTAGTACAGCACTTATGATCCCTCCACAGTCCACACATTTAATCACGAGCTAGTACAGATTATTCAGATGTTCGCTGATCCTTTAGGTCGACCCCCCCCCCCCCCGCACCATCCAATAGTCGGAATGATATAAAAAATCATAAACGCCATGCCTATTACAATGACCCCAAACTGCGTATTTGAAACGCACTGCCAGAAGAGTTGGACTTGCATAGAGGGAAACATGCCAGCAATGCTCAAGCTCTTTCAGAAAGCCCTAGCCAAGGCGAGGGAGCGCATGGCAGCTCAAGCAAGGTAAGTGGGAAACTTTTGTTAACAGTCAACTCTCTCACACCCCTCTCAGCCAGGCAGGGAAGGATATTAAAGAATTAAAGGCGATAAGATCGGCCAAGTGTCACGCCCTCACCCTCTACACAGAGCAAACGAGTTAGTCGATGCTTGGGCAACCACCTCTAGCTTCAATAATCTTTCCCCGGACACACAGTTCAGATTAAATGCTGGTTACGGATATTGAGAAAGGCTCGTTGACTTCATGCTCCACAAGGAAGATGAATGCAACGTGCCATTTACCGAGTTTGAGTCACTTTCGGCCCTAAACAAAGGTAAAGGCCACATCACCCGGTGAGAATGGTATCACTTATGACAATGCATTTGCTTCCTTTAGTACCATGAAATCCCCTTTTTGAGCTGTGTAATATGAGCTATATTACTGGGAACTTCCTATATCTAGGACCAACAGTATAATCATTCCAATTCCCAAGACAAATCAAGAGAATGCTTTCCGCCCAATATCCCTTACTAGCTGTCTTTGTAAAACATTCGAGAGAATGGTCCTAAACCGTCTCCATAGAATAAGATCCATGCTATCTTCCCCAGGTATATGGCTTCATGCATGGAAGGAGTGTGCATCATTGCATCACCACCTTTCTTATCCTGCACACTGAAAAGCCATATACCACCTTCCTAGATCTCAAGTCTGCCTTTGATATTGCAAACGTTTTGAGCCCATTGTTGATGTCACGATGCGCATTGAATTTTTAACTAGCTCATCAAGACTAACTTGCTTAGCTAAATGAATTGTGGGGTTCAATCCCTGAGCCCATTATGTGCCTCTGTAACCCTTTCCACTACCGCCCCAGGATGGGTATGGGTGCGTAATAAATGAACTACGCTAACTTCAACCTAGGTCTCGTACATACATATATGCGACCAGAAAACGGGGTATCAACAGTATCTCTCTCATCAACTGCTGTATCAGAGCAGTAACTTCCTATCACAGGGAAGAACACTCCTGACCTTGTTAGTCTTCCACATCCTATATACCGCCCAACTAGAGATGCTTAGGAAGGGAAGGGAACTATCAGGGGGGAAAGCGCTAAGTCGTTTTGACTATATAGTACTTGGAAAAGGGGTCAGGATAAGGGATTTGGGATGGTCAGGGGAAAGGAATTGTACCCAACTACTTGGACGGTCGGGGATTGAACGCCGACCTGCATGAAGCGAGGCCGACGCTTTACCGTCCAGCCCAAGTGGATGCTTAAGAGTGGATAATGGGATACTCCAGCTTCACAGAGAAATCGTCACAGTTACTACCAACGGGTCGGTCTGGCTTATGATATATCACACAACGGACAGCTCTAATGACCACAGAGACCCGAAGATGAACCCACTCGCTCCGTGACTTCAAGCAGGCAAGTGCCACCATGTTAACGTGACACCTCTACCAGGCACCATCTATGTTTGCTAAAATACAAAAATTCAGATACAACCTGATCTTAATCTCATTACGTAAGTTGATATAAATAAAGAATTCCAAATTGATACTGTACTCGCCTAATTTACTTGTGTGGGGTTGAGCTTCGACTCTCTGGTTCCATCCCTCAACTGTCAATCAACTGATGTACAGTTTCCTGAGCCTACTGGGCTCTATCATATCTACATTTGAAACTGGTGTATGGAGTCTGCCTCCACCACATCACTTCCTAATGCAATGCATCTCTTAACTACTCTGACACCGAACAAATTCTTTTCATGTCTCGGTGGTTCATTTGGGGACTCATTTTCCACCTGTGACCCCATGTCCGTTATTGTTTTAGATTCAGTTACTGTGAACAAAAAGTTCCAAGTAGCACTGGATATTGTGAGCTTGTAGTGGACTTACCTGCCACAGGAGAGGGGCTGTGTACACCCCATCCCCCTTGTGCGACTACCACCCGTCTGAAGTAATGTCTGTCTATCCTGTCAATTCCACCGAGTATTTTGTACGTGGTAATCACATCTCCCCTAACATTTCTGTCTTCCAACGATGCCTTTCCTCGTAACTCATACCTGTTAGTTCTGGAACTAGTCTAGTGGCAGATGACCATTTGTCTTACCCAAGAGGAAGAATTGCCCGAAATAAACTTCNATTATGACAATCATCACTTTAATGATAAAAATTACAGGTATTATACACCACATTATGTAAACAATGTATTAACACAATCACAATGTTACCATAATTAACTTGAATATAAGATCTCTAAGCAAACACTTTGATGATGATATAGTGCCCTAATTCAAACAATTGACAACAAATTCTCTTTGTTGTCCTTAATGAACCTGGTTAAAAGAGGATACTACACAACTCTAACATACCAAACTACTCAGCAATGCACAACTATCGACCTATTCAGAGAGGTGGTGGTACTGCTCTTTACTACCACCAAGAACTGACATGCTTAAAAGTAATTAGAACTAGAGATTCCTGTGGAGAGAATATCTTTGCCCGTTTCAGAGTCAAGAGTGCCGAGGCTGACCTGACTTATCTTGAGATGATTTCGGGGCTTAGCGTCCCCGCGGCCCGGTCCTCGACCAGGCCTCCTTTTTGTTACCCCCCCCCCCTCAGGAAGCAGCCTGTAGCAGCTGTCTAACTCCCAGGTACCTATTTACTGCTAGGTAACAGGTATCAGGGTGAAAGAAACATTTTGCCCATTTGTCTCTGCCTCCACCGGGGATCGAACCCGGAACCTCAGGACTAAGAATCCGAAGCGCTGTCCACCCAGCTGTCAGGCTGGCTAACATCAGAACTGCTTTCAGAAACCTGTGTACTGAATTCTTCAGAAGCTTTTGAAGATTTTGATTAAAAAAACAATACTCTTATCCAATGACAATGGTGTGTTTTCAGCCTGTGACACTGCTCTTGAGTGCAATAGGTTCATCTCATCCATTGGGACATCCTTGCTAATGATATTCCATCCTCCCTAACTAATGTTAAGGACTACCTTACAGGTAACTATCCAGTCTCTGTACCTAAATCCTGCTAATTTCACTGATGTCAATGAGATAGTCCTTTCACTTAAAACAAAGTCAAGTGCCCTTGCTGAGATACCAGCTCTAATTTACAAAAAAGCCTCCAGATTTCTAGCTCCTGCCATTGCATTGCTCTTCAACAAATCACTAACTCCAAACCTTTCCGGATATAAAAAAAAGCGAGAGTAACCCCAGTCCATAAATGTGGTGATCTCACTGATGTCAACAATTTCAGACCTATATCAATTCTGCCAACCTTGTCAAAAATATTTGAGAAGCTAATCTACAAGCAACTTTACTCTTATCTAGCCAAACACAATATACTTAGCTCTTGCCAATATTGGCTTCAGACCCCCCAAAAAGCACTAACGATGCACCGATTAGTATGATTAACTTGATACATGCAGCTCTTAATAAAAATGAGTTCCCTGTTGGGTTATTTGTTGACCTACATAAGGCTTTTGACAGTGTCAACCACCAAAACCTTAAATTGCATCATTATGGAGTCAGAGGTCACTCCCTCCAATACCTTCAGTCTTACCTTACTGACAGGCTCCAGTATGTTTCTGTGAATAATGCCATTTCTCCCACCCTACCCATCAACATTGGTGTTCTACAGGGCAGCCTACTTGGCAGCATACTCCTCTTTCTCATCTACATTAATTATTGACCTTCCACATGCCTCTTCAACACCTCAAACCAAATTATATTTGCTGATGGCACAACCTTCATTTTCTTCAGTCCTGACCCTCTTGCTCTAAATGTCACAGTGAATGCTGAACTAAATAAAGTCCATCTTTGGCTAACTGCTAACAAACTCAACCCTTAACATTGACAAAATTTGTCTATATTCTGTTTGGTAATAAATCCTCAGATCAAATTAATCTAAGAATAAACAATATCCAAATTAGTAATAGAGTAGATGGCAAATTCCTTGGTGTTCTCATCGATAACAAGCTGAATTTCCAGGGACACATTCTAAATATAGCAAATAAAGTTTTTAAAACTGCTAGCATTCTTCCTAAGCTCAGATATTTTGTATCACGCCCTGCCTGGTGATGCTCTATTACTCTCTCATCTATCCTCATCTCAATTATGGTATTTGCGCTTGGGGTTCTACTACCCAAAATCATCTACGTCCTCTAATTACTCAACACAAAGCTCCTATTAGAACAATATCAAACTCTGGCCCCAGATAGCTCTCGGCACCCTTACTTAAATCTCTGAATACGTTAGATATTAAGTCACTGCACATCCTCTCATCTGTATTCTATATATTAAAACTCTGAACTGTAATGCCAATCCTGACCTTAAACGTTTCCTAGAAGGTTGTAACAGAACCCATGAGCACCACACCACAAACACCTATTTGATACTCCCAGAGTATGACTTAACCAAACTAAAAATGCTCTAGAAATCAAGGGACCCAGAATGTGGAATGACCTTCCTTATCATGTCAAAGGCTGTACCTCTCCCAACCAGTTTAGGAGTAAAACTAAGTACTACCTACCTCCTCCCCCCCCCCCCTTTTTTTCCTCTTTCTGCACAATTTATACATTAATCTCAATTAGTATTAAGCTTTAGGCCAAGTGGTTTTCTTCCCCACACTTTGCCCGAAACGCTGTGCGTATTAGTGGCTTTAGGTATTGTACGTACTAGCTCTATATATAAATCCAACATTATGTGTGTAACTCATCTTCTATGTATGTACTTTTACCTGAATAAACAATTTTATTTAATTTTGATTTGATAATGTTAAGAGTGCGTTGCCATCACCAGCTAGGGAGTTGTGTGGGCCAGAGGTGGATAGTTCCACACGTAATATTCATCAATGGTCATTGGAAACAGGAAGAAGGTAAGGATACTCAACTGCAAATCTTACCAGGCCAACAGTTGGCCAAGCCAAGAACAAGCAGCAGTTGCCGGTAGGAAAAACTTGCCCCGCAAAATCCTGGCTATTGAACTTCAAACAACTAACACTTTTATAGAAATATGTTACCAATCACCAAGATGGCGCCACCTTCAAATGGCCGACATCCTGAAACTGAGGAAACAGACCCACCTATTTGCCCTGAGATCCGAATGCCAAACACAGAACCCTTGGGCAACGGAAAAATCACACATAATTGTTTGCACAAAGAATTTAGGGTCCCGGTACAACCGGTCCTCAAACCAAGTTCATTCCATTCAGCGGTCGACCCCAAAGACGAATTCATACATTTTAACATGTTGTTCATTCAAATCAGGAATTCTCAAATATAAATAATTTTTTTTATATCACCATATTGTACATATTTAGGCACTGGTTAGGTTAGATGTTTAGGTTCTGTTGGTTATTGTGTGTATTTGTAGTACGTGGGTGAAGCATTTACAGCGTTGCTGTTTGAATAAAAGTGTTCACCGAAGCACTTGTTCTAGAAGTGTTCGGACGTTTATCAGTTGAGAGTCGTGTGTAAACAGTTTCTCATTCATAAACAGTGGGGTTGGCGGTTGGTTGGAATGGACTTTGTGTCTTTGTATGGATGACGGGCTGCCCGGTAGTACAGTTAGGTTCGTTCGCGACGCACAATCTGGAATTCCGGGTTTAAATCCCAGGCGGGACAGAAATGGTTGGGCACATATCCTTTTCACCTAATGACTGAGTTCACCCAGCAGTGAGTAGGTGCTCATGGGTTAATCAGCTTGTTGTGGGGGTTGCATCCTGGGCAGGGTCAGTAATTTGGCCTGGGGGGTGGGGTATGAATACACTCTGGCTACCTGTTCCCCGACACAAGTGAATTATTATAATTATTATTATTATCATGAGACACATATATATATATAACTCATCTGGGCCCAGACTTCCCCATTTACGTCAGAGTCATACTGGCATCTGAGCGGCAAAACTGGCCAACAACCACGCTTCCTATACACACTTGGGACGTTAGGACACTATACAGGGACGTTAGAAAGAACTTTTTCAGTGTCGGTATTTAACAAATGGAATGCATTAGAACGTGATGTGACGGAGGCTGACTTCACACACCGTTTCAAATGTAGATATGATTGAGCCCATTAGGCTCAGGATTCTGTACACCAGTTAATTGACAGTTGAGAGGCGGGACCAAAGAGCCCAAGCTGAATTCCCCCCCCCCCCCCCGGAAGCACAACTAGGTGAATACTTGCATTGAAAGAAGCCCAGTAACAACAGAGATCGCATACTAATTATACCGACTTTATCAACGAACTCAAAGCAAAAACTCCCACATCCAGGACTTCAATACACTAAAACTGACTGAGAGGCATTTAAAAGCAGCGCAGGAAATCGATCTCAGATTTCACAGGCAAGAAAATGTGCAGCATAAACAGAACTAAACAAATGGATTATCACAAAAATGCACGGAGTGTTGTACAGGCTGGTATAGCTGTATGTTCACTCACAGGATAAACTCCCACTTCAGGACAAAATTTTAAATATTTAATGCATAAACGAACACATCTCCATACATGACGTTCCTACACCCTCTAAACTCTGAACACTACAAATCATATTAGTCATAAAATGGAATCAGGAACTGGACTCCAATATTTTACAGGTAGAGTAATTTACATTTGCGGTGAAAATCAGCCGATTTCTAGATGTTACTGCTCGGCTTAGGCTCGGATATGAGTAACTCTGGGAGGTTGCTTCACCTACCGATGTAGATCTGACCAGATGTAAACGGTTAACAGAACTATTCGCCCACACTGATGGAATGTGAAGAGCACCATACCACACCACCATCCTACAAGAGACTTCACACCAGCACCACAAGTGGTCCCTCTCGCCAACTGCAGGCCGGCCTACATTCACTAATCAACACCAACAAAGCACTCGACACTGCAGCTGGCCTGCCCCCTGCCACCAGGGAGCACTCCTCCTGGACTCGACCTCCGCCTTCGAGTGACGTAACGTAATCATGACGTAACTACTATTATCACGTCATTATAGTAACCACATCCAAGTGTCAACCTTGGACACTAAAGTTTAGTAGGCACAGCTAAGTGTCGCATTGACAGCAACATCTTTACCCCATATACTGAATCCTGCACACACACACACATACAAATTGTTTCCTTGCCTAGATCAAATGTTAATTTTTGTTTTTATCTAGCAGTACGTATTTAGACAAGGCAAAACAGTACTGAAAACAAGATTAACACATCCATGACCAGATACATGTTAAAATAATACTGAGAATGAAATGACTGAACGAACAATAATGATATGAACACAGGCTGCAGCTGGCGCGCTGGGCCAATCATACCAGATGACGGTCAGTCAAGCCTAAGACTATCATCGTCTGATTCACTAACTTCCTCCCACAGCTGCTGCTGCTGCTGCTGCTGCTGCGCCCCCAGCTGCGTCAGGGCAGGGCAACACGACCATGCGTCAGGGCAGAGGTCTACTTTCCTCACTTCCTTGTATGTACTGATCATGTCCCAGCTTCCATATTTCCTCTCTTGTTGCCAGATAGTGCGCCTAAACCTGTCCTCGTAATTCATGCACTTGTCTTGCTGAAAACCTCTGCACCTTTTATAGTTTGCTTCTGCATTAGACGAGGTTGGGGTACCATGCAAGTGCTGCGTATACTTCAACATTGACCTCATAGGCTATAGGACTCTTTAGAAAGTCCTTGTAGGGAGTATATGATAATATACTCGCTCCAAACTCATCTCATTAAGCTAATGAGAGTTTGTAACGAGTATATTATTGTCATCATCTTCTTGCTACATCCTCATTTCGATTTATAAATACCGCTTATAAATAGTATTTTCTTTCAGAGTCCTGTAGTTGCCGTCTTTATACAGTATAGATTCCTTCTGGTCTCCTATCTCCTTTTCCCATCTTCAGTACCTTACACTTATTGGGGTTGAACTCTCATAACCATTTATCTACCAACTAATAGAGTAAATCTAGGTCTGCAGTATTACTCAGCTTCCCTCGGTTTTAGTGATTCCTCGTTAGTTGTGTGTAGAGGTGGAGGCTGAGAGCAGCGTGCTGGTGCCGGATATATAAAGGTGAAGGAAAAGCCGAAGAAATGTGAAATATAGTGGATGATAGCAGCCGGCTTGTCAGTGCCGAGGACATGGTATGGATGATTGATTGATTGATGAAGATTAAGCCACCCGAAAGGTGGCACGGGCATGAATAGCCCGTAAGTGGTGGCCCTTTTGAGCCATTTCCAGTATCAAGAGCTGATACCGGAGATCTGTGGAGGTGCAACTGCACCCTGCGTGACGGGAGATGTCTCCCGCGGGTATGGATGAGGCAGAGGAAACTGATAAAGATTAAGCCACCCAAGAGGCGGCACGGGCATGAATAGCCCATAAAGGCAGCAGAGAGGTGGGAAGATATATAAAGTGGGGTGGGGAAAAGAGAAGGGGGGAGCCGAGTTACAGCCCGCTCCTGTGCCAGGTAAGTCCTCTACGGGCTCACCATACCCGTGCTACTTTGGAACATTTGTTCTAAGTAGCCGAATCTAAAACAAACAAGAGAAGGGGGGTGGGGTGAGGGCAGATACCATGAC
>WNGS01164858.1:64473604-64485222 GCA_020271785.1 Procambarus virginalis
TCATCAATGAAATGGCTATCTTATCTGAGGTTATCTTGAGATGATTTCGGGGCTTTAGTGTCCTCCGCGGCCCGGTCCTTGACCAGGCCTCCTCCCTCAGGAAGCAGCCCGTGACAGCTGACTAACACCCAGGTACCTATTTTACTACTAGGTAACAGGGGCATAGGGTGAAAGAAACTCTGCCCATCGTTTTTCGCCGGCGCTCGGGATCGACCCCGGGACCACAGGATCACAAGTCCAGCGTGCTGTCCGCTCGGCCGACCGGCTCCATAGAAAAGATTGGCAACGAAAAATCCAACATATACCACAAGAAATGAGGCACAAGTATCTCGGGGAATTTATAAAGAAGCCGGAGATGAACTAGATCAAATTTACACTGACGGGTCATCTAATCCTGTCAATGGCAGAGCTGGTGCAGTATTCACTGTAATTAGGAATAATGCCTTTCAACGCTGAAATGAAGAGAAAGCACATATTGAGAACTATGCCTCTTCAACACAAGTAGAACTAACTGCCATTGTTATGGCGTTAAGGTTCTTGAACGAAACACTAATGGCGCAGTGATCTGCACTGACTCAAAAGCAGCGTTACAAAGCAAAGTAAAAATCGGGCCGAAAATTTGCAATAGTCGCTGAAATTAAGAGAGCTAAGAGGGTATTAATCATTTCTGTGGGTCCCCTCCCATGTTGGAATATGTGGGAGTGAACGAGCAGATTTGTTGGCAGCCGAAGGCGCTGAAGGAGACCATATTGAATACTTCATACCCAAGACTCTGCTACAAATTAGAGTATTGTCAGCAACATCACCGTGACAAGGTAACTGAGGACAGGAGGATAGAAGCACAAGTCAGCGAATCTGTAGGATGGTACAACATGGTTGCAGCTGGCAATCCCAATCATTATGGACGAAGAGGTGGCCGCGGAAGAGAATCGGTAATAGCGAGAATCCGTTTGGATACAAATATCCATGGAGATTCGGATGGAAAAAACCGCTGAGCAGCAGAGATGCGGAATCTGTGATGAGTGACGGACACAGCCTTGACCACTTCCTGAGTGAATGTGAACACCTGAGAGACATTAGAAATATGTGTAACATAATAAACCCACATTGTTTGAGTTAGGAAAACACAATTTGTCAATATTGATACTGTTTTTAAAATTTCCCCATTTTGCATCCGCAAGATAACGTAAGCTTTTAAGGTTGACAGATGTTAATCTTCTTGTTTGAGGAGCTGTTCACTTGAGACAATCAAGCAAGTCCCAACTGTTTCTGGGTACAAGTGACAGGATGAACAACCAGCGGGTTTTCTTCCTATTGGGGAATGTTGTACATGCTGCTATGGTGGTCTGTCCATTCACAGGATGAGTGGCGCTGCCCAATAAACTCGCCCCTCGGGGCAAAATTTAAATTTTGTCATGTGTGGAGTCGACGGACTAGGTGACGTTATTCTTGCCTTGGTCAACGAGGCTTGTCTTATCATCGAGGCGACGCGATGACAGACTACTTTATGTCTGGTAAATCAGCAGGTTGTGTACCCACGTGTGCGCGTCGTCTGGATCTTGGTGGTGGTTTGTGGTTCAGTTGGTTATTCAGCCACGGTAGTCCCGTTATTCCTCAGCCTTCTCGCCGGCTTCTGTGGATCGGTGCAACAATGGAAATGTTGCTGTCGTTGGATACTGGCTGATATATTTGGGATAATTACTGCCTATGATATCTCGGCATGCAATAAAATATGATTTGATTTCCACAGCCTAGCGTGCTCATGTTTTGACTCATTGTTCATTATTATTTGATTTTGATAGTTTAAAACGTTTACTTGCCATGTACAGACGATGAGCCACAATAACGTGGCTTAAGATGTGATTAACTCGGTCCATGGCGAGGCAGGGACAGCGTCGGGTGACCCGACGACTTATATATCAAAATGCGATGTACTATTTGAGAGGACAGATTGCAGTCGGAAGAAATCAACATGAATGCGAAAGGAAGTGAACACTCATAATATGTTTAGACTCGTTATAGTAAACGGCAGTTTATAGATCCACAACATAAACTCTACAACAAATACCTTACTACCCCAGCCATCCGCAGGCTAGGCTCGTTAATGCAGCGACCGTCCCAAGAAGACATCCATCAATTTTAACTGTATTAAAAATAGATTTGTTCTCATATAAATTAACAGCATTAATCAATAATGTTGTGTGTGTAGTTAGGCGTAGGTTAAGTTAGGTGTTGGGTTTTTGTTGGCGATTATTTGTATTAGAAGAACGTGGGTGAGGCCTCAACCCACAGCCCCTCCTCCAGTGCCAGGAAAGGCCACTACGGGCTCACCATAGCCCGTGCTACTTGGAAGTTGTTGTTCAGGGGGCCGAGGTGTGGCTCTTGGCGGCGAGGCAGGGACCGAGGCGTGGCTTGTGGCAGTGAGGCAGGGGCCGAGGTGTGGCTTGTGACGGCGAGGCAGGGACCGAGGTGTGGCTTGTGGCGGCGAGGCAGGGACCGAGGTGTGGCTTGTGGCGGCGAGGCAGGGACAGAGGCGTGGCTTGTGGCGGCGAGGCAGGGACAGAGGCGTGGCTTGTGACGGCGAGGCAGGGACCGAGGTGTGGCTTGTGGCGGCGAGGCAGGGACCGAGGTGTGGCTTGTGGCGGCGAGGCAGGGACCGAGGTGTGGCTTGTGGCGGCGAGGCAGGGGCCGAGGTGTATTGGGAATGCGACAGGATGGGCTTGTGGACGTCAGTATTGGGAGGGGGAATTTAATGGGCAAGCCTTGGGTCGTCGTCCCGTTATCAACAGACTCGCCCCCGTAATGATCTACTTCCCTTCCTCCGTCCTCCCTCCCACGACTCTCCCTCTCCCTTCCACACCGTGTTCACTCGCACGTGTCTACCCATCTGTGTTACTCACCTCTGGGTGGCCCCCTTCACTCACAGTCTCCCAGTAGAGTCTGTGATGTTGCCAGCCGCCCCCACACCTCCTTGCAAGGTGCAAGACGGATTTTGTTGTTTAATTGCATTTCCAAAGCACAGCAAAATATATATCTGAAGTTCTTGTACAAGAATGTCAGATCATTTATTCATGATTATTACTTTTTGAATTAATGTATAAAGATGTGTAAACACCTAATTATTTTAAATTACGATAATTTATGGCAAATGAAAAGTTTTACTAGTTTCTAAGTAATGGTTTGTCTGCATCGTTTTGAATGTGGGTTCAATTCTCCAATTTAATGATTATTGAGTGTTGCTACAGCGACGGCAAGTGAATGTGAGTAACTATTTATTTATTTATTTATTGTTTTTATACAATTTATCTGTATACCTTACGCTTAACTTCAATAGCAGAACATTTCTCTCGCACAAGAAGTAACTGCTTGAGATGGTCTGGAGCCGGACCAGTCGCCTCACCCTGGCGTTCTGTAGATGGCAAGTTTTTTTTTATTTTAAAACTGTTCTCCCTTGTGGTAGTTTAGAAGGTAAAGTATTGAACTTTAAATATAGTTTGGGTTACAGTCAGCCTTGGTACATGATTTCTTTACAGTCGAGTGAATAAAAAGACCAAAGTTTTGCGTAATTACTAAAGAGTTCATAACAACAGCTTACAAATTCTTTGCATTTTTGTTATTTTTTGCAGTCCTTGTGTTGAGTCGTAATGGTTTTGTTGACACTTGTAACACGTGGCGACATTTGACGTGTGTGTGTGTGTGTGTGTGTGTGTGTGTGTGTGTGTGTGTGTGTGTGTGTGTGTGTGTGTGTGTGTGTGTGTGTGTGTGAGTGAGTGAGTGAGAAGTTTATTTCGGGCAATTCTTCCTCTTGGGTAAGACAAATGGTCATCTGCCACTAGACTAGTTCCAGAACTAACAGGTATGAGTTACGAGGAAAGGCATCGTTGGAAGACAGAAATGTTAGGGGAGATGTGATTACCACGTACAAAATACTCGGTGAAATTGACAGGATAGACAGACATTACTTCAGACGGGTGGTAGTCGCACAAGGGGGATGGGGTGTACACAGCCCCTCTCCTGTGGCAGGTAAGTCCACTACAAGCTCACAATATCCAGTGCTACTTGGAACTTTTTGTTCACAGTAACTGAATCTAAAACAATAACGGACATGGGGTCACAGGTGGAAAATGAGTCCCCAAATGAACCACCGAGACATGAAAAGAATTTGTTCGGTGTCAGAGTAGTTAAGAGATGCATTGCATTAGGAAGTGATGTGGTGGAGGCAGACTCTATACACAGTTTCAAATGTAGATATGATAGAGCCCAGTAGGCTCAGGAACCTGTACATCAGTTGATTGACAGTTGAGGGATGGAACCAGAGAGTCGAAGCTCAACCCCACACAAGTAAAATTAGGCGAGTACAGTATCAATTTGGAATTCTTTATTTATATCAACTTACGTAATGAGATTAAGATCAGGTTGTATCTGAATTTTGTATTATTTTAGCAAACATAGATGGTGCCTGGTAGAGGTGTCACGTTAACATGGTGGCACTTGCCTGCTTGAAGTCACGGAGCGAGTGGGTTCATCTTCGGGTCTCTGTGGTCATTAGAGCTGTCCGTTGTGTGATATATCATAAGCCAGACCGACCCGTTGGTAGTAACTGTGACGATTTCTCTGTGAAGCTGGAGTATCCCATTATCCACTCTTAAGCATCCACTTGGGCTGGACGGTAAAGCGTCGGCCTCGCTTCATGCAGGTCGGCGTTCAATCCCCGACCGTCCAAGTAGTTGGGTACAATTCCTTTCCCCTGACTCATCCCAAATCCCTTATCCTGACCCCTTTTCCAAGTACTATATAGTCAAAACGACTTAGCGCTTTCCCCCCTGATAGTTCCCTTCCCTTCCTAAGCATCTCTAGTTGGGCGGTATATAGGATGTGGAAGACTAACAAGGTCAGGAGTGTTCTTCCCTGTGATAGGAAGTTACTGCTCTGATACAGCAGTTGATGAGAGAGATAATGTTGATACCCCGTTTTCTGGTCGCATATATGTATGTACGAGACCTAGGTTGAAGTTAGCGTAGTTCATTTATTACGCACCCCATACCCATCCTGTGGGCGGTAGTGGAAAGGGTTACAGAGGCACATAATGGGCTCAGGGATTGAACCCCACAATTCATTTAGCTAAGCAAGTTAGTCTTGATGAGCTAGTTAAAAATTCAATGCGCATCGTGACATCAACAATGGGCTCAAAACGTTTGCAATATCAAAGGCAGATTTGAGATCTAGGAAGGTGGTATATGACTTTTCAGTGTGCAGGATAAGAAAGGTGGTGATGCAATGATGCACACTCCTTCCATGCATGAAGCCATATACCTGGGGGAGATAGCATGGATCTTATTCTATGGAGGAGACGGTTTAGGACCATTCTCTCGAATGTTTTACAAAGACAGCTAGTAAGGGATATTGGGCGGAAAGCATTCTCTTGGTTTGTCTTGGGAATTGGAATGATTATACTGTTGGTCCTAGATATAGAAAGTTCCCAGTAATATAGCTCATATTACACAGCTCAAAAAGGGGATTTCATGGTACTAAAGGAAGCAAATGCATTGTCATAAGTGATACCATTCTCACCGGGTGATGTGGCCTTTACCTTTGTTTAGGGCCGAAAGTGACTCAAACTCGGTAAATGGCACGTTGCATTCATCTTCCTTGTGGAGCATGAAGTCAACGAGCCTTTCTCAATATCCGTAACCAGCATTTAATCTGAACTGTGTGTCCGGGGAAAGATTATTGAAGCTAGAGGTGGTTGCCCAAGCATCGACTAACTCGTTTGGTCTGTGTAGAGGGTGAGGGCGTGACACTTGGCCGATCTTATCGCCTTTAATTCTTTTAATATCCTTCCCTGCCTGGCTGAGAGGGGGTGTGTGAGAGTTGAAACTGTTAACAAAAGTTTCCCACTTACCTTGCTTGAGCTGCCATGCGCTCCCTCGCCTTGGCTAGGGCTTTCTGAAAGAGCTTGAGCATTGCTGGCATGTTTCCCTCTATGCAAGTCCAACTCTTCTGGCAGTGCGTTTCAAAATACGCAGTTTGGGGTCATTGTAATAGGCATGGCGTTTATGATTTTTCATATCATTCCGACTATTGGATGGTGCGGGGGGGGGGGGGGGGTCGACCTAAAGGATCAGCGAACATCTGAATAATCTGTACTAGCTCGTGATTAAATGTGTGGACTGTGGAGGGATCATAAGTGCTGTACTACTCTGACACATGAGCAATAAAAGTCTTCACGTCGAGCAGGAGAAACACTGAGCCGTTTGCGTTTAAAAGTCCCACCGGGCAGGATGGTATTTCCGATACAGAGTGTAGTCAATCTAGGATGATGATCTGATAACAAATCTCTTACAATAGATGATGTGTACTGTTATGACCCTGAGCCAAAGATTGGCACTCTGCAAGGAACCAGAATCATAGCGCTTCTCTTTTCAGAAGAATCAGGGGACAATTCACTTCAGTATTTTAGTGATAGGCCCCGATTGTTCAGGATTATGTGTGGGATTTTGACTAGTTAAATTATAGAATATTGATAAATAGGTTGAGTTTTTGAAGGAGTGAAATAGCTAACAAATTATAGATTCAAGAGGACTTGAACCTCATCTTGGAAAATAGCGGTCTCCGTTTCCCTGCCAGACGCAGGAGCACCTTGATGCTCAGAGCTGGTATACTCTGTGATATTATGATGTTAGTGCTTTGTAAAGCTAAGATGTTAGTTACACTTTGAACTGATTAGTGGCAATCATATTTGTATTGAAGAATAAATAATGTTACTGTACGATCAGTTTAATGATTCAGGCAGCAGCCACATTGTGTTGAAGAAGGTCTTCTCTAACCATACTCGAAGCAGTCTCGACCTCGTGCTGTGGGCTCTCTATCCCTTTTAATCTCTCTCTATCCTCCTCCCTTCTTAATCTTTACTATACTGTTAAGTTAAATATTCTTATTGTACTCCCCAAGTGTTTACTTTTTGGGGTGGCCTAGAGATAGTGAACACAGTGTTGCATGTTAAAGTTATCATGTGTTACGTACTGTCCTCTTAAGGAAAGTAGACCTTACCTCTAATTTGCTGTATGTACTCTCGTTTCCTGTTTGTGGATTCAGTTGAGGTAACATAAGGTCGAGCTGGTGAGGCACTGACTGTACTTGGGGAGGGGTAGATTAGGGTTAATAAATTATATTAAGGTATTAACCAGAGGTTTCCATTACCCCCATTGTAAGTTGGGAGGGGGCAGGGTTGATCACGTTAGACACAGACTATATATTTGGTGTTATTTTTCATTTGCTGGGGATTGTTTCCCTGGGGAGCCGGGCCTTACCTAATCCCAGTAGTTGGTTAATCCCTTACCTTAAACATTGACCCTACAGTGCAAACACTCGTGTGTAATGTACACCAGACGTGAGAGACGTTGAAACCAACAGAGAGGTCTCCTGCTGTGACTGTTGCCACCGTTCATGAAGGGCAGCCCCTGCGTCTCCTGCTGTGACTGTTGCCACCGTTCATGAAGGGCAGCCCCTGCGTCTCCTGCTGTGACTGTTGACACCGTTCATGAAGGGCAGCCCCCTGCGTCTCCTGCTGTGACTGTTGACACCGTTCATGAAGGGCAGCCCCCTGCGTCTCCTGCTGTGACTGTTGACACCGTTCATGAAGGGCAGCCCCCTGCGTCTCCTGCTGTGACTGTTGACACCGTTCATGAAGGGCAGCCCCCTGCGTCTCCTGCTGTGACTGTTGACACCGTTCATGAAGGGCAGCCCCCTGCGTCTCCTGCTGTGACTGTTGCCACCGTTCATGAAGGGCAGCCCCCTGCGTCTCCTGCTGTGGCTGTTGCCACCGTTCATGAAGGGCAGCCCCCTGCGTCTCCTGCTGTGATTGTTGTCACCGTTCATGAAGGGCAGCCCCTGCGTCTCCTGCTGTGACTGCTGCCACCGTTCATGAAGGGCAGCCCCTGCGTCTCCTGCTGTGACTGCTGCCACCGTTCATGAAGGGCAGCCACCGCTTGATCAGTGGAGCGACCCAAGGGCGAGCTGCTAGGGAGGCTGAAGCTGCGATCCGTCTCATCTTGATCCTGTTGCGATGTCTGCTGCCGTTCCTTATCCATCACTTCCAGTTGACTGTGGGGTCCAGCTGTGGGTGCTCCCCCCCACACTATGTTGAAGCAGACTAAGAGTGCAGCATCGAGGTAATTGATGACCAAGAGTGGCAAGTTCATCTGTGGCCGTTTTCCGATCATCACTTACGATAAGTGTGCAATTTCGTTGATCGGAGCTCAGAGCTACGTCTGACTAATGTTGTATGTATGTGTGAATAATATTTGCGTTTATATATGTGAAAATGTGTAGGTAAAGCACACACTATAAGCTTGCTCTGCTTGCTTATCTCGCGACCATGTACCAAACTGTAAGATGCCGTGATTTAATTAGATCTCTAACATTGTAATTTATAGCAAGCTTGAAGCAATAAAACTTGAGACATTGGCACCACAAATATGGATTGCTTAGGCTATAGAACATTGGAGTTCAGTTCCTGAGCCCGTTACGTGCTTCTAATATTTTCCATCACAACTCACAGGATGGGTATGAAAGGCCAACCCATCCTCCTGCTTAGATAGTACTGTCTTGGTAATTCGTAATTAGTAATTCGAGACTATTGACGGTCGTCAATAGTCACAAATTCGTACGTACTTAGCTTTTTGATAGTAGTATACTGACTAGTAAGGAATTCTTTCAAAATAAATGAAGCTAAAACAAAGATATTGCTAGACTTAGTATAGCGCACACATGTATTATATTAGGCCTCAGATATCGTGTATTAGGCCTAGGAAGGTTAGTTTAGTTTGTCAAAGCAACACACACACACAAAATTCGGTTTGTCCAACTCAATAATTCAGGTTTCTACGTTTTGATTACGTTGTAGGTCGGTATATATATATACTATGGTCCTCATCGTTACTACAAGTACGGAAGGCATAATAACTAAACTATCCTCCTGGATTGGAGGTTAGTTAAGTCTGGATAGGTAAGATAGGTAGTTCAGTCCTTCCCGCAGTAACATGTTTGTAATAGGCTGGTGATGGGGATGTATTTTTGTTTTTTTTTATTATTTTCAACCACAGACGTGGCCACACATTTACAATGCTAACCAGCATATATACATTTTCTTCTGTCCTCCATGGACAGGGTTAGAGATGTGTTAAACATATAGTTCAAGGGTTTATTGAACAATCACAGAAAGTGATTCGTTGCTTTTAAAATGCTAAGCTAACCTACATACGTAAATACATAGATACACGGATTTACGTATGCCCTACATAAAGTGTTCGATGTGTCACTAATGTGCATTTACAAAGGTGAAATGTAATTCTGATCAGCTTCCATATATACTGTACACACACACACACACACACACACACACACACACACACACACACACACACACACACACACACACACACACACACACACACACACACACACACACACACACACACACACACACGTACATATACATATATATATACATACATGTATACATACATATATACACAAACACATGCATTCACATACATTAGCAGCTGGCGTGGTTAAGGGAAGGAAAGGGGTGGTGTAGGTAATGGGTGACCAGTCGAGTGATTGGAGGGGGGGGGGGGAGGTTTAAAAGCGGTGGCGGCCTTTTGAACTTCCTGATGTCACTATTACATTTACCCTGCCTTTGGCTTCATTATTATTTTTAGTTTCACATCGCCTATCTTATTAGTGGTAATGAGAAATACTGCAGCAGCATATAATTACTTCGAACTGAACACCTCAAAATTGGTTTAAATAAGCGAGTTTCAGCACTGAGGAGCTGGTTGTAAGTTTGATACTTGCATCAACAGTCACTGTAGAGTCTGAGAGTAACAAGATCATAACCCCAAGAGGCCCTTAATTAACCCAGCTTAGATTAGTTCAGTTTATTATTGAACCAATATCCATCTTGTGGGTGATTGAGAGAGTGGTTCGCGACATACTTGCGTCACGAGATTGTTACTAAGCTAAATAGTGTTGGGCTCTGTTCCTGCTCCCATTATGTGCCTCTGTAACCCTTTCCACCAGCGCTCACGGGATAGGTATGGGGTGCATAATATATGATTAACGTAAATACATAATGGGTTCAAGTGCTGGTCCCCAATGAGTACATTTGTCGGGAGAAAAGTTAAAATATAACCTGTTTGTCTAGTGCACTGCCTATAGTAGGAAAACTTTGAAGACTTGATTTGAGCTTACATAATTTTGAATTTTTTTTTGTTATAAATCCATATTTCTTGATCATTTGGTAAGGTCCACATCGGCTCACATGGACGCTAGGCTGAAGCTCTTACTTTCACATCTACCTTCCTGTTGTTTTAGATCCAGCTACTCAGAACAAAAGTTCCAAGTAGCACGGGTTATGGTGAGCCCGTAGTAGACTTACCTGGCACAGGAGGGGGGGCTGTATCTACCTTCCAACAACTCATCGTTGTTGTAGTGTTTAATGCACTTCACTCTGAGCAGCATTCCACGATTCTCCACCCTTGACCTTCACTTGTTCAGGCTTTTGAGTCTTCAAGGTCGCTTCCCTCCCACTCCCGCCTCCCTCCAGACACTGGTGCGGCGTCGTTCCCTTCCACAAGGGCCTCCCCCGTGTACCTGTGTCCAGTCTTCCTCCTACACCAACCTCCCTCCCTCCCTCGCCTCCAGCGTCAAGGAACTTTCGTAACCTTTGCCTACCAGGAAATGCCTTCATCAAGAATCACCTCGCTACCCAGATAACGTCTTGCGCCAGTGCGATATAGAAGTCTCCCTACTCATACTAAGCTAAGCTGAGCTAACAAGCTCTGTTCTTCCTCAGTCAAGGAACCCATTCCACCAATTCGTCCCGTCAAGACGCCTGCCAACTCTCGTTTGTTGCATCAAATGTCTTTCAACAGCAAAGTTTTACCTCTCTTGTATGATATATGGTGATTGCAATAGCGTTTCTTCCAAAACATTGTATTGAATCCTAAGTTAAGTGCTTCGGTGTTTCACTTACCATTCCACAGTCAATATGAGGAACGCACTACCATTGTTCCTCCTGTAGCTTGGTCTAACCCACAGTTTACGAGTAATAACCGCCCCCCCCCCCATCCTCACAAGTCTGAAACCTATATGTCAATTAAATTATGTATATGTAATGAATAACAATGTTAATAATTCAGATTACAATTACTGCAAACCGCCATTCACCCCTAAGAAAATGGAAGCCCTCAGACAACACAAACTTTATCACTATATACTACATAACTACAGCTACTAGGAAGAAACCCCGCTAACTCGGTCCTCAACTAACTGCAACAACTTTGTCTGAAGCAAGACGCAGATGAACTAAAGTGATTAATTATGGTTGTTGTTCTTTTAAAATTCAGCCAGTTCCAGTTCCAAAAAGTTCCAAGTAGCACGGGCTATGGCGAGCCCGTAGTGGACTTACCTGGCACAGGAGCGGGCTGTAACTGCTCCCTCCTGACCTCACCATCTCCCATATGTAGAGCCTTAGTGTAGTTTTCACGGCTTTTCATGCCCGTGCCATCTCTTGGTGGCTTAATCTTCACCAATTAATCTTAGTGGTCGGGAGC
>WNGS01164858.1:64486239-64515940 GCA_020271785.1 Procambarus virginalis
AATCTGTCTTGTAAAATCTGTCATTTTTGATCTTGTATTGCAATTACGGGGGTGTATCTGTCCTCCTTATCTCCTTGTGATAAGAGATAAGACAATCTTGTTCTCGTCTTCAAGCGTGTAAGTATTGTGATGTTTGCCATTCTTTGCACATTTGTAACAGTGTTTGCGGTCGTCGTCTGTGTGTGTGTGTGTGTGTGTGTGGTGTGTGTGTGGTGTGTGTGTGTGTGTGTGTGTGTGTGTGTGTATGTACTTACCTAATTGTGCTTGCGGGGTTGAGTTCTGCTCTTTCGGCCCGCCTCTCAACTGTCAATCAACTGTTACTAACTACTATTTTTTTTTTTTTTTTTTCTCTCCCGTCCACACACACGCCCTAGAAAGCAGCTCGTAGCAGCTGTCTAACTCCCAGGTACCTATTTACTGCTAGGTAACAGATGCATCAGGGTTAAGGAAACTCTGCCCATCTGTCTCCGCCGGATGCGGGGATCGAACCCCGGTCCCTAGGTCCGCGAGTCTAGAGGGCTGTCTACTCGGCCACCTAGCCTCACGTACGCGCGTGTGTGTGGAGACTATGGTTCTTACTGATGCATTTCTTCAGGTTTACCCCTTATGATGAGGATTTTTTTATATCACGTAGCTTGCTGTAGGGTTATCTTGAGTCTTGAGATGATTTCGGGGCTTAGCGTCCCTGCGGCCCGGTCCTGAAATTGAAATAAGTTTATTGAGGTAAAATACACACAAAGGGATGAGGTAGCTCAAGGTAGTCTCACCCCGTTCAGTACAACGTGTTTATACATATATATATAGACACACATCACAAACAATAAACATATTACCAAACATTGAGTGATCAACATATACATTTCTTCCTTTACACATGCAGTATGCTACCAGACGTACACACAAATACTTCTATGACTAGGTACACAGACCATTTGCAATAGACATTCAGACAATTAAACCAAAGGTTACAATTTTGTTGCAAAATTTTTATATCTCGCCAGAATATCATAAATTTTTCAGTTGTGATACATCCAGGCTATTTGTTCAGGAACAGTCCTTATCTCAGTGTTTCTATATACTGTATATTAATAACGGGCAGTCAAGAACTTAATGGGTGAGATATCTTAATTAACATTCCACATAGTTTACACTTAGTGTCATTAACACCTGTTCCATATTCCCAGTAATATTTGTACCCAAGCCTGAGCCGCATGTGCACAGTCACTCCAAGCATTTCTCCTTGTACCATAAGTGAAATGGGTGTTTTGACTCGCACACATGTAGTGTTGCATGGTTTGGCTTCCCTCATACATCATACCTCTCCTCGCCACTGTTGCTTGTGCCTGAATATTTGTAATTTTGCTTATTATGTCTCGTTGTTAAAACACATACAATGTCAACTTGTGGTTTTGATGTGACGCGTTTGGCCTGGTTATCCGCCACCTCGTTGGGCACTTCCAACACAAGATGGGACCCACATGAATTTAGCTTTGTGACCTTTCACCTGAATATCATTTATCCGTTTCTTACAATCCTCAACTAGGGATGCCGTTTTTGACAATGCCATTTTTTTTTAATTTATAGTCTAAACCGTCTTTTAGAGATCTTGAGTTTTGTGAATTTATTTCCTGCATAAATTTTCTATCTAGTACAAATTTGCAGATGTTGGGTTGCTGAGGTGATTTGGTGGGAGGGGTTGGTAAAATAGTGCAGCTGTGTACATGAACGACGAAAATAAGATTTGAATCGAGTCATTCTTGGTAAGCGTCTTCGCGGGTGGAAGAATCGCAGAATGTTAAATGTGTAGCAGACAGAAATTAGCAGGGAACAGCTCCTGCGACAAAATGTCTGAATAATTAAGATAACAAGAGCACAGTCTAGTGATGACGAATATGGGGAACCAATCACAGCCCAGGAAGGTAAGGGGCGCTATGAAAAAAGGGTAAAAGTACTGCAACTGGTGAAGATGGCGTCACATACTCAATGCATTGTGAAGTGTCTGGGAATCCACTACTCCACCTGTTTAACAAGTCATTCCTAAGCGGAGTGTTGCCCACACAATGGAAACACGCAATAATTGTTCCCATACCGAAGCCCAATGACCCTGGCAATTACAGACCTATCAGTCTCATGTCATGCACTTGCAAGATGCTTGAAAGGATCATCCTAAACCGACTGTTGCACAAAATAGGCAGGTTAGGGGAGGGGGTCAATGGATCTGTTAAAGGACGGAGCACAGCAAACTGTATAGTTAATTACTTGGCTAATGACACGGCTAGGTACTCTGTATTTGTTGACATCAAAGGAGCCTTCGACAAAGCACAGGGGATTGTGATGCTGGACGAGCTTGCATGCATGGGTGTCAAGGGGAGACTCATGAAATGGGTTGAAGACTACCTCACAGGAAGGAAAACCAAGGTTTGCTTAAATGGAGCAGTCTCAAGAACAATGAATATGGAACTCGGGACCCTCCAAGGCGGAGTCCTAATCCCCCCCACTATTCAATGTACTTATGAACGCCATTGCAAATATTGATTTTCCGGAAGAAACACAATACGTGGGATATGCAGATGTCCTAATACAAGCTCCCACCTCGGGAAAATTAAACAGTCCGTTGAACGCCATGGAAGGAAATGAATTGAGCTAGGTTTCACTCTCTCCACAAACAAGACAAAAGCATACTCTCGTCACAAGTGGGCAGCAAATGAACTGCAAATTAATGTTGTGACACTTGAATGGGTTGACCACTATCGGTACCTTGACGTCATTATCGGCTCTCACAAGGGGAAGAAAGAGGAGCTCAACCAACTCATAGGAACATGCAAAAGTCGACTCTCAGGACACTGAAAGCTATGACCTGGAAGGGACATGGAGCCTTTATTGCCGTCCTTATAATGATGTACACAGCCTATGTGCGCTATGCCGCACCAGTTTTATGCACCTACTCCCAAAGCGATATAAAAAGGTTCGAAACCATACAGAATGAAGCCATGACAATCATTCTTGGAGTTCCAAGAACTGCCAAATCGTCTAATCTACAAGAGGAGTTGTCCCTCCCCAGTGTTAAAAGCAGAACTAAGGAACTGAATACTAAGGTTGCAATTAGGATAGCCAGGGATCCCTGTTACAATATTGCCAAGAAAAAACCTAGTTCTGTGTTACCTACAGGAGGAAACAGAAGCAAAAATGGCATCACAAATCAGTCTGCTACCTCGAAGAACTTCACCTTCTCGAGCAAGCCCGTGAGCTCCTGCCTGTAGAGAGGTTACTTCCCTGGGAGGATGACTCGTGCAGGATTATCATCAATGAAATGGCTATCTTATCTTGAGGTTATCTTGATGATTTCGGGGCTTTAGTGTCCCCCGCGGCCCGGTCCTTGACCAGGCCTCCTTCCTCAGGAAGCAGCCCGTGACAGCTGACTAACACCCAGGTACCTATTTTACTGCTAGGTAACAGGGGCATAGGGTGAAAGAAACTCTGCCCATCGTTTTTCGCCGGCGCTCGGGATCGACCCCGGGACCACAGGATC
Source organism: Procambarus virginalis (assembly GCA_020271785.1). Classification (NCBI taxonomy): domain Eukaryota; kingdom Metazoa; phylum Arthropoda; class Malacostraca; order Decapoda; family Cambaridae; genus Procambarus; species Procambarus virginalis. The sequence continues at coordinate 64,489,769 of WNGS01164858.1, forward strand.
ACAAGTCCAGCGTGCTGTCCGCTCGGCCGACCGGCTCCATAGAAAAGATTGGCAACGAAAAATCTAACATACCACAAGAAATGAGGCACAAGTATCTCGGGGAAATTTATAAAGAAGCCGGAGATGAACTAGATCAAATTTACACTGACGGGTCATCTAATCCTGTCAATGGCAGAGCTGGTGCAGTATTCACTGTAATTAGGAATAATGCCTTTCAACGCTGAAATGAAGAGAAAGCACATATTGAGAACTATGCCTCTTCAACACAAGTAGAACTAACTGCCATTGTTATGGCGTTAAGGTTCCTTGAACGAAACACTAATGGCGCAGTGATCTGCACTGACTCAAAAGCAGCGTTACAAAGCAAAGTAAAAATCGGGCCGAAAATTTGCAATAGTCGCTGAAATTAAGAGAGCTAAGAGGGTATTAATCAATCAGGGAAGAGTCATCAAGTTTCTGTGGGTCCCCTCCCATGTTGGAATATGTGGGAGTGAACGAGCAGATTTGTTGGCAGCCGAAGGCGCTGAAGGAGACCATATTGAATACTTCATACCCAAGACTCTGCTACAAATTAGAGGTATTGTCAGGCAACATCACCGTGACAAGGTAACTGAGGACAGGAGGATAGAAGCACAAATCAGCGAATCTGTAGGATGGTACAACATGGTTGCAGCTGGCAATCCCAATCATTATGGACGAGAGGAGGTGGCCGCGGAAGAGAATCGGTAATAGCGAGAATCCGTTTGGATGCAAATATCCATGGAGATTCGGAATGGAAAAAACCGCTGAGCAGCAGAGATGCGGAATCTGTGATGAGTGACGGACACCGCCTTGACCACTTCCTGAGTGAATGTGAACACCTGAGAGACATTAGAAATATGTGTAACATAATAAACCCACATTGTTTGAGTTAGGAAAACACAATTTGTCAAATATTGATACTGTTTTTAAAATTTCCCCATTTTGCATCCGCAAGATAACGTAAGCCTTTAAGGGTTGACAGATGTTAATCTTCTTGTTTGAGGAGCTGTTCACTTGAGACAATCAAGCAAGTCCCAGCTGTTTCTGGGTACAAGTGACAGGATGAACAACCAGCGGGTTTTCTTCCTATTGGGGAATGTTGTACATGCTGCTATGGTGGTCTGTCCATTCACAGGATGAGTGGCGCTGCGCAATAAACTCGCCCCTCGGGGCAAAATTTAAATTTTGTCATGAGTGGAGTCGACGGACTAGGTGACGTTATTCTTGCCTTAGTCAACGAGGCTTGTCTTATCATCGAGGCGACGCGATGACAGACTACTTTAATGTCTGGTAAATCAGCAGGTTGTGTACCCACGTGTACGCGTCGTCTGGATCTTGGTGGTGGTTATGTGGTTCAGTTGGGTTATTCAGCCACGGTAGTCCCGTTATTCCTCTAGCCTTCTCGCCGGCTTCTGTGGATCGGTGCAACAATGGAAATGTTGCTGTCGTTGGATACTGGCTGATATATTTGGGATAATTACTGCCTATGATACCTCGGCATGCAATAAAATATGAATTTGATTTCCACAGCCTAGCGTGCTCATGTTTTGACTCATTGTTCATTATTATTTGATTTTGATAGTTTAAAACGTTTACTTGCCATGTACAGACGATGAGCCACAATAACGTGGCTTAAGATGTGATTAACTCGGTCCATGGCGAGGCAGGGACAGCGTCGGGTGACCCGACGACTTATACATCAAAATGCGATGTACTATTTGAGAGGACAGATTGCAGTCGAAAGAAATCAACATGAATGCGAAAGGAAGTGAACACTCATAATATGTTTAGACTCGTTATAGTAAACGGCAGTTTATAGATCCACAACATAAACTCTACAACAAATACCTTACTACCACAACCATCCTCAGGCTAGGCTCGTTAATGCAGCGGCCGTCCCCAAGGAGATATCCATCAATTTTAACTGTATTAAAAATAGATTTGTTCTCATATAAATTAACAGCATTAATCAATAATGTTGTGTGTGTAGTTAGGCGTAGGTTAAGTTAGGTGTTAGGTTTTTGTTGGCGATTATTTGTATTAGAAGAACGTGGGTGAGGCCTCAACCCACAGCCCCTCCTCCAGTGCCAGGAAAGACCACTACGAGCTCACCATAGCCCGTGCTACTTGGAAGTTGTTGTTCAGGGGACCGAGGTGTGGCCCTTGGCGGCGAGGCAGGGACCGAGGTGTGGCTTGTGGCGGCGAGGCAGGGGCCGAGGTGTGGCTTGTGGCGGCGAGGCAGAGGCCGAGGTGTGGCTTGTGGCGGCGAGGCAGGGACCGAGGTGTGGCTTGTGGCGGCGAGGCAGGGCCGAGGTGTGGCTTGTGGCGGCGAGGCAGAGGCCGAGGTGTGGCTTGTGGCGGCGAGGCAGGGACCGAGGTGTGGCTTGTGGCGGCGAGGCAGGGACCGAGGTGTGGCTTGTGGCGGCGAGGCAGGGACCGAGGTGTGGCTTGTGGCGGCGAGGCAGGGACCGAGGTGTGGCTTGTGGCGGCGAGGCAGGGACCGAGGTGTGGCTTGTGACGGCGAGGCAGGGACCGAGGTGTGGCTTGTGACGGCGAGGCAGGGACCGAGGTGTGGCTTGTGGCGGCGAGGCAGGGACCGAGGTGTGGCTTGTGGCGGCGAGGCAGGGACCGAGGTGTGGCTTGTGGCGGCGAGGCAGGGACCGAGGTGTATTGGGAATGCGACAGGATGGGCTTGTGGACGTCAGTATTGGGAGGGGGAATTTAATGGGCAAGCCTTGGGTCGTCGTCCCGTTATCAACAGACTCGCCCCCGTAATGATCTACTTCCCTTCCTCCGTCCTCCCTCCCACTACTCTCTCTCTCCCTTCCACACCGTGTTCACTCGCACGTGTCTACCCATCTGTGTTACTCACCTCTGGGTGGCCCCCTTCACTCACAGTCTTCCAGTATAGTCTGTGATGTTGCCAGCCGCCCCCACACCTCTCCTTGCAAGGTGCAAGACGGATTTTGTTGTTCAATTGCATTTCCAAAGCACAGCAAAATATATATCTGAAGTTCTTGTACAAGAATGTCAGATCATTTAATCATGATTATTACTTTTTGAATTAATGCATAAAGATGTGTAAACACCCAATTATTTTAAATTACGATAATTTATGGCAAATGAAAAGTTTTACTAGTTTCTAAGTAATGGTTTGTCTGCATCGTTTTGAATGTGGGTTCAATTCTCCAATTTAATGATTATTGAGTGTTGCTACAGCGACGGCAAGTGAATGTGAGTAACTATTTATTTATTTATTGTTTTTATACAATTTATCTGTATACCTTACGCTTAACTTCAATAGCAGAACATTTCTCTCGCACAAGAAGTAACTGCTTGAGATGGTCTGGAGCCGGACCAGTCGCCTCACCCTGGCGTTCTGTAGATGGCAAGTTTTTTTTTATTTTAAAACTGTTCTCCCTTGTGGTAGTTTAGAAGGTAAAGTATTGAACTTTAAATATAGTTTGGGTTACAGTCAGCCTTGGTACATGATTTCTTTACAGTCGAGTGAATAAAAAGACCAAAGTTTTGCGTAATTACTAAAGAGTTCATAACAACAGCTTACAAATTCTTTGCATTTTTGTTATTTTTTGCAGTCCTTGTGTTGAGTCGTAATGGTTTTGTTGACACTTGTAACACGTGGCGACATTTGGCGTACGTACGTGTGTGTGTGTGTGTGTGTGTGTGTGTGTGTGTGTGTGTGTGTGTGTGTGTGTGTGTGTGTGTGTGTCGGGCAATTCTTCCTCTTGGGTAAGACAATGGTGATATGCCACTAGACTAGTTCCAGAACTAACAGGTATGAGTTACGAGGAAAGGCATCGTTGGAAGACAGAAATGTTAGGGGAGATGTGATTACCACGTACAAAATACTCGGTGGAATTGACAGGGTAGACAGACATTACTTCAGACGGGTGGTACTCGCACAAGGGGGATGGGGTGTACACAGCCCCTCTCCTGTGGCAGGTAAGTCCACTACAAGCTCACAATATCCAGTGCTACTTGGAACTTTTTGTTCACAGTAACTGAATCTAAAACAATAACGGACATGGGGTCACAGGTGGAAATGAGTCCCCAAATGAACCACCGAGACATGAAAAGAATTGTTCGGTGTCAGAGTAGTTAAGAGATGCAATGCATTAGGAAGTGATGTGGTGGAGGCAGACTCCATACACAGTTTCAAATGTAGATATGATAGAGCCCAGTAGGCTCAGGAACCTGTACATCAGTTGATTGACAGTTGAGGGATGGAACCAGAGAGTCGAAGCTCAACCCCACACAAGTAAAATTAGGCGAGTACAGTATCAATTTGGAATTCTTTATTTATATCAACTTACGTAATGAGATTAAGATCAGGTTGTATCTGAATTTTTGTATTATTTTAGCAAACATAGATGGTGCCTGGTAGAGGTGTCACGTTAACATGGTGGCACTTGCCTGCTTGAAGTCACGGAGCGAGTGGTTCATCTTCGGGTCTCTGTGGTCATGTGGTCATTAGAGCTGTCCGTTGTGTGATATATCATAAGCCAGACCGACCCGTTGGTAGTAGCTGTGACGATTTCTCTGTGAAGCTGGAGTATCCCATTATCCACTCTTAAGCATCCACTTGGGCTGGACGGTAAAGCGTCGGCTTCGCTTCATGCAGGTCGGCGTTCAATCCCCGACCGTCCAAGTAGTTGGGTACAATTCCTTTCCCCTGACCATCCCAAATCCCTTATCCTGACCCCTTTTCCAAGTACTATATAGTCAAAACGACTTAGCGCTTTCCCCCCTGAAAGTTCCCTTCCCTTCCTAAGCATCTCTAGTTGGGCGGTATATAGGATTTGGAAGACTAACAAGGTCAGGAGTGTTCTTCCCTGTGATAGGAAGTTACTGCTCTGATACAGCAGTTGATGAGAGAGATACTGTTGATACCCCGTTTTCTGGTCGCATATATGTATGTACGAGACCTAGGTTGAAGTTAGCGTAGTTCATTTATTACGCACCCCATACCCATCCTGTGGGCGGTAGTGGAAAGGGTTACAGAGGCACATAATGGGCTCAGGGATTGAACCCCACAATTCATTTAGCTAAGCAAGTTAGTCTTGATGAGCTAGTTAAAAAATTCAATGCGCATCGTGACATCAACAATGGGCTCAAAACGTTTGCAATATCAAAGGCAGACTTGAGATCTAGGAGGTGGTATATGGCTTTTCAGTGTGCAGGATAAGAAAGGTGGTGATGCAATGATGCACACTCCTTCCATGCATGAAGCCATATACCTGGGGGAGATAGCATGGATCTTATTCTATGGAGGAGACGGTTTAGGACCATTCTCTCGAATGTTTTGCAAAGACAGCTAGTAAGGGATATTGGCGGAAAGCATTCTCTTGATTTGTCTTGGGAATTGGAATGATTATACTGTTGGTCCTAGATATAGGAAGTTCCCAGTAATATAGCTCATATTACACAGCTCAAAAAGGGGATTTCATGGTACTAAAGGAAGCAAATGCATTATGTCATAAGTGATACCATTCTCACCGGGTGATGTGGCCTTTACCTTTGTTTAGGGCCGAAAGTGACTCAAACTCGGTAAATGGCACGTTGCATTCATCTTCCTTGTGGAGCATGAAGTCAACGAGCCTTTCTCAATATCCGTAACCAGCATTTAATCTGAACTGTGTGTCCGGGGAAAGATTATTGAAGCTAGAGGTGGTTGCCCAAGCATCGACTAACTCGTTTGCTCTGTGTAGAGGGTGAGGGCGTGACACTTGGCCGATCTTATCGCCTTTAATTCTTTTAATATCCTTCCCTGCCTGGCTGAGAGGGGTGTGTGAGAGTTGACTGTTAACAAAAGTTTCCCACTTACCTTGCTTGAGCTGCCATGCGCTCCCTCGCCTTGGCTAGGGCTTTCTGAAAGAGCTTGAGCATTGCTGGCATGTTTCCCTCTATGCAAGTCCAACTCTTCTGGCAGTGCGTTTCAAAATACGCAGTTTGGGGTCATTGTAATAGGCATGGCGTTTATGATTTTTCATATCATTCCGACTATTGGATGGTGCGGGGGGGGGGGGGTCGACCTAAAGGATCAGCGAACATCTGAATAATCTGTACTAGCTCGTGATTAAATGTGTGGACTGTGGAGGGATCATAAGTGCTGTACTACTCTGACACATGAGCAATAAAAGTCTTCACGTCGAGCAGGAGAAACACTGAGCCGTTTGCGTTTAAAAGTCCCACCGGGCAGGATGGTATTTCCGATACAGAGTGTAGTCAATCTAGGATGATGATCTGATAACAAATCTCTTACAATAGATGATGTGTACTCTTATGACCCTGAGCCAAAGATTGGCACTCTGCAAGGAACCAGAATCATAGCGCTTCTATTTTCAGAAGAATCAGGGGACAATTCACTTCAGTATTTTAGTGATAGGCCCCGATTGTTCAGGATTATGTGTGGGATTTTGACTAGTTAAATTATAGAATATTGATAAATAGGTTGAGTTTTTGAAGGAGTGAAATAGCTAACAAATTATAGATTCAAGAGGACTTGAACCTCATCTTGGAAAATGGCGGTCTCCGTTTCCCTGCCAGACGCAGGAGCACCTTGATGCTCAGAGCTGGTATACTCTGTGATATTATGATGTTAGTGCTTTGTAAAGCTAAGATGTTAGTTACACTTTGAACTGATTAGTGGCAATCATATCTGTATTGAAGAATAAATAATGTTACTGTACGATCAGTTTAATGATTCAGGCAGCAGCCACATTGTGTTGAAGAAGGTCTTCTCTAACCATACTCGAAGCAGTCTGGACCTCGTGCTGTGGGCTCTCTATCCCTTTTAATCTCTCTCTATCCTCCTCCCTTCTTAATCTTTACTATACTGTTAAGTTAAATATTATTATTGTACTCCCCAAGTGTTTACTTTTTGGGGTGGCCTAGAGATAGTGAACACAGTGTTGCATGTTAAAGTTATCATGTGTTACGTACTGTCCTCTTAAGGAAAGTAGACCTTACCTCTAATTTTGCTGTATGTACTCTCGTTTCCTGTTTGTGGATTCAGTTGAGGTAACATAAGGTCGAGCTGGTGAGGCACTGACTGTACTTGGGGAGGGGTAGATTAGGGTTAATAAATTATATTAAGGTATTAACCAGAGGTTTCCATTACCCCCATTGTAAGTTGGGAGGGGGCAGGGTTGATCACGTTAGACACAGACTATATATTGGTGTTACTTTTCATTTGCTGGGGATTGTTTCCCTGGGGAGACGGGCCTTACCTAATCCCAGTAGTTGGTTAATCCCTTACCTTAAACATTGACCCTACAGTGCAAACACTCGTGTGTAATGTACACCAGACGTGAGAGACGTTGAAACCAACAGAGAGGTCTCCTGCTGTGACTGTTGCCACCGTTCATGAAGGGCAGCCCCCTGCGTCTCCTGCTGTGATTGTTGTCACCGTTCATGAAGGGCAGCCCCTGCGTCTCCTGCTGTGACTGCTGCCACCGTTCATGAAGGGCAGCCCCTGCGTCTCCTGCTGTGACTGCTGCCACCGTTCATGAAGGGCAGCCACCGCTTGATCAGTGGAGCGACCCAAGGGCGAGCTGCTAGGGAGGCTGAAGCTGCGATCCGTCTCATCTTGATCCTGTTGCGATGTCTGCTGCCGTTCCTTATCCATCACTTCCAGTTGACTGTGGGGTCCAGCTGTGGGTGCTCCCCCCCACACTATGTTGAAGCAGACTAAGAGTGCAGCATCGAGGTAATTGATGACCAAGAGTGGCAAGTTCATCTGTGGCCGTTTTCCGATCATCACTTACGATAAGTGTGCAATTTCGTTGATCGGAGCTCAGAGCTACGTCTGACTAATGTTGTATGTATGTGTGAATAATATTTGCGTTTATATATGTGAAAATGTGTAGGTAAAGCACACACTATAAGCTTGCTCTGCTTGCTTATCTCGCGACCATGTACCAAACTGTAAGATGCCGTGATTTAATTAGATCTCTAACATTGTAATTTATAGCAAGCTTGAAGCAATAAAACTTGAGACATTGGCACCACAAATATGGATTGCTTAGGCTATAGAACATTGGAGTTCAGTTCCTGAGCCCGTTACGTGCTTCTAATATTTTCCATCACAACTCACAGGATGGGTATGAAAGGCCAACCCATCCTCCTGCTTAGATAGTACTGTCTTTGGTAATTCGTAATTAGTAATTCGAGACTATTGACGGTCGTCAATAGTCACAAATTCGTACGTACTTAGCTTTTTGATAGTAGTATACTGACTAGTAAGGAATTCTTTCAAAATAAATGAAGCTAAAACAAAGATATTGCTAGACCTAGTATAGCGCACACATGTATTATATTAGGCCTCAGATATCGTGTATTAGGCCTAGGAAGGTTAGTTTAGTTTGTCAAAGCAACACACACACAAAAAATTCGGTTTGTCCAACTCAATAATTCAGGTTTCTACGTTTTGATTACGTTGTAGGTCGGTATATATATATACTATGGTCCTCATCGTTACTACAAGTACGGAAGGCATAATAACTAAACTATCCTCCTGGATTGGAGGTTAGTTAAGTCTGGATAGGTAAGATAGGTAGTTCAGTCCTTCCCGCAGTAACATGTTTGTAATAGGCTGGTGATGGGGATGTATTTTTGTTTTTTTTTATTATTTTCAACCACAGACGTGGCCACACATTTACAATGCTAACCAGCATATATACATTTTCTTCTGTCCTCCATGGACAGGGTTAGAGATGTGTTAAACATATAGTTCAAGGGTTTATTGAACAATCACAGAAAGTGATTCGTTGCTTTTAAAATGCTAAGCTAACCTACATACGTAAATACATAGATACACGGATTTACGTATGCCCTACATAAAGTGTTCGATGTGTCACTAATGTGCATTTACAAAGGTGAAATGTAATTCTGATCAGCTTCCATATATACTGTATACACACACACACACACACACACACACACACACACACACACACACACACACACACACACACACACACACACACACACACACACACACACATATACGTACATATACATATATACATACATGTATACATACATATATATACACAAACACATGCATTCACATACATTAGCAGCTGGCGTGGTTAAGGGAAGGAAAGGGGTGGTGTAGGTAATGGGTGACCAGTCGGGTGATTGGAGGGGGGGGGGAGGTGTTAAAAGCGGTGGCGGCCTTTTGAACTTCCTCATGTCACTATTACATTTACCCTGCCTTTGGCTTCATTATTATTTTTAGTTTCACATCGCCTATCCTATTAGTGGTAATGAGAAATACTGCAGCAGCATATAATTACTTCGAACTGAACACCTCAAAATTGGTTTAAATAAGCAAGTTTCAGCACTGAGGAGCTGGTTGTAAAGTTTAATACTTACATCAACAGTCACTTTAGACTCTGAGAGTAACAAGATCATAACCCCAAGATGCCCTTAATTAACCCAGCTTAGATTAGTTCAGTTTATTATTGAACCAATATCCATCTTGTGGGTGATTGAGAGAATGGTTCGCGACATACTTGCGTCACGAGATTGTTACTAAGCTAAATAGTGTTGGGCTCTGTTCCTGCTCCCATTATGTGCCTCTGTAACCCTTTCCACCAGCGCTCACGGGATAGGTATGGGGTGCATAATATATGATTAACGTAAATACATAATGGGTTCAAGTGCTGGTCCCCAAAGAGTACATTTGTCGGGAGAAAAGTTAAAATATAACCTGTTTGTCTAGTGCACTGCCTATAGTAGGAAAACTTTGAAGGCTTGATTTGAGCTTACATAATTTTGAAGTTTTTTTTTGTTATAAATCTATATTTCTTGATCATTTGGTAAGGTCCACATCGGCTCACATGGACGCTAGGCTGAAGCTCTTACTTTCACATCTACCTCCCTGTTGTTTTAGATTCAGCTACTCAGAACAAAAGTTCCAAATAGCACAGGTTATGGTGAGCCCGTAGTAGACTTACCTGGCACAGGAGGGGGGGGGCTGTATCTACCTTCCAACAACTCATCGTTGTTGTAGTGTTTAATGCTCTTCACTCTGAGCAGCATTCCACGATTCTCCACCCTTGACCTTCACTTGTTCAGGCTTTTGAGTCTTCAAGGTCGCTTCCCTCCCACTCCCGCCTCCCTCCAGACACTGGTGCGGCGTCGTTCCCTTCCACAAGGGCCTCCCCCGTGTACCTGTGTCCAGTCTTCCTCCTACATTCCTCCTTCCTCTTCCTTCCTCCTAGGGAGCCGGTCGGCCGAGCGGACAGCACGCTGGACTTGTGATCCTGTGGTCCTGGGTTCGATCCCAGGCGCCGGCGAGAAACAATGGGCAGTTTCTTTCACCCTATGCCCCTGTTACCTAGCAGTAAAATAGGTACCTGGGTGTTAGTCAGCTGTCACGGGCTGCTTCCTGGGGGTGGAGGCCTGGTCGAGGACCGGGCCGCGGGGACACTAAAAAGCCCCGAAATTATCTCAAGATAACCTCAAGATAAGATACACCATCCTCCCTCCCTCCCTCGCCTCCAGCGTCAAGGAACTTTCGTAACCTTTGCCTACCAGGAAATGCCTTCATCAAGAATCACCTCGCTACCCAGATAACGTCTTGCGCCAGTGCGATATAGAAGCCTCCCTACTCATACTAAGCTGAGCTGAGCTAACAAGCTCTGTTCTTCCTCAGTCAAGGAACCCATTCCGCCAATTCGTCCCGTCAAGACGCCTGCCAACTCTCGTTTGTTGCATCAAATGTCTTTCAACAGCAAAGTTTTACCTCTCTTGTATGATATATGGTGATTGCAATAGCGTTTCTTCCAAAACATTGTATTGCTAATCCTAAGTTAAGTGCTTCGGTGTTTCACTTCACCATTCCACAGTCAATATGAGGAACGCACTACCATTGTTCCTCCTGTAGCTTGGTCTAAACCACAGTTTACGAGTAATACCGTCCCCCCCCCCCATCCCTCACAAGTCTGAAACCTATATGTCAATTAAATTATGTATATGTAATGAATAACAATGTATAATAATTCAGAATTACTGCAAAACCGCCATTCAACCCCTAAGAAAATGGAAGCCCTCAGACAATACAAACTTTATCACTATAGTTACTACATAACTACAGCTACTAGGAAGAAACCCCGCTAACTCGGTCCTCAACTTAACTGCAACAACTTTGTCTGAAGCAAGACGCAGATGAACTAAAGTGATTAATTATGGTTGTTGTTCTTTTAAAATTCAGCCAGTTCCAAGTTCCAAAAAGTTCCAAGTAGCACGGGCTATGGCGAGCCCGTAGTGGACTTACCTGGCACAGGAGCGGGCTGTAACTGCTCCCTCCTGACCTTACCATCTCCCATATGTAGAGCCTTAGTGTAGTTTCACGGGCTTTTCATGCCCGTGCCATCTCTTGGGTGGCTTAATCTTCACCAATTAATCTTAGTGGTCGGGAGCCGGTCGGCCGACCGGACAGCACGCTGGACTTGTGATCTTGTGGTCCTGGGTTCGATCCCAAACGCCGGCGAGAAACATTGGGCAGAGTTTCTTTCACCCTATGCCCGTTACCTAGCAGTAAAATAGGTACCTGGGTGTTAGTCAGCTGTCACGGACTGCTTCCTGGGGGTGGAGGCCTGTTCGAGGACCGGGCCGCGGGGACACTAAAAAGCCCCGAAATCATCTCAAGATAACCTCAAGATAGTGTAGTTGCAGAAAGAATGTTTATATCAATTGGACTTGAAATTGTGCAGGTGTTGCTTCCTTTTAACCGCTTCACCTTAAACTAAAAAAAAAGATGAAGCAGTTGATTATAATATTATCGTATATCTCTTGCCGCGATATTGTATGTGAAGATGGAACGGAGACGCGCGTCTTGGTGGGTTGTACACGTCCACTTCAGGTTCATGCATCCTTCCTTTTCTGCTCCAGTAGATTTATCTGTGAATGAAAGAATAGTTAGGATTGGTTTGAGGCAGTATCTAATGGTTGGCAGGGCTTTTACAGAAATTAGTTAGTCCCGTCACTCTCACTAGTAGTGTATATAAATATAGGTGCATGCACATTTATGAAGCCGTCCTAGACTGTTAGAAGGGTCGCATAGTGTGTCAAGAACTAGTTATGCGATACTAAACATCTCCATCTCGAAGCTCTATAACAGGTGTTCAATTAACATGTAAATATTTAATTCAAAATGACCCACTACCATAAATTTTAACCAAATATCCTCAGTTTACTAACTGTAGGTAGTAAATGTGTGTGATTGTAACCTTTCCTGGCTACTCACTGGATGGGGGCAGTGTGCAGGATAAACACAAATATTATGAAACTAGCTCACTACATATATATATATTTCTTAGCTTAGAGACTGTACTTGTGGTCGGTCTCTTAACTCGGTAATTGTTGATATAACACTATTAAATTTTGTAACTAATTTATCAAGAATGTAATTAGCTTAGCTAAATTAATTTTTGGGTTCAGTCCCTGAGCCCATTATGGGCCTCTGTAATCTTAACTACCGCCCACAGGATGGGTATCAGGTGCATATTAAATGAACTAAACTACCAGGATGGTTAGTCACACAGGGGCGTGCGATCAGCAGCCTCTACTGGCAGGCTTTGCATACATTGAGGATATCCTCAAGAAGACGAGAATGGATAAAGTAACTTCAAAGATTCAGGTAACTCGTACGGGCAGGTCTGAGGAGTCTAGTGACTGGACATTCTATTAATTTACTGTGTGAGGTCATCGTGACCCATTTGTTCACAGTTTACACAAGGAGTGCTGGCCAGTGGACACTTGTGGGCTAGCGCAAGTGTCTCCCTGCTTCCATATCCTCTCGGGTTGCCAGCCCATTACAGGAATTACACATTATTAAGTATTAATTTACACGGAGAGGTTATATATCTGGACGACTCGCTGTTCCTTGATCCCAGATAAAATAGACGGACCTAATCTGTCTTGAGCAGTCATTTCGTACATGTAACCCCCTAATGTTATTTGTCACGGGAGCCACACACGTGTGTTTACCATCTTGGAAAATGGTTAGGACAAAATTTCCGTTGTCGGGGACAGGCAGCATGTGCTTACGCTTATCGAGGGGCTCCTTAGGCTAATAAATACTGACCTTCTCAAGCATGTAACTGACGACAACAATTGCCTAATTCCTGGGTGCTTAATTTACTGCTAGGTAAATAGAAGCATCAAGTGAAAAAAAGCCGTTTCTCTCCTGGCTTAGGATTGAAAGCAGGTCCCTCGGTTGTGAGTCGAGGACGTAGACCACTGTGCTACAGGACCCAGTAGTCGATACGTCAGGTCCAAAGTAATAGAGATCGTGGGCTTAGTGTGTGTGGGGGTTTACCATATAATTTGTGGTGTTCCGTGGGAATTTCCTGCGATATATAGAAAGTGTAGGCAAACTAAACACGTCAAGAAATGTCAACATGCCATACCTCACAGACGGATCAGTAGACCAGCAGACATGAATCTGGAGCTGCAGTTAGGGCAGAAAATTCTGTAGTTTGAGCCTCAAACGGGTCCTCAACTTTACAGATATGGGAGCCATTCAGGAGTCACTTTGGAACACCGCGCACCTGTTGTACTCTTGTTGAACACCGTCAACACATTATCATACAGATTCGAGAAATTACATTGAAGCCTTGCAACAAGAACACGCGACAACATGCATCTGACCACAAATGTTTTAGCATTAATGCAAACCCTCAAACGTCTAGGTCGTTGAAGACATGTCAAGTGGGTGCCAAGTCTTGTAGGAGGAATGTAAACATTTACATACCACAGTCAAACATTGATCAAGACAATAATTATAGAGCAATGTATGAACAGAAATGCACTTACACGCATCAGGCTTGGATACCCATATGCATGGGAAATAGGCTGATAGGTTCCAGAAGAGGAAATGTCAGACCACTGGAACATTATATAATACAGTGCAGTTACAAACCAAATAAGACATTCACCGAGATTAAACAGCGCATAAGTTGTTAAATCTCTGGAAATAATCTTACAAAAGTCAACATGTCATACATATTCATCCACCACCTAGGCAAGAAAGAAATAACCCCCCCCCCCGCAAGCACAACTAGGTGAGTACTTAGTGGGCCAGCTAGAGGCTTGGGGCCCGCGCAAGAATATACCTAAAAAATCGACTACAAAGTCTATCTATCGACTTTTCTATCGACAAAATCGACTATATATTTGGATGGTAAGAAAGACTCGTGTGTGAATTCAGCCCTTGATTCCCATAATGCACGAAGTCCCAACATGACCTGAAACGCACAAACCCATGCCACCCACCTAACCAACCAATGCACAGAAAACTGGATGCGAGAGCCGCTGCTATACCTAGTACCCCAATCCAGCCCGTCCGCCTAAGGTTTCCCAACGTCAAGAAAACGGTCAGTGTAAAGTGTCCTTTCCTAACCTATTAGAGGACCCAAAACAGAAAACGGGACAGTACGTCACTTTCGCGAGCCGCTTCCATTTTCTAGCACTACAATGTTTGTCCGTATGTAACGCATACGATTGAAATGCGACGTTCTTTGTAAGAGGTCAGGTTGGCCAGTCGCCCAGCTTCTGTACAGCCACCACCAGGGGGTACAAAAGGAATACCATGCTGCGTCACGCTACCCATATGCTTGGGAAATGGGAACCAACGAACAGGTGAAGCAGAAAAGCAAATATTATGGATGAGCAAATAGTCACTAATTCAACAACTGAATAAACTGTACACATTCCAGGAGTGAAGTAACACGTGCAGAGTGCGCGTACAATTGATCAGAGTGCACGTGATCAATGGCAGAATGTCCCATATTAACCGACTACCCCACACACCCACCTGGGTTGAGATATGCTGAACTGTATATATGGAACTCTTAATGATATACCAGACCTGTACCAGAGATTTAATGTATGCTGAAACTATTATATGTAACTATAACTTGAGTTTGTAAAACCCCTTGAATCATCACCTGTTATCACACTATGCTCAGTAGCTGGCTATATACAGTAGCAGCTCTTGCCACTATCGGTGTGAGGCGAAAATGTATACAGGTAACATGTTGTTGCATAACAGTGTGTTAATTAACGACTCCGCCTGCGGTGGTAAACAACATAACTACCCACCTCTCCTCACAGCGCTCCCCCACCCTCCCCCCCACCCCACCGATAGCCACCCTCACCTACGTTACTTTGCGCTGATTTCGGAGCTTAGCGTCCCCGCTAAGAGGCCCGGTCTCCGACCAGGCCTCTTGGTGCTGGACTGGTCAACCAGGCTGTTGGACGCGGCTGCTCGCAGCCTGACGTATGAATCACAGCCTGGTTATCAGGTATCCTTTAGTGGGTTTATCCTCATGTTTCCTCAATAACCTCTTACGTAATACTCCTCCCTCACCCCCCTCCCATTACCACCCCTTAGGAGTTACAGGGAATGAAAGCCAGTGAAGGTCTTAGTTCGTCATGGTACCTGCCCTCACCCCACCCCCTCCCTTCTCTTGTTTGTTTTAGATTCGGCTACTTAGAACAAATGTTCCAAAGTAGCACGGGGTATGGTGAGCCCGTAGAGGACTTACCTGGCACAGGAGCGGGCTGTAACTCGGCTCCCCCCTTCTCTTTTCCCCACCCCACTTTATATATCTTCCCCACCTCTCTGCTGCCTTTACGGGCTATTCATGCCCGTGCCGCCTCTTGGGTGGCTTAATCTTTATCAGTTCCTCTGCCTCACCCATACCATGTCCTCGGCACTGACAAGCCGCCTGCTATCATCCACTATATTTCACATTTCTTCGGCTTTTCCTTCACCTTTATATCCGGCACCAGCACGCTGCTCTCGGCCTCCACCTCTACACACAACTAACGAGGAATCACTAAAACCGAGGGAAGCTGAGTAATACTGCAGACCTAGATTTACTCTATTAGTTGGTAGATAAATGGTTATGAGGGTTCAACCCCAATAAGTGTAAGGTACTGAAGATGGGAAAAGGAGATAGGAGACCAGAAGGAATCTATACTGTATAAAGACGGCAACTACAGGACTCTGAAAGAAAATACTATTTATAAGCGGTATTTATAAATCGAAATGAGGATGTAGCAAGAAGATGATGATAATAATATACTCGTTACAAACTCTCATTAGTTTAATGAGATGAGTTTGGAGCGAGTATATTATCATATACTCCCTCAAGGACTTTCTAAAGAGTCCTGTAGCCTATGAGGTCAATGTTGAAGTATACGCAGCACTTGCATGGTACCCCAACCTCGTCTAATGCAGAAGCAAACTATAAAGGTGCAGAGGTTTTCAGCAAGACAAGTGCATGAATTACGAGGACAGGTTTAGGCGCACTATCTGGCAACAAGAGAGGAAATATGGAGCTGGGACATGATCAGTACATACAAGGAAGTGAGGAAAGTAGACCCCTGCCCTGACGCATGGTCGTTGTTGCCCTGCCCTGACGCAGCTGGGGCGCAGCAGCAGCAGCTGTGGGAGGAAGTTAGTGAATCAGACGATGATAGTCTTAGGCTTGACTGACCGTCATCTGGTATGATTGGCCCAGCGCGCCAGCTGCAGCCTGTGTTCATATCATTATTGTTCGTTCAGTCATTTCATTCTCAGTATTATTTTAACATGTATCTGGTCATGGCTGTGTTAATCTTGTTTTCAGTACTGTTTTTGCCTTGTCTAAATACGTACTGCTAGATAAAAACAAAAATTAACATTTGATCTAGGCAAGGAAACAATTTTGTATGTGTGTGTGTGTGCGGATTCAGTTATGGGGTAAAGATGTTGCTGTCAATGCGACACTTAGCTGTGCCTACTAAACTTTAGTGTCCAAGGTTGACACTTGGATGTGGTTACTATATGACGTGATAATAGTAGTTACGTCATGATTACGTTACGTCACTCGAAGGCGGAGGTCGAGTCCATGAGGAGTGCTCCCTGGTGGCAGGGGGCAGGCCAGCTGCAGTGTCGAGTGCTTTGTTGGTGTTGATTAGTGAATGTAGGCCGGCCTGCAGTTGGCGAGAGGGACCACTTGTGGTGCTGGTGTGAAGTCTCTTGTAGGATGGTGGTGTGGTATGGTGCCCCTGTGGTATGGTGCTCTTCACATTCCATCAGTGTGGGCGAATAGTTCTGTTAACCGTTTACATCTGGTCAGATCTACATCGGTAGGTGAAGCAACCTCCCACAGATACTCATATCCGAGCCTAAGCCGAGCAGTAACATCTAGAAATCGGCTGATTTTCACCGCAATGTAAATTACTCTACCTGTAAAATATTGGAGTCCAGTTCCTGATTCCATTTTATGACTAATATGATTTGTAGTGTTCAGAGTTTAGAGGGTGTAGGAACGTCATGTATGGAGATGTGTTCGTTTATGCATTAAATATTTAAAATTTTGTCCTGAAGTGGGAGTTTATCCTGTGAGTGAACATACAGCTATACCAGCCTGTACAACACTCCGTGCATTTTTGTGATAATCCATTTGTTTAGTTCTGTTTATGCTGCACATTTTCTTGCCTGTGAAATCTGAGATCGATTTCCTGCGCTGCTTTTAAATGCCTCTCAGTCAGTTTTAGTGTATTGAAGTCCTGGATGTGGGAGTTTTTGCTTTGAGTTCGTTGATAAAGTCGGTATAATTAGTATGCGATCTCTGTTGTTACTGGGCTTCTTTCAATGCAAGTATTCACCTAGTTGTGCTTCCGGGGGGGGGGGGGGGGGAATTCAGCTTGGGCTTTGGTCCTGCCTCTCAACTGTCAATTAACTGGTGTACAGAATCCTGAGCCTAATGGGCTCAATCATATCTACATTTGAAACGGTGTGTGAAGTCAGCCTCCGTCACATCACGTTCTAATGCATTCCATTTGTTAAATACCGACACTGAAAAAGTTCTTTCTAACGTCCCTGTATAGTGTCCTAACGTCCCAAGTGTGTATAGGAAGCGTGGTTGTTGGCCAGTTTTGCCGCTCAGATGCCAGTATGACTCTGACGTAAATGGGGAAGTCTGGGCCCAGATGAGTATATATATATATATGTGTCTCATGATAATAATAATAATTATAATAATTCACTTGTGTCGGGGAACAGGTAGCCAGAGTGTATTCATACCCCACCCCCCAGGCCAAATTACTGACCCTGCCCAGGATGCAACCCCCACAACAAGCTGATTAACCCATGAGCACCTACTCACTGCTGGGTGAACTCAGTCATTAGGTGAAAAGGATATGTGCCCAACCATTTCTGTCCCGCCTGGGATTTAAACCCGGAATTCCAGATTGTGCGTCGCGAACGAACCTAACTGTACTACCGGGCAGCCCGTCATCCATACAAAGACACAAAGTCCATTCCAACCAACCGCCAACCCCACTGTTTATGAATGAGAAACTGTTTACACACGACTCTCAACTGATAAACGTCCGAACACTTCTAGAACAAGTGCTTCGGTGAACACTTTTATTCAAACAGCAACGCTGTAAATGCTTCACCCACGTACTACAAATACACACAATAACCAACAGAACCTAAACATCTAACCTAACCAGTGCCTAAATATGTACAATATGGTGATATAAAAAAATTATTTATATTTGAGAATTCCTGATTTGAATGAACAACATGTTAAAATGTATGAATTCGTCTTTGGGGTCGACCGCTGAATGGAATGAACTTGGTTTGAGGACCGGTTGTACCGGGACCCTAAATTCTTTGTGCAAACAATTATGTGTGATTTTTCCGTTGCCCAAGGGTTCTGTGTTTGGCATTCGGATCTCAGGGCAAATAGGTGGGTCTGTTTCCTCAGTTTCAGGATGTCGGCCATTTGAAGGTGGCGCCATCTTGGTGATTGGTAACATATTTCTATAAAAGTGTTAGTTGTTTGAAGTTCAATAGCCAGGATTTTGCGGGGCAAGTTTTTCCTACCGGCAACTGCTGCTTGTTCTTGGCTTGGCCAACTGTTGGCCTGGTAAGATTTGCAGTTGAGTATCCTTACCTTCTTCTGTTTCCAATGACCATTGATGAATATTACGTGTGGAACTATCCACCTCTGGCCCACACAACTCCCTAGCTGGTGATGGCAACGCACTCTTAACATTATCAAATCAAAATTAAATAAAATTGTTTATTCAGGTAAAAGTACATACATAGAAGATGAGTTACACACATAATGTTGGATTTATATATAGAGCTAGTACGTACAATACCTAAAGCCACTAATACGCACAGCGTTTCGGGCAAAGTGTGGGGAAGAAAACCACTTGGCCTAAAGCTTAATACTAATTGAGATTAATGTATAAATTGTGCAGAAAGAGGAAAAAAAGGGGGGGGGGGGGAGGAGGTAGGTAGTACTTAGTTTTACTCCTAAACTGGTTGGGAGAGGTACAGCCTTTGACATGATAAGGAAGGTCATTCCACATTCTGGGTCCCTTGATTTCTAGAGCATTTTTAGTTTGGTTAAGTCATACTCTGGGAGTATCAAATAGGTGTTTGTGGTGTGGTGCTCATGGGTTCTGTTACAACCTTCTAGGAAACGTTTAAGGTCAGGATTGGCATTACAGTTCAGAGTTTTAAATATATAGAATACAGATGAGAGGATGTGCAGTGACTTAATATCTAACGTATTCAGAGATTTAAGTAAGGGTGCCGAGAGCTATCTGGGGCCAGAGTTTGATATTGTTCTAATAGCAGCTTTGTGTTGAGTAATTAGAGGACGTAGATGATTTTGGGTAGTAGAACCCCAAGCGCAAATACCATAATTGAGATGAGGATAGATGAGAGAGTAATAGAGCATCACCAGGCAGGGCGTGATACAAAATATCTGAGCTTAGGAAGAATGCTAGCAGTTTTAAAAACTTTATTTGCTATATTTAGAATGTGTCCCTGGAAATTCAGCTTGTTATCGATGAGAACACCAAGGAATTTGCCATCTACTCTATTACTAATTTGGATATTGTTTATTCTTAGATTAATTTGATCTGAGGATTTATTACCAAACAGAATATAGACAAATTTTGTCAATGTTAAGGGTTGAGTTTGTTAGCAGTTAGCCAAAGATGGACTTTATTTAGTTCAGCATTCACTGTGACATTTAGAGCAAGAGGGTCAGGACTGAAGAAAATGAAGGTTGTGCCATCAGCAAATATAATTTGGTTTGAGGTGTTGAAGAGGCATGTGGAAGGTCAATAATTAATGTAGATGAGAAAGAGGAGTATGCTGCCAAGTAGGCTGCCTGTAGAACACCAATGTTGATGGGTAGGGTGGGAGAAATGGCATTATTCACAGAAACATACTAGAGCCTGTCAGTAAGGTAAGACTGAAGGTATTGGAGGGAGTGACCTCTGACTCCATAATGATGCAATTTAAGGTTTTGGTGGTTGACACTGTCAAAAGCCTTATGTAGGTCAACAAATAACCCAACAGGGAACTCATTTTTATTAAGAGCTGCATGTATCAAGTTAATCATACTAATCGGTGCATCGTTAGTGCTTTTTGGGGGGTCTGAAGCCAATATTGGCAAGAGCTAAGTATATTGTGTTTGGCTAGATAAGAGTAAAGTTGCTTGTAGATTAGCTTCTCAAATATTTTTGACAAGGTTGGCAGAATTGATATAGGTCTGAAATTGTTGACATCAGTGAGATCACCACATTTATGGACTGGGGTTACTCTCGCTTTTTTTTATATCCGGAAAGGTTTGGAGTTAGTGATTTGTTGAAGAGCAATGCAATGGCAGGAGCTAGAAATCTGGAGGCTTTTTTGTAAATTAGAGCTGGTATCTCAGCAAGGGCACTTGACTTTGTTTTAAGTGAAAGGACTATCTCATTGACATCAGTGAAATTAGCAGGATTTAGGTACAGAGACTGGATAGTTACCTGTAAGGTAGTCCTTAACATTAGTTAGGGAGGATGGAATATCATTAGCAAGGGATGTCCCAATGGATGAGATGAACCTATTGCACTCAAGAGCAGTGTCACAGGCTGAAAACACACCATTGTCATTGGATAAGAGTATTGTTTTTTTAATCAAAATCTTCAAAAGCTTCTGAAGAATTCAGTACACAGGTTTCTGAAAGCAGTTCTGATGTTAGCCAGCCTGACAGCTGGGTGGACAGCGCTTCGGATTCTTAGTCCTGAGGTTCCGGGTTCGATCCCCGGTGGAGGCAGAGACAAATGGGCAAAATGTTTCTTTCACCCTGATACCTGTTACCTAGCAGTAAATAGGTACCTGGGAGTTAGACAGCTGCTACAGGCTGCTTCCTGAGGGGGGGGGGGTAACAAAAAGGAGGCCTGGTCGAGGACCGGGCCGCGGGGACGCTAAGCCCCGAAATCATCTCAAGATAAGTCAGGTCAGCCTCGGCACTCTTGACTCTGAAACGGGCAAAGATATTCTCTCCACAGGAATCTCTAGTTCTAATTACTTTTAAGCATGTCAGTTCTTGGTGGTAGTAAAGAGCAGTACCACCACCTCTCTGAATAGGTCGATAGTTGTGCATTGCTGAGTAGTTTGGTATGTTAGAGTTGTGTAGTATCCTCTTTTAACCAGGTTTCATTAAGGACAACAAAAGAGAATTTGTTGTCAATTGTTTGAATTAGGGCACTATATCATCATCAAAGTGTTTGCTTAGAGATCTTATATTCAAGTTAATTATGGTAACATTGTGATTGTGTTAATACATTGTTTACATAATGTGGTGTATAATACCTGTAATTTTTATCATTAAAGTGATGATTGTCATAAATACTAGATAAGAGGTTTAGTTCCGGGTCTATACTAGTTTCTATAAGAGGGCTCTTTGACGGTAAAAAGGTAATTATAAAAAGATCCAGATATAAAAAAAAATACAAAAAAGTGGGTAGAGGGGAGAGTGAGTGTAATTCTGTGCCATTAAATAAAGGTAATGGAGAGGTACGGGAGAATGAAAAGTTGTAGAAATGTGAAATATAGCGAGAGATGATAGCAGGCGAGCGTTCACTGGCACTAATTCACTGGTTCAAGGGGGGGGGGGGACTAATGCCGTAACACCTCCCCGCCCCCCTTCCTCTCCCTCTCTCCAATCTCATGTTCCTACTCCATCACTCGTCTACCACAGACGTGGCCACACATTTACAATGCTAACCAGCATATATACATTTTCTTCTGTCCTCCATGGACAGAAGTCCATGGAGTCCAAAATAATAATAATAATAATAATAAAAAAACTCGTCCCTAACCCTCTCCCCTCTCACAGCTCCCTACCCTTTATCCCTCGCCCCCCCCCTACCCGTCCTCCTCTCCCTTCTCTTCCCCTGCCTCCCCTCCTTCGCCACTCTACCTACCCCTAACCTCCCTCTCTTCCTGCCTTTGAGTTGTGTCTAGAGATGGTGTTGGATAACAGTGTGGCAGAGGTAGTGACCGGGGGAGGACGTTCCACTACTCTCCCTATAGTTTATACTGTTACTCCTTGCATCTTTGTGAATTAGCTCGTGCTTCATTATGATCTACTACCACGTGTACGTGGCCTATGGGAAAATACTGTTAGTAGCAAATGTTTATTGTGTGCAAATATTTGTTATAGACTACTCATTCAGTGCATTTACTTATACAACTGCTAGTTCTGATCAGTGTAATTATATAAATGGTTTATATGCTTGGTAATAGTGCATGTAGGTGGCAAATTATACAGTGGGAAGTGCAAGGAGCCCACGTAGATGAGGAGGAAGTTGTGATATATTAGCGTTTGTGGATTGTTTCTGTGGCAAGCAAGTTAATGCAAGTTGACTGGCAGTTTCCCCAGGTATAACTGGCAAAGTTCTTGGTAAACATTTAAGTTTAGACAAGTTTGTGGGTACTAAATTCGCTATTGGTTTGTTTAGTTTAGTTTGTTTATGCACCTCATACCCATCCTGTGAGCGGTTGTAGGTCCCCCATACCCACCCTGTGAACGGTTGTAGGCCCCCCATACCCACCCTGTGAGCGGTTGTAGGTCCTCCATACCCACCCTGTGAGCGGTTGTAGGTCCTCCATACCCACCCTGTGAGCGGTTGTAGGTCCTCCATACCCACCCTGTGAGCGGTTGTAGGTCCCCCATACCCACCCTGTGAGCGGTTGTAGGTCCTCCATACCCACCCTGTGAGCGGTAGTAGGTCCCCCATACCCACCCTGTGAGCGGTTGTAGGTCCTCCATACCCACCCTGTGAGCGGTTGTAGGTCCCCCATACCCACCCTGTGAGCGGTAGTAGGTCCCCCATACCCACCCTGTGAGCGGTTGTAGGCCCCCCATACCCACCCTGTGAGCGGTAGTAGGTCCCCCATACCCACCCTGTGAGCGGTAGTAGGCCCCCCATACCCACCCTGTGAGCGGTTGTAGGCCCCCCATACCCATCCTGTGAGCGGTTGTAGGCCCCCCATACCCACCCTGTGAGCGGTAGTAGGTCCCCCATACCCATCCTGTGAGCGGTAGTAGGTCCCCCATACCCACCCTGTGAGCGGTTGTAGGCCCCCCATACCCACCCTGTGAGCGGTAGTAGGTCCCCCATACCCACCCTGTGAGCGGTAGTAGGCCCCCCATACCCACCCTGTGAGCGGTTGTAGGCCCCCCATACCCACCCTGTGAGCGGTAGTAGGTCCCCCATACCCGCCCTGTGAGCGGTAGTAGGCCCCCCATACCCACCCTGTGAGCGGTTGTAGGCCCCCCATACCCACCCTGTGAGCGGTAGTAGGTCCCCCCATACCCACCCTGTGAGCGGTAGTAGGTCCCCCCATACCCACCCTGTGAGCGGTTGTAGGCCCCCCATACCCACCCTGTGAGCGGTAGTAGGTCCCCCATACCCATCCTGTGAGCGGTAGTAGGTCCCCCATACCCACCCTGTGAGCGGTTGTAGCCCCCCATACCCACCCTGTGAGCGGTAGTAGGTCCCCCATACCCACCCTGTGAGCGGTAGTAGGCCCCCCATACCCACCCTGTGAGCGGTTGTAGGCCCCCATACCCGCCCTGTGAGCGGTTGTAGGCCCCCCATACCCGCCCTGTGAGCGGTTGTAGGTCCCCCCATACCCACCCTGTGAGCGGTTGTAGGCCCCCCATACCCGCCCTGTGAGCGGTTGTAGGTCCCCCATACCCGCCCTGTGAGCGGTTGTAGGCCCCCATACCCATCCTGTGAGCGGTTGTAGGCCCCCCATACCCATCCTGTGAGCGGTTGTAGGCCCCCCATACCCATCCTGTGAGCGGTTGTAGGCCCCCCATACCCACCCTGTGAGCGGTTGTAGATCCCCATACCCACCCTGTGAGCGGTTGTAGGTCCCCCATACCCGCCCTGTGAGCGGTTGTAGGCCCCCATACCCCCCCTGTGAGCGGTTGTAGGTCCCCCATACCCACCCTGTGAGCGGTTGTAGATCCCCCATACCCGCCCTGTGAGCGGTTGTAGATCCCCCATACCCACCCTGTGAGCGGTTGTAGATCCCCCCATACCCACCCTGTGAGCGGTTGTAGATCCCCCATACCCATCCTGTGAGCGGTTGTAGATCCCCCATACCCATCCTGTGAGCGGTTGTAGATCCCCCATACCCACCCTGTGAGCGGTTGTAGATCCCCCATACCCACCCTGTGAGCGGTTGTAGATCCCCCATACCCACCCTGTGAGCGGTTGTAGGCCCCCCATACCCACCCTGTGAGCGGTTGTAGGCCCCCATACCCACCCTGTAGCGGTTGTAGGCCCCCATACCCACCCTGTGAGCGGTTGTAGATCCCCCATACCCACCCTGTGAGCGGTTGTAGGCCCCCCATACCCATCCTGTGAGCGGTTGTAGGCCCCCCATACCTGAAGCATTTACAGCGTTGTGGTTCGAACAAAATTCGTCAGTGAAGCACTTGTTCGGAAATGTTCGAACGTCAGCAGTTGTGAGTCGTGTGTAAACCGCTTTTCATTCATAAACAGGGGGTTTGGTGGGTGCATGGAATCACTTTTGGATCTTTGTTTGGAGGACGGGCTGACTCTCAACTGATTTCGTTCGAACACTTCCGGAACAAGTGCTTCACTGACGAATTTTGTTCGAACCACAACGCTGAAATATGCTTCACCCACGTACTACAAATAATCGCCAACAGAACCTAAACACCTAACCTAACCTTGCTTATATATGCACAATATGCTAATTATATCATATTCATTTGTATTTGAAAAAATTCCCATTTTGAATTAGCAGCATGTTAAAATTGATGAATGATTCTTTGCGGGGGGGTCGACCGCTGGATGTAATGAATGAACTTGAGTCGAGGAAAGGGTTACGTACTGAGAGGGGGCATACTGAGGGAACGGGAAGGTGGGGGGAGGGGGGACATACTGAGGGCAGCTGAGGGAGCGGAGAGGAGGGGGCATACTGAGGGAGCGGGAAGGTTGGGGGGGAGGGGACATACTGAGGGAGCGGAAGGGGGGGGGGGTTAAGCTCAACAATGATGGAGCCGGCACACTGTCCTCCACACTTCACCATTTCTAATGCGTGTGCACGTGCACAGTTGTGTTCGTTCCCTCGCATTAACCTGTAGTGTCAAAGTTGAGGTTCAGCTCCTGGGTCCTGCCTCTTTATCCCTCGTTCAACTATTCGTTTAGTCCCTAAATTCTTGATACCGAATATCTCGGTCCATGTACGAAATGTCCTATTCAATTTCTTCACCGTCTTCACACTGAAGAATATGATGGCCGAGCCAGGCTTTGAATGGTCGAGACGGGACAAGTAGAGATTGACATCACGGCCACAGTAGAGGCCAAGCCCCCTTCCTATCCAGTAGTGTACCAGAGGGCGATAAGAGGTGCTGAATGTATAGGTGTATACTTGAAATAATGGTGCTTTTACTTCATGCTGATTGGTCGACTAAAAATCGGGCATGTTGTCTCAGACTTTGAAGAAAGGCTGTAATGCTGCCAACTTGAGGGCCAGTGATAATAAATATCATTTGACTTAGTCGACCTCGGGACTGCCCAGTCGACTTCAGGTTTAGTCGCTCTGTGATCTACTAAACTTGATGATGCAACCTACCTTTCGACGGGTGTGGGTGTTAAACACTTCAAGACCTGGTAAGTACAGAGTTGAGTGGCGGAATTGGGACTCTGTACCACTTCTAGGCATTGTGTATTGCTTCAACACACCACCTTTTTGTACCACTAAATTTATTGCTACAGTGG
>WNGS01164858.1:64515965-64537662 GCA_020271785.1 Procambarus virginalis
CTTGAGTTTTTGTGCTTCGGCTTTTATATTTACTAATTAGTTCAAACACAGTCTTAAGCTTTGCTTGTGACGCTGTGCGTAATTTAGGGGCCTAATAAAAAAATAGTACTACTATCACTAAGAAATAATAAGCCTTTTTTCATTATCATTCTCTAGTCACATCTTACCGTTGAAGGCAGGAATCTTAGATTGCTATTGTGATATTAAAACTGATATTAATTCTTAAGTGCCTGGGGCACTCTGGTGAACACGTTCCCTTCTCTCCGTCCTATGCCAGATCCTTGTCCTTGTATTTCTTTCAAATGATGTATAGAAGCAGCTTAGCACTTTTTCCTGATAACTACCCTAAGTTGTCTTTGGGAGGCGTCAACTACATCGCCTGGCTTTCTTCCAGGACGTCACATGCTCGCGGAGCCCGTCAGGAGCCTTCGTCCCATTCCCCTGCTCCAGAATAGTTTCCATGTCCTCGACACCAGAACCTCAACTGATGCTAATAATTATCCTGCCACTCTGCAGTCTTTAGCCTGGCAGATGTCTCACTAGCTCCCCACTCGTTACATCACATCACATCCACCCTGCTTTGCTATCTCTTTGCATTTCCCATTGTCAATGCGGCCTCTTTATGGATCCACATCCACTATTATTCTTCCCCCTTCATTTTAACCACTCGTACTGCCCACAGTTGCGACTCGTGTCCATCCCTTATATTCGTCACCGACCGAGTCTGTTGTTGACATTTGCAAGCTGCGTTACGACTTCCACTATCTTTCTCTGGTCAGATGCGTAAGCCAGGGGCCAGATTCACGAAGCAGTTACGCAAGTACTTACGAACGTGTACATCTTTCCTCATTCTTTGACGGCTTTCGTTACATTTATTAAACAGTTTACAAACATAAAAACTTCCCAATCACCTATTGTTATTGTTATAAACAGCCTCCTGGTGCTTTGGAGCTTATTAACTGTTTAATAATTGTAAACAAAGCCGCCAAAGGTTGAGAAAAGATGTACAGGTTCGTAAGTGCTTGCGTAACTGCTTCGTGAATCTGGCCCCTGCAGATCTCCTCCCCCCCCCTTCCTAGAGGAAAGGAAGACTTGTTGGGAACAGTCCCGTAAACTTTCTCCTTAACTGAATCTACATGAGTTTGTTTCCTTGCCCCTCCGGGCCCATTATCAATGTTCATTTACATATGCCACCTAACCCTGATTTCGTAATTTCAAATTTAGTTACCTCTCGTTTTTCCTGTATCCTTCTTTGCTTATGAATTGTTTGTCTATTTTCGTTCTTACCAAAGGTCAAATATTCAATGGAATATACGCAGCTTTTATTTTTTTACAAATTTTTCTGACCTTCAGCTTGAAATTTCTAATTTGTGTGTGGACCTGTCTCTAGAACCAGTGCTGGTGGTCTTGGTCACTTCCAAGGCTATGCCTTTTGTAAACTTACCTCAATCTTTAAAATGGTTATCCTAGCACCGCTTGTCTTTTTGAATCTGAATGATGTTCACTTTATTCCCTTTTTCGTCGAACATACATTCAAATACTACTCGCATGTTCGTGCAGGTCTAAAAGCTGGGTAATTACATTACAGCAGATTGATGAAGAAAAGGACCTTGGAGTCAAAATCCACCACTCAATGACAGTTGCACAGCAGGAAGGGGCAGCAGTAAAAAAAAAAACTAACCAAACACTTGGAATAATCAAGACAAAACCTTTTAAGTTATGAAGGTACTGATTCAATTGTATAAATCTCCAGTGCGCCCCCATTTGGATTATTTATTTATTTATTTATTTATTTATATACAAGAAGGTACATTGGGTTTGTGAGAATACATAGCATAGTATTTACAATCTTGTAAAGCCACTAGTACGCGCAGCGTTTCGGGCAGGTCCTTAATCTAACAGATAATTTTAAGTAGGTAAATTCTAGCCGAATTAATAAAATGATAACAAATACATTGCAAGAAAAAATGAGATAGAGATTAGTAAGTACATTAAAGCACATTGGTATATTAAAGATCTGATTGATTACATTGACAGCTTGATTGGTAATTTAAACAAGATTAAGCACCATACAGCAGATTGATAGCACATATAAGAAGACAGCAATGATCACAATGGTAAAGATGTTCGGATTGGGTACATAAAGATTGGGAGATCGGGTAGCGATACAGTGTAATTTTAAAGCAACAAGGTTAAAAAACTATGAAGATGAAATTGGGTACTTTTTAGTTTTGTTTTTGAATGACGCAAAAGTTGGACAGTTTTCAATTCATTAGGGAGTGAGTTCCATAGACTGGGTCCCTTTATTTGCGTAGTGTTTACACAGATTAGGTTTGACTGGTGATATCAGAGATATTTATTTCTGGTGTGGTGATAATGGGTCCTATTACATCTGTCCAGGGAGAGTTTCAAAGCAGGATTTGCCTTGTAAGAACAGGGTTTTGTAAATGTAGTTGACACAAGAGAATTTGTGGAGTGAGATTATGTTTAGCATGTTTAGGGAGTTAAATAAGGGGGCTGAGTGTTGTCTGAAAGCAGAATTTGTTATTATTCTGATAGCAGATTTTTGCTGGGCGATGATGGACTTGAGGTAGCTTGCAGTGGTTGAACCCCATGCACAGATACCATAATTAAGATAGGGATAGATTAGTGCATAATATAGAGAGATAAGAGCAGAGTTCGGTAAATAATCTGATTTTGGAGAGTATACCAACTGTTTTAAGACTTACTTGGTTATGTGTTGTATGTGGGTGCTGAAGTTGAGTCTCTTGTCTAGGAATAGGCCAAGAAACTTTCCATTATTTTTATTGGTTTACATTTGTCTATCTGAAGCTGAATTGCATTTGTAGATTTGCTTCCAAATAGGATGTAATAGGTCTTTTCTATGTTAAGTGCTAGTTTGTTGATTGACATCCATAAGTGGACTTTTTTTAGTTCATTATTAACAACTGTATTACTGTATTCAAGCATGGAGACCTCGTCTTCAGAAGGATATAGCTGCTTGCAAGGACCTTTGCACTTGGTAAAGCTCGTTCCTGATAACAGGCCAATAAGGATCTTTTAAGAGCTGCTATCATATGTTTAACTACAGGAATCATTAAATAAAACCACTATTAAAAATAAAATATGGAACACCAGTTTACTCTGTGAAGGTCACAAATAAATTTCACCACTTTAGACAACATTAACAATTAATAATGTTTATAGGCTTATGACCACTGACACACGTTAATATATACAGCTTATTAATAAATCACATGAATACCAGACTCATAGCAACACGTAAAACACAAGAAAATAAACTACCCCTACTTCAGTGTCACGTCCAGTCTTCTAACAGTCTTCTACAACTGACGCACATTCACTCAGGCTGACAAGCTGCTCGGTACTCAGATAAATGTAGCCACACGCCATGCATATATAATCCCACAAGCTCCACTTCCACACAGGGATACACACACTGCCATACAGTTCTAAACGTAAGTATATAATATATTAGATATGCTGGCAACAACAGCTTGTATAATTATACTTCTTATATTGTAAATAATATCTAGTCAGTGACACGCACATCTGGTACCACTGACTCACCATGAACCGATCGTGACAGATACACGTCCAACACAGGCCCACTTGTAGCCCCACCCCCCTCCTAACCAACTCTTATACAATATAATACAACAATACAAGGCAACCGCAATACAGTCAAATGAAATAAGAATATGGTAACATAACATGATATGAAACCAGAAATATGGACAACTAATACATATTTAATTGAAATATGAAATGGATGAAATGTATAAATATGCATAATTTGAATAGTTAGTAACTAGGTAAATATCTGGATCATAACTCTGTTCTGGAGAAAGTGCAACACCGGGCAACAAAAATCATTCCAGAGCTAAGTCAACACACGTATCAGGAATGGTTGAGGGCCACAGGGCTATCAACACTGCAAACCAGGCATGACGGCGGATCTCATCGAAACTTAAAATACTGAACAATTTGGAGGAAGTTGATCCGGAAAATTTCTTTAAAAGGTCAGATGTAACACAAACAAGAAGCAATGGTTTAAAGCTCAACAAACCACGATGTAGGGTTGAGAACAGGAGATGCTTTTTCACCCATTGGGTTATAAACCCATGGAACCGCCTACCCGCTGAAGCCGTAAATGCCAAAACTCGGCTAACTTTTAAAGTACAGCTGGAAAATACCATAAAGACAAATGGGGGGGGGGGGAGACCTTCGACAAGCCGCCGGCTTTATGTCCTCGTCGAGGTAACTAGTGTTAATGGCTCTCGGGTAAAAAAAAAATCAGGAAAATTGGCAATTGAAGTTGATCTCTTATCCTATGTTTATCTGATAATCCCTAGGATTAACTAAGAATTAAGGAACTGCAGACTAATTTAACCCATAGGCGGGAGTAATTACTCATTTACTCGATTATCCGCATCTATTAACATTGTTATTCACTGCATAATATTGTTGATCAGTAACTAAAAGGTTTTTAATGTGTTTCAATGTACCCTCATGCTATTCTTAACAAGCCTTATCTTCCTTAGTCCGACAAAATATAAATTCGCTGTAAACCCTGCTGGTTCATTATAATTGCATTGAGACAGGATGTCACCTACTGTGACTGAATTAATGCTCTGTTAACACGTAACTTCCTCACATTAACTGCCACATTACCTGCAGGTTAGTCTAATTAATCTTTTATCAAAATATTACTTTTTTTTAATTGCAGGTTTGCTGTGGAGAATGGCATCAGCACGAGTGATGATAGTGCGTGGATCCCTGCTGTTGAATGCTGTGCTGGTACTGTACCTGTGTCTCTCATGGCTGTCCACCACGCCTACCCGCCCTGGCTCGCTAACAAGAGACTTCTCTCTAGGCACACCCAATTCTTTTGATGGCCATCATGTTGGTTTGGGAGACATAGAATTTAATGATGGGGTTAATACCAGTGGTGGGAGTGTTAGCCAGAATTATGTCCCTCTGGATTTACCTCCACCTGAAGCTGTGGGTAATGGGTTGAGTGATAGTGAAGTAAGAGACATATCTCTTGGTGGACGTCGAACACTCGGGCAGTTGCCTGAACAAATACGGCAGGAAGGTGTGAAGAAGGTAGTTCAAGGTGACATAGAGCCAGTGCCTCAAGTAGGTGTAGAGCAGATACCCCAGACTGGAGGTGTAGAACAGGTACCTCAAGGTGGTGTGGAAGTTCCTGTAGGGGAACAAGAGGAGCCTCCTAGGGAGGTCCAAGAGAGTGCAGGAGTGACTGAGCAGCTAGTTGCGGAGCCTCTTGCTATGGAACCTCCTGACCCTCCACTGGATTCCATGGAACGCAAGATATACCCAGACTTACGAGAGTGCTCCACCAGACCACAGCGTCCTTTCTACTACCAGCGGGGTGACTACTGGGTCTTGGAGAATTATTTCCTGCTGCCTTTCCTTTCGCTGTGATGAGTCCATCACCTACACCACTCATGCAGACTACACCTTTCTTGATAACTAGAACCTCTCACTCTCGCTGGCAGGTCAGTTAACATAGTTTAGATTTTATCCCTCTACATTTGATAAACGTTCCATAGTTTGTTCAGTTGATCTCGACTTGTACAGTATTCAGAATAAAAAATATTAAATCTTCACACACTACAGTACTTATTAACAAAAATAAAAAATATTTATCATGCTGCACAATGTAAGGAAACTACCATACAGTACATACAACAATATACTTTAAACGAAACCACACCAAGACACTTTAGGGATTACATATCTGAAGCTGAATATAAATATATGAAACAGACCTGTCTGTATTTCTGATGTGTATCCCTCAAAATATATATATTTTGCATATTTAATAATAATATAGAATAAAAACCCACCCCTTGTGTATTTGTGAAATTTATGTAAGGAATTTACACTTAGTCTTTTGCACTCCTGAGTGCTTTGTCAAGGTCTGAGTGTGTGATTAGGATGAGACTTTCATCTCGATGTCTAATGAGCTGAGATGCAACGTCTAGTGCATCTTTGCTCATTAGACGTTGAGATGTAAGTCTCATCCATATCACACACTCGGATCGTGACAAAGCACTCGGGAGAGTGTGAAAGATTAGGTGTAAATTCCTTACATAAATTTAACAAATACACAAGTGTGGAGTTTTTATTCTGTTATTATGTCTGTGAGAAGACATTACCATTACTAATAATAATAATAATATTTGGTTTATAAAAAAAAAAAATCTGCAGAGTAAATACATAGGTACAGTACTGTCGTTATATTTTTTATAAAAACTAATTGTGGTGTTTCAGGTATACTTTAATGTATTAGTACATTTTAGGGTTATACTTAATACTGTACTATGAAATGCAAATTATCATTAGAATGTAAATGAAAATTAATATACTGTATTTTGCAAAATGAAAGTTTTCTAGTGATACATAAATCCTGAAGGGCATCTAAGCCTGTTAATAATAATAAAAAAAACTTAATTAATTAGGCTGTACTATAGCTTTAGGTAACTATTATAAAAGTATATTTACAGTAGAATATTTAACAGTAACAATACTGTACCAACTTTTCATCTTTTCCAGTTGTATTTTAAAATTTAACAGTTTTGGCATTTACAGCTTGGGTGGGTAGATAGTTCCATGGGTTTATAACCATGCGGTTAAAAAAGCATTTCCTGTTTTAAGTCTTGCTCCTTATTTGTTACATCTGACATTTTAAAGAAATTGTCCGGGATCAGCATACTCTAAATTGTTCAATATTTTAAGTTTCAATGAGATCCATCCTGTCACGCCTGGTTTGCAGTGATGTTAGCCCTGTGGCCCTTAACTGTTCCTGTTACACAAATTGACTTGGTTCTAGAATGATTTTTGTTGCCCAGTGTTGCACTTTCTCCAGAACAGCTATGTCCTTCTGAAGATGAGGTCTCCATGCTTGGATACAGTAATTCAAATGGGGGCACACTAAAGATTTATAGAATTGAATTACTGTACTGGACCTTTCCCTTAAAGCAAATGGTATGCTTGATTATTGAAAGGGTTTGGTTAGCTTTTTTGACTGCTGCTCCTTCCTGTTGTGCAACTTTCAGTGAGTGGAGAATTTTGATTCAAAGGTCCTTTTTTTCATCAATCTGCTGTAATGTAGTGTTATTAATTTGATGGGTGTGGCATGGGTTGCTATGCCCCACATGCAAATTCTTGCATGTGTTGACATTAAAGAAACATTTGCCAGTCTTCTAGAGTTCATATAGATCTCTTTGTAAGGCCTCAATATCATTATTATTTTCTACTTAACCATAAGTCTTTGTCATCTGCAAATTTGATGAAGTGGTTCTCATCTATATCATTGATGTACAGTACTGTATATGACAAAAAGGGTTGGCCCAAAAATTGGACCCCCCCTGTGGTACCCTACTTACCATATTTGCCATTTAATTCATCCCATGTGAAACATATACTACTTGATGTATAGCTTTCATTTTTAGGGGATAATGCTTAATATTATATTAGATGTAAGCTGACGTATATTTATCTCTAGACATTTAAAATTCCTGACATGTTGTTCCTTGGTTTGATAAATTACTTGTTCTGCTGCCAAGTGGGCCTGCATTCTGAATGCTTATGAGCCAGGATATTATCGCCTTGGTTCGATGCAGAGTTTGACAGTTTAAGAAGTAATCAGATTAAACTCATTGTGAAAAGAGCTTTGTTCTTTTCTCCTGATCATGCTATTCTTAATGGATCATTGCAATTTGTGACTTTTATCCAATGACAGTAAAAAGCAAAATTTTCCTTTTGCATATATGAAATAATTTTTTTCAGATATATTAAGCTTCCATTATAAGATATAATTAAGATCCGACTTAAGAGTATGTATGTACATGTTGTATATTTCAGGGTCCTGTAAGTGTGGCAGTGTATGCACCTGGGGATGATTTTAATGCCACCATCAACACTATTCTTTATCTGCGAGATTGCTGGGCAGAGGGCATAAAGAAATATGTCACCTTCCATCTATTTTTTCATGTTTCTCATACACCTAAAAAGGTAAATATTTAGTTACAGTAAGTATTCCAGTGAGTTGTACCATGCAGATGTTAGTTGACAGTCCAGATTCTATTATGAATGTCATATTTCCAGTGTAAAGCAGAAGAGTAGATGCCTTTTATAATTGTCATTCAAAGTTATCCACTCGACTACACAACTTCTCAATGCAAGATTTTGCTGACCCCCAGCTAGGATCAACACAGTCTGAATAGGTTGATTGCACATTACAATGAGGAATGCCTCAAATTGTTCTTGCCAGGTCATAATTGGTCAGTAAACTATTGCCACAGCATTAATAACCCAATAGATGTTGATAGGCCTTGGGCCCAATACCACTACCTAGAGTTCCTGCAGTCAAAGTGTGTAATTTTTGTTTGTTTTAATTGCATTTGGCAAGTTCGACAAACTTTGAACCATATTCATAACCATATAACGTAGATGATGATGAGTGATGATGATATTTTATTTGAAGACAAGAGAAGTACAATACATAAAGCAACTGATATGCAGAGTATTTCAGGCATAACCTAAAATAATTTGGAGAATAATATACAAGTGTAATGGGCTAACATTTAACACTAAATGAAATACAATAACATTTTTGAATTGCTGAAAAGAATTAAACTGACAGTTTTAAGAGGCATTTAGAAACTGCAGTTTTTACAACAGTAGAAATAGAGTAATTAATATAATAATTGTTCCACTCAGGTTCCACTCGCTTACATTTGTCTATACAGTAGTTGGTTCCACTCAATGATTTATACTCAGTGCTATGTTAATTATTTAGCAGGTTCCATCCAGTGAAGAGTTATTGAAGAGGAAGACTGACTGTGCCCTGGAACCCCCTCGTTGGACTAACGTTACTACATACAGGCAGCAAAAGAAATTGTTGTATCCTGTCAACATAGCGAGAAATACTGCTAGACAAGCTGTTCAGACCTATTTTGTTTTTCCATCAGATGTAGAATTGTATCCATCAATCAATTTCATTCCAGGTACGTTTCTTAATTACTGAACTAGAATCCTTTTGATACATAAAGTTCAGTACCTTGGCAGGAATCTTGTTTGCACTGATTTTTTTTTTTTTTACGTGGGAACCCTATCAATAATTATGTTCTACAGAGATCGAAGAAATTTATTCCTTGATTCTTCCACAAAAGTTTTATTTATTATGCATCATCAAACTTTACACATATCTGCATGTATGTCAATAGGCTTATTTATGCTGGTTTTGTTTTTCACTTAATCTTGTTGGAATGACGATGCCTGTTTTTTTCTCTTTAAACCTCATATTACTTTAATATTTACTCTTTAGTATTATTATACTGTATTCATATTCCAGATTTATATAAAAATTAACTTAAGAGCATAATATAAAAAATCATGAAAATCAGAGACTAGTGTATTGCCTACGTTTATGCTTATGTTTTTTAGTAGATGTTTTTTCCAAATCTCGGTTTTGGGTTGATCCCTCATCACCCAAACTTTCCTCCTCATCGTAGAGTGTGAGCTTCTATCCCTGGCTCTATAGGTATGGGTGGGTCTTGGGGGAGGTTGAGGCCTGGTGCATCTTTTTAAAGATATAGTTGCACCTGCACATAGTTAGGGAAGCTACTGAAGGCTCCACTAGCAACATTCCATACCGGTACTTGATTTGTATGAATTCAAATATCATTGTAGTTAATATTATACTAATGAAATATAAGCAATGCTAGTTAATAACAAAATTATCATTAACTAGCAATGATAATTGTACAGTATCTAATAATGATACCATTATCATTATTAAGGTTGCAGCTAAAGCTAGTTAAAGAAAATGTATACTGTACCTCAGAAATAGATTACCTATTAAAGTAGAAGGTATTAATCTAGTAAGATTTAACCTTTTGTAAATCCATTAATCAACAGGGTAGTCTACTGGACACAACAACTTTAGTTTTCTTTCTGTAATAAGTATACTTCTAGGCCTGATGTAATGTGGTGATTATTTTCATAAATTCATATAGGGTAATGATGGAGTTTGTTTATAGCAACTTTTTTTGCCTCTGTTTAAATGCATCAAGTTAGTGTTCAGGCAAGTCTTTAAGATTTAGTTACATCATTGTAATTTGACCCCTTAGACCGCGCATATTACTGTGAATATAGGGGGGTATAATTATGAAAAATATTCAAATTATGTAAAAATAACTTAATGTTAAACAAATCTCCAACTTATTGGCTTCAGTGTCATGAAACTTTCATCAAAATATTTTCGGAAATTTGATTTTAGACGAATTTTTGAAAAATAAGAATATTTTATTGATAAGGAGAACAGCTCCTAATAACTGCAACTGAAGCAGTAATAGAGAGATGCAAGCACCTGTCCGACACTCGAAGAAGAACAATAGTAGTAAGAAGTGTCCACAAAGTGGATATACAGTTGGTGCCTTTATGTCATTGCTGAGTAATACATAACAACACAAATAATAATGAATAACTATGTTAATATGATCTATTTTGTTATATATCATGTAAATACATTGCCCAATGTTAATATATGTTACTTTCATCAATGTCTCAAAAAATTAATTTTAGGGGATTTTTTTTTTTTCTCTTGTTTATTATCTGATTTTGTTGTAACCTTTACATCCTGGAGAATGCATATGTTTTCATAACAGTTTGAAGATAGAATGAAATTGGCCAACAAATAAATAAGTCACAACTCGCAAAACTTGGGACTATTAACTTTTTGTGGCTGATTTTTTCTCTGATTTCAAACTCTATTTTCTTTGTCTCTCTAGGTTGTTTTGATAATTAGGGACCATATTAGGGTTTTTTCACTTATATAAAGTATACCCTAAATATATCCCCTAAATCATTATAATTATTATAATCCTATATTTTGAGTTTTTGGGGGGGGCTATTTTTTCTTGACTTCATTTCAACACACATTGGCCTACAACTTTCACATATTCGAGTACGAATGCCAGACAATGTTTATTAAAACATACAATTAAATTAACGAATTAAATCCACCTTTATTCATTGTTGATAACTTCAACTTCAATTATCTCTAAAACCAGAGTTTCAACTTTGAGTGGCTTCTAAAATTCCAGTTATTAACCGATTCTCACTATTTTGACATATTGTGTGCTCAGCTGTCTATTCTACAATCCCATCAGAATGGATTTTTCATGAACTTTATACATTTGGAGTTATAATTTTTTTTGTTATAATTTGCCGGATATATAAATGCCCTATTGACGATTTTTTTTTACATTAAACTATACTGAAAACCTATATTCTAATTTTATGAAAATAAAGATCATATGCTATTCTGAGAGAATAACAACATTAAATGAACAATTAATGATATTTCATATTTTTTATTCTTAATTGAAAATGTGAAGTTTTCAATTCTCAATTTTAAAATTAATTTTGATTCTCTTAGTTTTCAAGTTACGCTGTGATCATTTAGACAAAGTTGGAGCATTTGCCTAGTTGATTATGCAAAAAATATTGGAAAGTGTTTGTGCAAGTTTTAAGAACTTATGTTAAATTATTTTTTGTCAAATCATTCGTGTATGTATTGTGCAGTCTAAGGGTTAATGGGTAGTTATATTTCAGAATTCTTCAAAATGCTCAAGCAGCCTGATGCATCCAATACATCAAATCAGAGAGTGTTTGTCTTTTCTAGTTTTGAAGTAAAGGAAAATGCAACAGCTCCAGAAACTAAAAGTGAACTTCAAAAAATGCTTAAAAAAGGAGATGCCATTCCTTTCCACAAGAATTGGTGCGCCAAATGTCACAAGTACCCAATGTCTAAAGTAAGTGAATATTCTGCTGTTGCTGATTATGTATTTCGGGGGTTATATATATATATAGAGATGCTATAGATAGAGAGATATATATAGAGATATAGAGAGGAGAATAGAATATAGAGATAGAATAGAATAAGATAAAGGTAGGGGGTTTGTTAATGAGGGAAGGATTAAGGAATTACTTACACACACACACGCACTCGCACACTCACTCTCACACCACTCTCACACTCACTCTTACACTCACACTCTCACTCTTACTTACTTAGTTACTTATACTTAATTCCAGAGAACAACATAGAGCACATAGAGGTGTCTAGAGATGAAATGGAAAAAATGATGCTCAAGGAGCCAAGTAAGGAACAAAAACAGTTAGTCCAGATGGAGTTTCACCATGGGGTTTGAGAGAATGTGCACCTGAGCTCAGCATTCCATTCTACTGATTTTTCAGGCATCCCTGTGTACAGGAATCGTAGCAGATTGTGTGGAAAAAAGGCTAACATAGTTCCAATTGACAAAAGTGGCGGCAGGCGGGGAAGCCCCCCTCGATTATGACCTGTTATCAGTGACAACTGTAATAATAGTCAAAATATTGAAAAAAGTGTTAAAACTACATGGTAATTACCTAAGTGTAATTACCTAAGTGTAGTTACAGGATGAGAGCTACGCTCGTGGTGTCCCGTCTTCCCAGCACTCTTTGTCATATACGCTTTGAAACTACTGACGGTTTTGGCCTCCACCACCTTCTCACTTAACTTGTTCCAACCGTCTACCACTCTGTTTGCGAAGGTGAATTTTCTTACGTTTCTTCGGCATCTGTGTTTAGCTAGTTTAAATATGACCTCTTGTTCTTGAAGTTCCAGGTCTCAGGAAATCTTCCCTGTCGATTTTATCAATTCCTGTTACTATTTTGTACGTAGTGATCATATCGCCTCTTTTTCTTCTATCTTCTAGTTTTTGCATATTTAATGCCTCTAACCTCTCCTCATAGCTCTTGCCTTCATTTCTGGGAGCCACTTAGTAGCATGTCGTTGCACCTTTTCCAGTTTGTTGATGTGCTTCTTAAGATAAGGGCACCATACAACCGCTGCATATTCCAGCTTTGGTCTAACAAAGTCGTGAACAATTTCTTTAGTATTCTCCATCCATGTATTTAAAAGCAATTCTTAAGTTAGAAAGTGTAGCATAGGCTCCTCGCACAATGTTCTTTATGTGGTCCTCAGGTGACAGTTTTCTATCTAAAACCACCCCTAGATCCTTTCTTTATCAGAATTCTTTAAAGATTTCTCACATAATTTATAGGTTGTGGGGTCTATGTTCTCCAATTCCACATTCCATAACATGGCATTTATTCACATTAAATTCCATTTGCCAAGTGTTGCTCCAAATACTTATTTTGTCCAGGTCTTCTTGAAGGGCATGACAATCATCTAAATTTCTTATCCTTCCTATTATCTTAGCATCATCAGCAAACATGTTCATATAATTCTGTATACCAACTGGTAGATCATTTATGTAGACAATAAACATCACTGGTGCAAGAACTGAACCCTGTGGTACTCCACTTGTGACATTTCTCCAGTCCGATACATTGCCTCTGATCACAGCCCTCATTTTTCTCAGTCAGAAAGTTTTTCATCCATGTTAGAAGCGTACCTGTCACTCCTCCAATATTTTCCAGTTTCCAGAACAACCTCTTATGTGGAACTCTGTCGAAAGCCTTTTTTAGGTCCAGATAGATGCAGTCAGCCCAACCATCTCTTTCCTGTAATATCTCTGTTGCTCGATCATAAAAACTGAGTAAATTCGATACACAGGATCTACCAGATCGAAAACCATACTGTCTGTCTGATATTATATCATTTCTCTCCAGGTGTGCTACCCATTTAGTTTTAATTATTTTTTCCAATATTTTGACTATTACACTTGTCAATGATACCGGTCTATAATTAAGGGGGTCTTCCCTGCTTCCACTCTTGTAAATTGGAACTATGTTAGCCTTTTTCCACACATCAGCTACAACTCCTGTAAACAGGGATGCCTGAAAGATCAGTTGAAGAGGGATGCTGAGCTCAGGTGCACATTCTCTCAGAACCCATGGTGAAACTCCATCTGGACCAACTGCTTTGTTCTTATTTAGCTCTTTGAGCATTTTTTCCACTTCGTCTCTAGACACCTCTATGTGCTCTATGTTGTTCTCTGGAATTCTTATTGTATCTGGTTCCCTGAAGATTTCATTTTGTACAAACACACTTTGGAACTTTTCGTTTAATGTTTCACACATTTCCTTTTCATTTTCCGTGAATCTATTTCCCATTTTCAACCTCTGAATATTATCCTTTACCTGCAATTTGTTGTTTATGAATTTATAGAATAGACCTGGTTCTGTTTTACATTTGTCTGCAATCCCTTTTTCAAAATTTCTTTCTGCCTCTCTCCTCACTGCCGTGTAGTTGTTTCTCGCATCTTTGTATCGCTGGTATGATTGGGGGTTTGGCCTCTTCCTGTATTGATTCCATTTTTGTGTCTTTTGGTCTCTGGCCCTCTCGCACTTTCTGTCGAACCAATCCTGTTTCCTAGTTCTGCTTCTCTGTTTTGGTATAAATTTTTTGTGCCTTTATCATATATTTCACAAAACTTGACATACATCTCATTCACTTCCTTGCCTAGCAACAAGTCTGTCCAATTATACTCCCTAAAAAATTTTCTAAGGTTGCCATAATGTCCTCTCCTAAAGTCAGGTTTTTCAATTGCATCGACCATCATATTTCTTCCAGATTATAACGCATTGCATACTTTATCCCAAAAGACATGGTCACTTTTACCCAAGGGAGGAAGGTACTGAATGTCAATATTTCTTCCTCCTTCCTGGTAAATATCAAATCTAGCATGGAGGGAACGTCACCTTCCCTCATCCTCGTAGCTTGTTTAACATGTTGATACAAGAATGTTTCCAGGATGAGGTCTACAAATTTACAGGTCCAGAAATCTTCTGTTTTAGCTTCATATGCTTCCCAGTCTATGGATTTAGTTGAAGTCGCCGACTATCAACAGTCGGGAACTATCGTTATCGCTCTCGCTATGATGCTCTCTTCATCACGGTATAAGACCTTCTCGTTTACATCTAGCTCCATCTTTGCCATGTGTTGCATGTATGGTGGACATATGCATTTATATTAGTTTTATCATCTCCTCTGCAGATGCTCTAGTGCTATTATGTCAACTTCTTGTGGATTGGTATGTCATTATTCGTCACCTTTAGGTGTGTTCTTTCACCAGCACAGCAAAGCCAACGCCTTTCCTAATTTTTCTGCCCGTCTCCAAATTGAGTAGCCCCTTGGGAATATGACCTCAATTTAAATAATAACCTTAAGTTTTGTCTCCCGTGAGTGCAACAATGTCTGGTGTCTGCAGCTGTTAATCACTTAACTCCACATATTTGACCTTTAAACTCCATCTTGTTGGTGTATGAAATCTTCAGGAACTTGTTCCCCGATCCTTTAATTTTTCACTCCCCCTTTCTTAATGATTTTGTTGGTTTGCTTTATGTACCACTTTACTGGTCTGCCTACCCCTATCACCTTGTAGATAAAAGAATTGTTTCTCTTCATTCCTGCTCTCATTTAAACAGTTTTGCCTCAGCGAGGTTCAGATTTCAGCTTCTCCTCTATCTTCCTTTTGAAAAATCTCGTCTTATAAAGACCACACTTTTCCCATCCTCAACCGACACGTTTGTATTTATCTGTCTAGCATCCTTGAGTATCTTCTTTCCATCTTGTTTGTCACAGTTAAGGGTGATCCTCAAGGGTCGATCTTTTCCCTTTATATATCTGCCTATTTCCCTGTAGTTCCACCATTCTCGTTTGTGTGTCTACTGCACACCACTGGTAGAACACCTGGGGAGAACGAGAGATAATAGGTGATATCGACACAGTATGAGTTTTCGATCTGGGAGAGATCCTGTGTATCAAATAAAAGGATATCGACAGAGTTCTACATAAGAGGTTGTTCTGGAAACTGAAACATACTGGAGGGGTGACAGATAAGCTTCTAACATGAATGAAAAATTTTCTAATAGAAAAATGAGGGCAGTAATCAGAGGCAATGTATCGGACTAGAGAAATGTCACAAGTGGAGTACCACAGGGTTCAGTTCTTGCACTGGTAATGTTCATTGTCTACATAAATGGTCTACCAGATTGAATACAGAATTATATGAACATATTTGCTGATGATGCTAAGATAATAGGAAGGATAAGAAACTTAGATTATTGTAATCCCCTTCAAGAAGACCTGGACAAAATAAGTATATGGAGCACCACTTGGCAAATGGAATTTAATGTGCATAAATGCCATGTTATGGAATGTGGAATAGGAGAACATAGACCCCACACAACCTATAAATTATGTGGAAAATCTTTAAAGACTTCTGATAAAGAAAGAGATCTAGGGGTGGTTCTAGATAGTTTTATATCACCTGAGGACCACATAAAGCACATGTGAGGTGCCTATGCTACACTTTCTAACTTCCAGATTGCTTTTAAATAAATGGATGGCGAAATACTAAAGAAATTGTTCACGACTTTTTGTTAGACCAAAGCTGGAATATACAGCGGTGTATGGTGCCCATATCTTAAAAGGACATCAACAAACTGGAAAAGTGCAAAGACATGCCACTAAGTGGCTCCCAGAACTGAAGGACAAGAGCTACAAGGAGAGGTTAGAGGCATTAAATATGCTGACATTGGAAGATAGAAGGAAAAGAGGTGATATGATCACTACGTACAAAATAGTAACAGGAATCGATCAAATTAATATGGAAAAATTCCTGAGACCTGGAACTTCAGGAACCAGAGGTTATAGATTTAGACAAACTAAACGAAGATGCCGAAGAAATATACGAAAATTCACTTTCACAGAGTGGTAGACGGTTGGAAAAAGTTGAGTGAGGTGGTGGTGGAGGCCAAAACTTTTAGTTTCTAAGCATTGACAGAGCACTGGGAAGATGGGACACTATGAGCGTAGCTCTCATTTTGTAACTACACTTAGGTAATTACACATGGAGTGCAAAAAGATACATGAATTAAGAGACAATTCTATAACAAATGTTCCAGACATGTTTAAATGTCATTTAAAATTATCTTCTACCAGAAATCTTAGCCAAATATCCCGTTTGCTAACTGTAGGTAGTAACTGTTTGTAACCTATCCAACCCCTCCCCCATGGATTGGGAAGGGGTGGCAGTGTGTAGGACAAACACATCAATTGTGACACTAGCTCTCCACATATGTCATGAATGCCATGTTATGGAATGTGGAATCAGAGAAAATAGACCCCACACAGCTTACAAATTATGTGGAAAGGAATTACAGAACACTAATAAAGAACGAGACCTGGGGTGGTTTCAGATAGTAAGCTGTCGTTACAAAAAGAGACTTGAGATGTTAAACATGCTAAAACTAGAAGATAAAAGTAAGAGGTGACATGATCACCACTTACAAAATACTAGCAGGAATCGACCAAACAGAGGAATTCCTGAAACCAGCAACTTCACAAACAAGAGGACATGGATTCAAGCTAAGGAAACAAAGTTACCAAAAAATATTTGAAAGTTTTCTTTTGCAAATAGAGTGGTAGACGGTTGAAACAAGCAAAGTGAGGTGGTGTTGGAGGCCGAAACCCTTAGTAATTTCAAAACATTATATGACAGAGTGCTGGGAAGACAGGACACCACGAGTATAGCTCTCGTCCTGTAACTACACTTTTTCCTCTGGTGTTACTGTGTCTGCACTGTAGCATACTCCCAGAGCCTGCTATTTTTGAGCTATTATATTGTACCATACAGAAGATGAAGAAATGACGACATTTCAGTCCGTCCTGGACCATTATAAAGTCATGTGTTCAACACATGACTTCATAATGGTCCAGGACACACTGGAACATCGTCGTTTCTTCATCTTCTAGTACTGTATGTGGTTTGGTGATCATATCTTCAGCTACATTATTATGACTCATTGTTTGCATACCATGCAGATTTGGAGCATTCCATGTTGTTTAATTCCACCTACTGCCATTGTTTTTTCCTTTTTGAAAAAGTTGATATTACTGTATCTTGGAAGATGGAATTCCACTTTTAATTATGTTGTCTCATCCCATCTTTCGCTGATCCCAATGATGTCAGGATTCGCTACCTCAGTATATTCAGTGTCAAATTTATTA
This sequence comes from Procambarus virginalis, assembly GCA_020271785.1. Classification (NCBI taxonomy): domain Eukaryota; kingdom Metazoa; phylum Arthropoda; class Malacostraca; order Decapoda; family Cambaridae; genus Procambarus; species Procambarus virginalis. The sequence goes on from WNGS01164858.1 coordinate 64,534,048, forward strand.
TATTTACTAGGCTTCTGGCAATTGTTTGTGTTTACTAATATGTTCACTTGTTTTAATTACATTAAAATTTACTTATGTTAACTTCCAAATCGCTGCAAATTCTCAATGCGTACCTTAACTGCTGCCATCTTCAAGATTTGCTTAAATTGCTATATATGTTAGTGGATTTGAAAGAATGTACCACCCACTTACCAAATTTGCAAAAGCCAATTGTACTTTCTTGTAAAATAAGATACAGTATTAAATTTATAATTCCTCAATAAATAGGCAAATAATTTCCTTGCAGGAATGGGTTGCAGCTCCTGTGAAGCCTGGCATGTCTGTGTTTCATGTTGGAAAACGAAAGCCACCTTTTCACAAATGGGAACCAATTTATATTGGGACCAACAAAGAACCTTTGTATGATGAGCGACTGTCCTGGGAGGTAAAAGTGACAAAATGACACAGGTCAGTACAATTTAATCCTTCATTTCTGTGACTAAGATCAATAGTTGTTGAAGGCAATTGCTAATGAAAGCTTAAATAGGCCTATAGCTATATACCATTTGCACCCACATGGCGCATACAAAAAAAAAAAAATATATATTTTTTCTTCCTAACCTGTTAATTTGTGTTCACTGATCACGGGAAAAGTAATAAAAAAAAATCGTAAGTGAATATATTGGCCGCTATAGGGCAGGGAAGTCTGGCACCAAAACAGGCGCTCACTCAGCAAGCGTCCCAGGCAGTCTGTTGATCGCCATGCTGTCAGGCAGGAGTTGCCACAAAGAGATAATTGCCTATTTTTCAATGTCTCTGATTGATTTTTCGGAGTTTTTTGCTGTAATATTATTCAATAGTGTGTAGTGTGATATATTTATATAATGAAATGAGTGAATCATCGCTTTGTACTCAAAAAAATGATGTGCTTATTGTTGATTCAATGTGTTCATCAAACGTGACAAATACTATTGTCGGCTTTGTTACACTATATCACAGGTGTTATATAGTAAGTATCTGCATGTTTTGTTCACCATAACGATCCACTGAGTTGTATTATGAATCTCAAAAAATAACGAGGAATGACCCCGCCGTGTACCAGCCACCACGCACGCCGTCCCTCCCTCAAGTCACTGGCTCACCCACATTCCCTCCCACAATACTGTTTTTGCTTTTTCACTATATACAGACGCAATATATTAAGTATTACATTTCGTGTTCACCATACAACTACTAAGTTGGTATGCTGAGTTGGCAGTGGCAGCTGGCAGCACCGCCACTGGCTGCCACATCCCTCCTTCCTCCCTCATCCCTGACTTGCCACCATTTTCCACCCCCCATACTGTTTTTCTTTTATTGCTTTTTATACAGACGTATATATAAGTATTTACATGTTTTGTTTCACCATAACTACATCTAAGCTTGTATGTGAGCTAAAGGCAAAAAAGACTAGGACCATCACATTCAGCTGATGGCTGCGCCCTCAAGGCCAGACGCACTAATATTTCTCCTCCAACAAATACTGCTTGTGGTGTATTACGCTATATACACACATTATATATAAATATCTACGGGTTTTATTCACCATACTTGTACAAGTAAATGGTGGTATGGTGCCCCAAAGACCATCGTGGTCACCAGTAAACACACGATAATCCTGCAGACGACGCTCCTCTCTCACCAAAATGGCGGCTCCCAACCTCCTTCCTACTCTTGCTGTTTATACCCTCTATACCACACGTTATATTATAAGTATCTACATTTGTGTTCACCATAGCGAAAACCACTATGCTGGTATGCTGAGTGCAGTCAATAAAAGCGGGCCACACACAGTCAGATAACAACGCCACCACCCTCCCTCCCACAGCCATTACTCCTCCCTCCATGGAGCCACAGCGCTAAATATCATCACAATCTCTTTTATCAGACCCAGGGTCAGTTTTATCACAGTCAGGGGTCTTCGGTAATAATATTAAGTCCTTCCTATAGCATGAACAAGTATATTTGGGCATTTTTAGGCGATGCTTGTGGTCACAAGCTGAACAGCAATGGCTGTAGCTCATGCTGCTTGCGTCAGGCTTGGTAGCTTACTTGATACTGAGGCCCCTATCACCCGGGAGTTTGGCCCACGATTTTTTTTTAAAAAAAAAAAAAAAGGCGTCTGTTTACAAGAGCCCTGATGGTGTGGTGAACCCCGTGTATCCGCTGGCCGTTTAAATCTTGCGTAGTACTCCAACTCATCATATGATGCGACGCGCAATTTAATCCTTCATTTCTGTGACTAAGATCAATAGGTTGTTCGAAGGCAATTGTAATGAAAGCTTAATACAGTGCCTAATAGACATACTACATACTAACTAAAAATCTTCTTGATATTTGTTAGTTACTGCATTTCTGCCCCCTCCCCATCCGGCCGTTGGCACATGAGGGGGCTTAGTGGACGGCTGCCGGAGTGTGATGCTCCGTGGACAGTCCTCTGTCCTTTTGTGCCTTGCACTCCTGCTGCTGTCTTCTCTAATTGTGCCGATCACTTTTCCTTTTCCTTCTGTTTCGTTTTTCCCCCCTCTTTCCTATCTGCTTGACATTTCCTGCCGACCTTTTGCTTGTTTTGGTATTCCTTAGGACTTCTTCTATTTTGACGCCTGGGTGCTTGAGGAGGCATACTCTTGCACCCCGTACCCTGTAGTACCCAACGTATTGAGCAAGGGAACCCTTTTTTGTCAATCCCCCTTTCGCGCTGAACCCGATCTCGACGGACTGATGGTTCTTAAGGTGGCGTTTGTGGGGCGTTATACTCACGACACACCCCTAGGACGCCCCCGGCATGATCGGCACTAGCTTCTGTTGGGTGTCCTGCCTCTAATTGTGGCTCCATGGTGGGTATGGGGGCACATTCGTGGATGAATTTCTCTCTTCGTCTATGTCGTTGAATGTTTCTGTTGTACCCTCTCAGGCTCGTGGGTGGGCGGCCAAGCCCCCGAGTCGGCCTGTATTGGAAGACCGGGCTCTGTAGCCCCCGCTGCATTGGGCTCCACCTTGCTCCTCCTTTGACCATCCTGACTTCTTCCCCCCAGCTCCCCTCCTTCCTCTGTGGTTGGGTCGAGCCTCAAAGCCCCAGTGGGTGACCACTTGTCCCCTGGTCGGCTAAGTCCTCTCGTTGTAACTACTGCGCCTTTTAACCCCTCTCTCTCTGGGGGTTCTCAACGCTCAGCACCACGGCCGCACTCATCGATTCCTTCCGTACTGATGCGTATCAGGCTTGTTTGGTCCCACTTCATGGGCCAAATACTTTGATCTCCTCCCTCTTGATTCTGCGCCTCTTGATGATTTTCTCCTGCATCTGATTCTGGAGCCCTACTTCACTATCGTCTCGTAACGTTCTTCTGCTCCTTAGGATGAGCTCCCGCTGGCTGCTTACGCCTTGGCAGACCCGTCGCTCAAAACATCTGTCGTGTGGTCTCCGCCCTGTTACGACCGGTGTTGGATCTAACTGCCACAGATGGATCTGATCCCAGTATCTTCCTCAGCTCGTACTGTCTTGGCTCCGTACCCCGGTGAAGACCTTTGATGGTAGGACCCTTACATCTCTGTCATTCTTGCTGGTGCCAGGTGCTTGTCCAGGAGTATATTCCTTCT
>WNGS01164858.1:64537687-64555340 GCA_020271785.1 Procambarus virginalis
CTTGCAAATGATATCCTTATTCTTTCCAGTACTGAGGTTAAAGGAACCTTACCGTAACTATCCACGTCTCTTTACCTAAGCCACTAATTCCCCTGATTCAATGAGATAATCCCGGTTCCCTAAAAACCAAGTCTAGTGCCCTTGAGGATATTCGACATTACTTACAAAAAAGCCTCCAGATCCTTAAGCCCCTGCATTTGCTGGGCTCTTCAACTCACTTGAACTCCAAATTTTCCCAGATATTCTAAAAAAAGCGAGAGGAACCACTGTCCACAAATGTGATGATATCACAGATGTTAACAACTAAACCTATATCAGTCCTGCCTAGCTTGTCAAAATTATTTGAGAAACTAATCTACGAGCAGCTCTACTCTGATCTAGCCAAACACAATAAACTAAGCTCTTGTCAATATGGTTCCAGACCCAAAAAAGCACTAACTATGCACTGATTAGTATGATTAACTTGTTTCATGCAGCTCTTGATAAATGAGTTTCCTGTTTGGTTATTAGTGACCTGCGTAAGGCCTTTGACACTGTGAACCATCAAAAAAAACCTTCTTTCTTAAATTACATCATTATGGGAGTCAGATGAATCTCCCCCTGCAATACCTCAATCTTACCTTACTGACAAGCTACAGTATGTTTATGTGAACGATTCAATTTCTCCTACCCTAACTATCAACATTGGGTGTTCCTCATGGCATACTTGGCCCTCTCTCTTTCTCATCTACATTAAGACCTTCCAAATGCCCCAAACACCTTAACCAATTCTATGCTGACGACACAACCTTCATTTACTCCAGTTCCGACCCCTTGCTATAAAGCCACAGTCATACCGAGCTAGAGACAGTCCATCTTTGGCTAACGGCCAACAAACTCACCATAATAACATTGACAAAACTTTCTACATTCTTTTTTGGCATAAATCCTCTAACCAAATCAATCTCAAGATTAACATACCCAAATTTGTAACAAATATATGGCAAATTCCTTGTCGTTCTCATTAATCACAAGCTTATTTTCAGGACCATTCTTAATATATCCAAAAAAGTTTCTAAAAAGTTGGGCATTCTGTCCAAGAATCAGATATATGTACCACACGCACTGCCCTGGTGACGCTCTAATTACTCCCTCATCTATCCATATTCCAACTTATGGTATTTTGTGCTTGGGGTTCTACTACCCAAATCCCAATTTCTACGGACGAGTTCCTCTAATTACCAACACAAAAGCTCTATTAGGACATATCCACTCTGGCCCGACATCCTCGGTACCACCCTACTCAACTCTCAATAATGTTAGATATAAGTCACTGACATTCTCTCATGTGTAATTATACAGTATATAAACCGCTGAACTGTAATGCCATCCTGACTCAAAAGCGTCATTGAAAGCTGTAACGAACCCATGAAGCACCACTCCAGAAATAATTACAGTTTTTATATTCCAAGATTACGACTTAACCAAACTAAAAAATGCTCTGCAAATCAAAAGATCCAGAACGTGGAATGACCTCCCAAATCATTTCAAAGGCTGTACCTCTCTCAACGCTTTAGAAGATTAAAATAACCTACCTGTTAACCTCCCTGTACCCTACATTACCCCTCTATTTGTCACACCATGTCTTATTTTTTTTTTTTTTTCTTATGTCAACGCTGTTTGTCTACATATTGTATTTGTGCTGCTTTTCAGTCAATGTCCCCCCCTTTTTTTGGTACCTTTAATTTGTATCTGTTCTCAAAACATTTTATTTCTTTTTGTTTCATTCGCAGTAGGTTTTAGATATTAATGTTTGTCTTGCACGAAACGCATGGCCGTAATATGTTTAGAGGCCATTGTATGTAATAGGCTCTATCTATAAAGGATTTCAACTTAGGTAAAATCTCTCTATGTATGTACCTTCCTGAATACATTTATTCATTTATTTATTTATTTTTAGTTACCTGTCTGTAAAAGTAGTTTTCTGTAATTACTTTTTTTTTTCAATTTGGGGACAAAAACAAGTCCTTAAATTGTTTTTGTTGAAGGATCTTTGAGGTAACACATATCTTCACATACAATGACATACAACTAACGTTAATTTAAAAAAAAAAGATAAACGGATAAGAACAACATTAATTGAATTAATATCTATCTTGTAAGTTTTAAATAACAAATTGAAATTAAAACAATTACCAAGATTAAATGTACTATTCAAAGAAAAAATCTATTATGAATTTACATTTCATGTCCATTATTGTCTTGGATATACCTATTAGAGTAATCATGATCTTACACAAACTGATCCTGTCATGAACATTAATGCATCGAAGTGCACTGCACTGTACCCCTTGCTACACCTGTTGGTACTTCTGATGTTTACAGTGTTTATCAGTCCTGTACTCGTTTCATTCACAAGCTGGTAAATGGCAGACGTTAGTCACTTCCCAGTTTTAATAATACAGCATTCAGTTTATCTACGAGCACAAAAAAGGTCTAAACATATGGTTCACTTCACTGAAAGGTTATAACTTTCCCGAAACTCACAGGTAGTAAGTAAATATTTAGCAAAAGAAGCACCAAGATGGGAAGACATCACTAGCATTAAACTAACTTCTTAATCAACAAAGCCAATAGCCAAGGCATAAGTACAGAACATGTCTAGATATTCCTTTGTATCTGATGTACCATTTTCCACTTGGCACAACTGGGTCACTAAACACAGCAACTGACAAGTAAATAGTCTCTCTTTTCCATACTAATAACTTATTACCCACAATGCTTCTATTTCTTGCCACTCTCCCCGATTTACCCCTTCCTTTAACACTTGCCCAACCTCCACACTGTGGTAGCACATTGGCTCCAAAACTTGGTGCTAGGGTTTTCATTCCTTCCTGGAAGGACAAATGATACATCTTAGGCACATTTATTATAATTGATCCTCTTTCCACCTATAAGCCGTCCATCCACTTTGAACTGATCTGTAGAGCACATCCTTTTTATCTTGCAGGGTCAGCATTACAACCCTGAATGGTTCAAGTTTTTGGGCACTTCTTCACTCCTCCTCAGCAACTTCATCCTCATATCCCAGCTCCCTAATCCGTATCCTCATATATATGATAGAGGCATGATAAGGTTTACAAGTGGGTGAATTGACATAACAAAGGGGATATTAAATATCAAGCATAAGACAGCACACAAAACAATGGGTATAAATCGGATAAGTTTATATATTTAGAAAAGACCTGGTTAAATACTGGTTCGTTAACAAGGTTGTTGATTTATAGAACAAATTACACAGTAACATGATAGAGTAGATCCCTCTATTTTTCAAGCGTAGTTTTAGAACATATACATGAATGAGATTGTGTGGGTGATACATCGGAGCTGCCCTGCCTCTATGGGCCAAATATTCCTTCTGCAGTTACCTTCATCTTATGTTCCATCACCTCCCAAGTAATATATACGTAGTCCACATTCGCTTATACTTGCGCTGTATTATCATGGTTGCTGTGGCGCTTTCTCCGATTTATTCAACATTTGCTTTATCACTTTCTCCGGAATACTTACCTTACTAGTAATATACAGGTACCTGAAAATTAATAGACCTTTGCTGTGGGATGCATCCTAGGATGGTCGGCCATTGTCTAGAGAAACTTGATAAGCCAAACAGGCTTTCTGCACCTGATAATGAATAACTTGGGTCCCTATTCCTTCACTGTCCTTTTTGGCACTCCAACATCAACCCTCAGGCCACCCTCCTTGTGAGCCAAGCCCGCACCTCTCCCATCACACACTTCATGGGTACTCTGTTCTTGATGCTTAGGATACTCAAATTGTGGTTTACTCAGTTTGCCTCCTGTCATGACTTCCTTTTACATCTTTTCATTTATTTTCCCTGACAATTACTATGTAGATGATACGTTTCTATAATCAATTAACTCAAACATCAATTTCATTCTTAATGGAAAACGAGGCTACCTGCACCACGTTTCTCTTGGCCCTCTTTAGAGTACGATGTGACCACTTGTGATTAAAAAAATATGTATTAAATTTTTGCTGTCTTCAGTGGCAACCTAATCCAAGGCACCAAAGAAAGGAGGGACGGAAGACAGTTGGGCAAGATAAATATATATACATTTAAACCACCTATATATAAAAATTATTATATGACACCATACCCTTTACATCAATGTATAACTCACACATCAAAATCTTTTCCATAACCTTTTAGAAAGAATTTTTGTAACATTCTAACTACAGAAGGGAAAGCACTTCTAAGCTTTCCAACATTAGAAAACTTGTAATTAAGTAGTAATCTATCACCAAAATTTAAAACTCTTTATTGCAAACTCCTTAAACAAAAAAAAGAAAGTTTAAGACACGAACACACATACAACATGTACACACAAGGCCGCCCATACACTTCAAGAACATACAGTTGGTGACCAATTACCAAATGCATTAGATAATTTATCACTTTAAGAAACATTTATAAAGATCACATAATTTCATTATCAGAACTTAATAAATATATGCATATACAGCATGAATACTGTATTACATATGTATCATCACAGAGCTCTTGATATGGTTAGCTAGAAGTAATACTCCTGAAAATGTTACTATTGAAGACAACTTTTTTTACTATCCAGAAAGCGATCACTTCCATATAAATTATTTTACCAAAAATATGGTCTGTTTTTCTCTTATGCACTTCACAACTATGCACAAAGGTTCAGATTAAATTTTACACCATACCTGTATACTGATTGTTTCAAATTTTGACTTCATGTATTCAATTAATGGTCAGCAACACTTACATTTTAGCATTAAAATTAGCTTCATTAAAATAGAAAAATCTAAAAATATACCGAAACTTAGATCATATAACACAGCTCTTACGGAAACCAAAGATTGTCTTGTACTCGGGAAAAATCTTGCTGCTAATGGCACTATTCTGCTTGGCCACAATCTTTTCCCGAAATGGTCCTTGTGTACTTTCTTGATACCTGGCTTATGGACCAAGAATGCATTATCAAGGATGTGAAACTCATAATCCCGAACACACAAGATGTACATCTGGAAAAGTATCAAAATATATTAACTTTACAATCTTCAATTTATATCCATGTATAAAGATAAAACAATGTAAAAAGTAAAATAAGGTAGAAGACAGAAATGGTTCCAATAACCAAGTGCAGGAAGAGGAATGGTATTCAAGAATATATAACTAAATGCTTACAATGAAATATGATGGACTTGGCTCAGAAATAGGGGTGAAACAGGGCAGCATGAGAAACGTACTGTATGTAAAAGTTTCAGGCTGTTCAAATGACATTTCAGAAATAATATGGACCAGTAAACAATGATGAATAGTCAATAAAGAAGAATATGAATGATGTGAAATGACAAAATCAGAGCTTTATGATGTTAAAGGTGTTTTAATAATAATTAATAATTCATTGTGCTGGGGACAGGCAGCAGTGTATTAACCTGATTTACCCAAGGGACACTAACACTGATTTAACACTGAGGGGCCTACATGTCAAGGACAGAATGCCAGAGGTTGTCAAAGGTCCTCCCCCGCCCGATTTGTATTTATGATCTTTTCCCGTTGGACTTTAAAATTTACAGTTTTGGCAATTCCATGGGTTTATAACCTGTGAGTGAAAAAGCATCTCCTGTTCTCACATTGCAGCTTGATGTCGCTTGAAACTGTTGCTCCTGATTGTGTTACATTAGAGCTTTGAAGAAATTGTCTGCATCAACATCTTCCAAATTTTTCAGTATTTTAAATGTTTCAATGAGGTCTGCCCTGTCATGCCTGGTTTGCAGTGTTCTATTGTGGCCGTCAACCGTTCCTGACACAAGAGTTGACTTTGTTCTGGAATGATATTTGTTGAATAGTGTTGCACTTTCTCCAGATCAGATATATCCTTCTGAAGATGTGGTCTCCATGCTTGGATATCAGTAATCCAGATGGGCATCTTTATGGTTATCTTGAGGTTCATCTTGAGATGATTTTGGGGCTCACATCCCCACAGCCCGGTCCTCAACCAGGCCTCCTTTTTGTTACACACCCCCAGGAAGCAGCCCATAGAGCTGTATAACTCCTCAGGTACCTATTTACTCTACGTACAGGAACCAGGGAGAAGCTGCTATTGTTCCCAGCCCACACCGGGATACCGATGGATCCGAAGGCGTCCACACACTGTCAGGCCCCAATAAGTAAGTAAGTAAGTAAGTAATTATCAAAAGAGGCACCAAACCGGGAAGGATGTAGCCCATCAAATGTGCAAATAATCAGAGGGCGCAAATATCACCAAGGATGCCAATACGAGAACAAAACGCACAAGGCGAACGATATCAAAAGTATCCGAGTCACCAAGAATTCTATCGAGGGACAGGTGACCCGAGGAGGCAGTCGGAAAGCAAGACACACGCTCGTCCCGGAAGTCAGGTTAATTAAGGACATGCACGACCGTAAGAGGGACAATGCAATTAGACAATAAGGACAGGGCGGCGCTCCATGAGTGACCATGGGTTAAGCGAGTATGGCAATACGCAACTCGCCAGAGCAGTTTCCCATCGCCGGTTACGGTGATAGGAGGACGGCCACGAGGAAACACAACATTTAAGAGTGCATGTTTGTTACCAGTAACAGACGACCAAGATCTGCCAACGGGTAGGATGGAGGAATGGATAACCGGGTAAAAGTCGGAATATGGAATACCTTTACGAGAGATGGGACAAGAGCAGACAGCTTCCTTGGTGGCAGCATCTGCACGCTCATTTAAAGACACCAATATGGCTGGGAACCCAACAAAACTCGACTGACTTAAATTTACTGTAAACAAGAAACAGCCAATGCTGGATCTCGACAACTACTGGATGAACCGGATTAAAGGACCCGAGAGCCATAAGGGCACTACGAGAGTCAACAACAACTACAAAGGAAGACTGACAACGAGAAAAGGAGATAGAAGAGAATAAAAGCATAAAGCTCTGCTGTAAAGATGCTAGTCTCTAGGAGTAAGCTACACATATAAGTGTGATCATGAAAAACAACAGTAGCCAACCCGTCCGCAGACTTAGACCCATCGATAAAGACGGAAACGTAGCGGAGTGAGAAAAGAAAGTGCCCAAGGAAAGGCATTTTAGAACCGATAGGCGGGTAAAAAGCTTTAGTGATGCGGGTCAGGAATGTACAAACCTGCGTAAGGGGACTCTCCACGGGGGCGAAGAAAAACAATCCGAGGAGAAACATTAGAAACACTAACGGAAGAGAACCCTTTAAGCGAGATAACCGGACGGAAAGAGGGATGTGGTGAAGAAGAACAGAAACTACAGGAGGGATAAAAGGCAAAGCACGAGAGAGGCGAGAGTAAGGATGCGGTAAGAACCTTGCAAGATAGCGAAGACGTAGATCACAGCGGTCAAGGACAGGAAGCCAGTGTCATCATATAAGCTGAGGACGGGAGTCGATGTAAAGGCACCAGAACTGAGGTTCAACCCAGTATGGTGCAAATTATCAAGACGGCAAAGAGTATAAGGAGAAGCAGGCGAGTAAGCATTGGCAACCATAATCGGCTTAGACATGACGAATCGGAATGTAAAGCAAGGACGCGCGCCTATCCACTCCCCAAGAAGTATGGTACATTATACGCTCGAGGAGTGGTATGGGCCTTACATAGCACTCACCACGGGAGTGATGTAGATATGGGGAGAACAGAAAGACGAGTACCAGGAATACCCCAAAAGCTTCAGAATCGTCTAACTCAAAGTGCTCTCTCTGCACCATATCCTAATCCCGCCCTCTTCGGGTCAAGCTGCGTAGCTGTCATACTATCGACTACCCTACCCTATTCTCTGCGTGAGGTTTGTCTCTGTCCGTACCGAGTCGCTCACTGCCCGAACGTTAAGTGTGCGCGAAAAGAACCATGGGAACAAAGTATGAATAGCGCTCAACAGGAATCGTGTGAAATCTCTTCGTCTGTGTCTTGCTTTGTCGTGAAAGTGAGTCACAGTGGTGTTAAAAGAAAAAGCACAAGAAAATGATGGCAAGCAGGGACAGCTCATCTGATGATAGAGGAAAGATTGTAAGACACTGGGGGTAGGACACTAGGTGGGACACAATTAAGAGACACGGAGTGCAGGCACAAAGCTTGGGTGATTACGTAGCATACTTCGTTACGTTTATTGGTCTCCCCTATCCTTACCTTCTACCTACCGTGTTGAGTGCTCTAAGGCCATTACCTCCTTCGGTATTGTACCATACTTCTTGGGAGTGGATAGGCGCGCTCTCCTTGCTTTACATTCCTCTCTCGTCCTGTCTAAGCTCGATTATGGTTGCCCTGCTTACTCGCCTGCTTCTCCTTCTGCTCTTTGCCGTCTTGATGTTTTGCCCCATACTGGGTTGCATCTCATGTTCTGGTGCCTTTCGTTCGCTACCTTCCTTAGCTTGTATGTTGACACTGGCTTCCTGTCGCCGTGATCGCTGTGATCGCTTCTGTCTTTGCTATCTTGCGAGGTTCTTGCAACATCCTTCCTCTCGCCTCTGTCGTGCTTTAACTTTACCTTTCCTGTCGTTTCTGTTCCTCTTCACCACCTCCCTCTTTCTGTCCGGTTATCTCGCTTACAGGATACTCTTTCCGTTCGTGTTTCTAAGTTTCTCCTCGTGTTGTTCCTTCTTTGCCCCGTGGAGAGTCCCCCTTCCGCAGGTTTGTACATCCTTGACCCGCATCACTAAAGCTTTTACCCCTCCTACGGTTCTAAAATGCTTTTCCTTGAGCACTTTCTTCTCACTCCCGCTCCGGTTTCTGTCTTCACCGATGGGTCTAAGTCTGCGGACGGTGTTGGCTACTGTTTTTTTTCCTGATCACACTATTATGTGTAGCTTACCTCCAAGAGACTAGCATCTTTACAGCAGAGCTTTATGCTATTCTCTATGCTCTTATCTCCTGCTTTCTCGTTGTCAGTCTTCCTTTGTAGTTTTGTTGACTCTCGTAGTGCCCTTATGGCTCTCGGTCCTTTAATCCGGTTCATCCAGTAGTTGTCGAGATCCAGCATTGGCTGTTTCTTGTTTACAGTAAATTTAAGTCAGTCGAGTTTTGTTGGGTTCCCAGCCCATATTGGTGTGTCTTTAAATGAGAGTGCAGATGCTGCCACCAGGAAAGCTGTCCGCTCTTGTCCCATCTCTCGTAAAGGTATTCCATATTCCGACTTTTACCCGGTTATCCATTCCTCCATCCTTACCCGTTGGCAGACTTCTTGGTCGTCTGTTACTGGTAACAAACTACGCACTCTTAATGTGTGTTTCCTCGTGGCCGTCCTCCTATCACGTAACCGGCGATGGGAAACTGCTCGGGCGAGGTTGCGTATTGGCCATACTCGCTAACCCATGGTCACTCGATGGAGCGCCGCCCTGCTCCTTATTGTCCTAATTGCAATGTCCCTCTTACGGTCGGGCATGTCCTTCTTGAATGTCCTGACTTCCGGGACGAGCGTGTGTCTTGCTTTCTGACTGCCCTCGCGGTCACCTGTCCCCTCGATAGAATTCTTGGTGACTCGGATACTTTGATATCGTTCGCCTTGTGCGCTTTTGTTCTCGTATTGGCATCCTTGGTGATATTTAGCGCCCTCTGATTATTCTGCAAATTTGATGGTGCTACATAGATAGCCTTCCCGGTTTGGTGCCTTCTTTGATAATTACTTTACTTACTTACTTACTTACTTGGGGCCTAGACAGCTGTGTGGACAGCACTTCAGATCCATCGGGGTTTGATCCCCGTTGGAGGCGGGGAACAAATAGGCAGCGTTTCTTTCAACCCTGATGTTCCTGTTACATAGCAGTAAATAGGTACCTGGGGAGTTTGACAGCTGCTATGGGCTGCTTCCTGGGGGTGTGTAACCAAAAAGGAGGCCTGTGTTGAGGACCGGGCCGTGGGGATGCTGAGCCCCAAAAATCATCAAGATAACCTCAAGATACCATCAAGATGCCCATCTGGATTACTATATCCAAGCATGGAGACCACATCTTCAGAAGGATATTATCTGATCTGGAGAAAGTGCAACACTATTCAACAAATATATCCAGAACAAAGTCAACTCTTGTGTCAGGAACGGTTGACGGCCCCCAAGAACACTGCAAACCAGGCATGACAGGGCAGACCTCATTGAAACATTTAAAATACTGAAAAATTTGGAAGATGTTGATGCAGACAATTTCTTCAAAAGCTCTAATGTAAAACATCAAGGAGCAAACAGTTTCAAGCGACAAGTCGCAATGTGAGAACAGGAGAGATGCTTTTCACCCACAGGCTTATAAACCCATGGAATTGCCAAACTTAAATTTTAAGTCCAACGGGAAAAGATCATAAATACAAATCGGGCGGGGGAGGACCTTTGACAAGCCTCTGGCATTCTGTCCTTGACATGTAGCCCCTCAGTGTTAAATCAGTGTTAGTGTCCCTTGGGTAAATCAGGTTAATACACTGGCTGCCTGTCCCCAGCACAATGAATTATTAATTATTATTAAAACACCTTTGAACATCATAAAGCTCTGATTTTGTCATTTCACATCATTCATATTCTTCTTTATTGACTATTCATCATTGTTTACTGGTCCATATATTTCTGAAATGTCATTTGAACAGCCTGAAACTTTACATACAGTACGTTTCTCATGCTGCCCTGTTTCACCCCTATTTCTGAGCCAAGTCCATCATATTTCATTTGTAAGCATTTAGTTATATATTCTTGAATACCATTCCTCTTCCTGCACTTGGTTATTGGAACCATTTCAGTCTTCTACCTTATTTTTACTTTTTACATTGTTTTATCTTTATACGTTGGATATAAATTGAAGATTGTAAAGTTAATATATTTTGATACTTTTCCAGATGTACATCTTGTGTGTTCGGGATTATGAGTTTCACATCCTTGATAATGCATTCTTGGTCCATAAGCCAGGTATCAAGAAAGTACACAAGGACCCATTTCGGGAAAAGATTGTGGCCAAGCAGAATAGTGCCATTAGCAGCAAGATTTTTCCCGAGTACAAGACAATCTTTGGTTTCCGTAAGAGCTGTGTTATATGATCTAAGTTTCGGTATATTTTTAGATTTTTCTTTATTTTAATGAAGCTAATTTTAATGCTAAAATGTAAGTGTTGCTGACCATTAATTGAATACATGAAGTCAAAATTTGAAACAATCAGTATACAGGTATAGTGTAAAATTTAATCTGAACCTTTGTGCATAGTTGTGAAGTGCATAAGAGAAAAACAGACCATATTTTTGGTAAAATAATTTATATGGAAGTGATCGCTTTCTGGCAAATAAAAAAAGTTGTCTTCAATAGTAACATTTTCAGGAGTATTACTTCTAGCTAACCATATCAAGAGCTCTGTGATGATACATATGTAATACAGTATTCATGCTGTATATGCATATATTTTTTAAGTTCTGATAATGAACTATTATGTGATCTTTATAACATTGTTTCTTAAAGTGATAAATTATCTAATGCATTTGGTAATTGGTCACCAACTGTATGTTCTTGAATGTGTATGGGCGGCCACTTGTGTGTACATGTTGTATGTGTGTTCGTGTCTTAAACTTTCTTTTTTTTTAATGAGTTTGTAATAAAAGTTTTTAAATTTTGGTATAGATTACTACTTTAATTACAAGTTTTCTAATGTTGAAAGCTTAGAAGGTGCTTTTCCCTTACTGTAGTTAGAATGTTACAAAAATTCTTTCTAAAAGTGTTATGGAAAAGATTTTGATGTGTGAGTTATACATTGATGTAAGGGTATTGTGTGTGCATATAATAATTTGTATATATTGATAGGTTTTAATGTATATATATTTATTGCCCAACTGTCTTCCGTCCTCCTTCCTTTGGTGCCTTGGATTAGGCTTGCACTGAAGACAGCAAAAATTTAATACATATTTTTTTGTAATCACAAGTGTGTCACATGTACTCTACAAGAGGGCCAAGAGAAACGTGGTGCAGGTAGCCTCGTTTTCCATTAAGAATGAAATTTATGTGTATGGAGTAAATTTTGTGATTATCAGAAACTAATCATCTACATAGTAATTTGTCAGGGAAAATAAATGAAAAGATGTAAAAGGAAGTCATGACAGGCAGGCAAACTGAGTAAACCACAATTTGAGTATCCTAAGCATCAAGAACATGAGTACCCATGAAGTGTGTGATGGGAGAGGTGCGAGGCTTGGCTCACAAGGAGGGTGGCCTGAGGGTTGATGTTGGAGTGCCAAAAATGGACAGTGAAAGGAATAGCATTAAGGTATTTTGAGCATGGAGAGGGACCAAGTTATTCATTATCAGGTGCAGAAAGCCTGTTTGGCTTATC
Source organism: Procambarus virginalis (assembly GCA_020271785.1). Taxonomy (NCBI): domain Eukaryota; kingdom Metazoa; phylum Arthropoda; class Malacostraca; order Decapoda; family Cambaridae; genus Procambarus; species Procambarus virginalis. The sequence goes on from WNGS01164858.1 coordinate 64,550,046, forward strand.
AAGTTTTCTCTAGACAATGGCCGACCATCCCTAGGATGCATCCCACAGCAGTCTATTAATTTTCAGGTACCTGTATATTACTAGTAAGGTAAGTATCAGGAGAAAGTGCTAAGCAAATGTTGAATAAATAGGAGAAAGCGCCAAGCCACCATGATTATACAGCGCTAAGTACTAAGCGAATGTGACTACTGTATATATTACTTGGGAGATGAACATAAGAATGAAGGTAACTGCAGAAGGCCTATTGGCCCATACGAGGCAGCTCCTATTTATATCCACCCAATCTCATTCATGTATATGTCTAACCTACGCTTGAAACAATAGAGGGATCCTACTTCTATTATGTTATGCAGTAATTGGTTCCACAAATAGACATCCCTGTTACCGAACCAGTATTTACCCAGGTCTTTTCTAAATCTAAACTTATCCGATTTATACCCATTGTTTTGTGTTCTGTCTTATGTTGATATTTTTAATATCCCCTTTGTTATGTCCATTCATCCACTTGTACACCTCTATCATGCCTCTATCATATATATGAGGATAGGATAGGAGCTGGGATATGAGGATGAAGTGAAAGAAGTGCCCAAAAACTTGAACCATCAGGGTTTGAATGCTGACCCTGCAAGATAAAAGGCATTTGTTCTACAGATCAGTCAAAGTGGATGGACTGCTATTAGGTGGAAAGAGGTATCAATTATAAATAAATGTGCCTAAGATGTACATTTTGTCCTTCTCAGGAATTGAACCCTAGCACCAATGTTTTGAGAGCCAATTGTGCTACCACAGTGTTGTAGGTTGGCAAGTGTAAAGGAATGGGTTAAATGGGGAGAGTGGCAAGAAAATTAGAAGCATGTGGGTAATAAGTTTATTAGTATGGAAAAGAGACTATTTACTTGTCAGTTGCTGTGTTTAGTGACCCAGTTGTGCCAAGTGGAAAATGGTACATCAGATACAAAGGAATATCTAGACATGTTCTGTACTTATGCCTTGGCTATTGGCTTTGTTGATTAAGAAGTTAGTTTAATGCTAGTGATGTCTTCCCATCTTGGTGCCTTCTTTTGATAAATATTTACTTAATACCAGTGAGTTTGGAAAATTTATCACCTTTTCAGTGAAGTGAACCCATATGTTTATGTACTTTCTTTTGTGCTCGTAGATAAACTTGAATGCTGTATTAATTAAACTGAAGTGATAAGTCTGCAATGTACCAGCTTGAAACGAGTACAGGACTGATAAACACTGTAAACATCAGAAGTACCAACAGGTGTAGCAAGGGGTACAGTGCAGTGCAATATGATGCATTAATTTTCATGAATGGATTTAGTTTTGTGTAAGATTCATGATTATCTAATCATGTGTTTATATCCAAGACAATAATGGACATGAAATGTAAATTCATAATAGATTTTTTCTTTGAATAGTAAATTTAATCTTGTGTAATTGTTTAATTTCAATTTTATATCTTAAAAATACAAGATATTAATTAATTAATGTTGTTCTTATCCTTTTCTCTTTTTTTTTTTAAATACCGTAGTTTGTTACTTCATGTACTGTGAAGATATTTGATACCATCAAAGATCCTTCAACAAAAACAATTTAAGGACTTGTTTTTGTCAAATTGAAAAAAAAGTTAATTACAGAAAACTACTTAATTACTATACAGTACTTTACATAAGGTGAATTAGCAAAGGAAAAATTTTCCCCTTCACAAAAAGATTTACATTTTTTCTTCCAATGTATTAAAAATAGCGATTGTAGGAAACTAATAGGAATATTAAAGGCAACTACAGAAGGCCCTTTGGCCCATGCATGACAGCTCTTATTTCCATCCAATGAAACTCCTGTATACTGTGTGCCTAACCTTCACTTCATACAATTCAATGACCCCATATCTGATATCCAAACCACACATCAGAAAATATAGATGACAACGTTTTGGTCCTCCTGGACCATTATTTTCTGATGTGTGGTTTGGATTTCATATCTTTGGCTATATTATTGTGACGTCTGCATCCTGTATCCGTTTTGTTACACAGATCTTTCCTGAACCTTTACTTTGTCAATTTATATCCATTGTTTCATGTTCTTTTTTGTGTTGATAAATTTGGTACTGCTAATATCCATTATTTTCACAAACAAATCACATTAGCATGATATATATCAATGCAAAATCCATTAGGACTGTAGATAGGTGGGAAAATAAAGAAAGACTATAGTGGTAGAGTATGTGACTGGCATTGTCGGGGTCATAGGTTCATGTCCACCTATAGTCCTAGTGGATTTTCTCATCCATTAATTTTTTTATACCCTTTCATTCATTTGTATACCGTTCTTCAATCATTACTCTGCATCCTTCTAGGGAATGTAAATAAAATTGTCTTAATCTCTCTTTATAAAAAAATTCCAGTTCCTAAAATTTGCTTTGTGGTTCAACTCTGTACCTGTTAAAGTGAATTTGTCTGCCCTATAAAACTGGAAGAACATTATATTTTTTATTGAATTATAGAACTATAATTATGGAACACGTCTAGAATTATATGAATTATATTATTTTTATCATTGTTATTATGGAATGGATAAAACAATGGTTAAAACTAAGAAAGCAAAGGGCCATCCAAAATGTAAATAAACCTGACTGGAGAAATGTGGCAAGTAGGGTACTGCAAAGTTATATTTTAGGGCCAACCCTTTTTTGTCATATACATAAATGACATATATGAGGATATTACAAATCATATAAAATTTGCAGATGACACTTAAGTTTTTTGATAAAGTAGGAAGTGAAAATATTATACTGAAGCCTTACAAAGAGGTCTACATGAACTCCACAAATAGTCGGAAGACTAGCAAATGCTTTTGAATGTTGAAAAATGCAAGACCTTGCATACATAATAATTTACACGTGGAAAATATTAGAGGGGCTGGTCCCAAACCTGCACACACAAATAACATCACATGAGACCAGAAGACATGGCAGGATGTGCAGAATACCCCCGTTGAAAAGCAGAGGTGCAACTGGTACTCTGAGAGAGAACACTATCAACATCAGAGGCCCGAGACTGTTCAACACGCTTCCACTACACATAAGGGACATAACTGGCAAACCCCTCACAGTGTTCAAGAGAGAACTGGATAAGCACCTCCAAAGGATACCTGATCAACCAGGCTGTGACTCATACGTCAGGCTGCGAGCAGCCGCGTCCAACAGCCTGGTTGATCAGTCCAGCAACCAGGAGGCCTGGTCGATGACCGGGCCGCGGGGACGATAAGCCCCGGAAGCACCTCAAGGTATCAAGGTTGCATATGGGAAATAAAAATGCACATCACAATTACCAAATCAACATTACCTTTCAGCAGATTGACAAAGAAAATAACCTTGGAGTCAGAATCCACTAATCATCGAAAGTTGCACAAGTGGGAGCTACAGTAAATAAATCTCGCCAAATAAATAAAGCTAACTGTATAGCCCTCTGGTGCTCCCACATTTACATAACATAAGAACAAAAGTAACTGCAGAAGGCCTATTGGCCCATACGAGGCAGTTCCTATTTATAACCACCCAATCCCACTCTTATATATGTCCAACCCACTCTTGAAATAATCAAGGGACACCACCTCCATCACGTTATGCAGTAATTTTGGTTCCACAAATCGACAACCCTGTTACCGAACCAATATTTACTCAAGTCTTTCCTAAATCTAAACTTAAGCAATTTATACCCATTGTTTCATTTCTGTCTTGTGTTGATACTTTTAATACTCTATTAATATTCCCTTTGTTATGTGCATTCATTCACTTGTAAACCTCTATCATGTCACCCCTAACTCTTCGCCTTTCCAGTGAATGCAGTTTAAGCTTTGTTAATCTTTCTTCGTATGAAAGGTTTCTAATTTGGGGAATTAACTTTGTCGTCCTACGCTGGACACGTTAGTTTTAGTTCATTTATTATGCACCCCATACCCATCTTGTGGGCGGTAGTGGAAAGGGTTACAGAGGCACATAATGGGCTCAGGGACTGAACCCACAATTCATTTAGCTAAGCAAGTTACAATCTTGATGAGCTAGTTACAAAATTCAATATATGTCGTCACATCAACAATGGGCACGTTCAAGTGAATTTATATCCATTCTATAGTAGGGCGACCAAAACTGAACTGCATAATCTAAATGGGGCCAAACCAGAGCAAGACATAGCTGAAGAACAACACCAGGTGTCTTGTTACTAATTCTTCGATTAATAAATTCCAGTGTCCTATTTGCCTTATTACGAACATTCATGAACTGATCTTTTGGTTTTAAATTCTTAGTAATATTTGGATTACTGCATCCTGCAAACCAGAGAGGACAGATCTGATCTTATCAACTCTCTTTTTAAAATACTGAACAATTTGAAGGATATTGATCATATAACTTCTTTAAAAGATCAAATGAATGCATACAAAGAGCAACGGTTTCAAGCTCAAGCCACAATGTAGGACAGAAAACAGAAGATGCATTTTCACCCATAGAGGAATAAATCCATGGAACCGCCTACCTTTCATTAGCAATTGCCTTCAAACAACCTACTGATCTTAGTCACAGAAATGAAGGATTAAATTGTACTTGACCTGTGTCATTTTGTCACTTTTACCCTCCCAGGACAGTCCGCATCATCATACAAAGGTTCTTTGTTGGTCCCAATATAAATTGGTTCCCCTTTGTGAAAAGGTGGCTTTCGTTTTCCAACATGAACACACAGACATGCCCAGCTTCACAGGAGCTGCAATCCCATTCCTGCAAGGAAATATTTTGCCTATTTATTGGGAATTATCTTAAATTTAATACGTGTATCTTTATTTGACAAGAAGTACAATTGGCTTTGCAAATTTTGGTAAGGGGTGGTACATGTCTTTCAAATCCACTAACATATCATAGCAATTTAAAGCAAATCTTGAAGATGGCAGCAGTTAAGGTACGCATTGAGAATTTGCAGCGATTTTGGAGTTCAACTAGAGTAAATTTTAATGTAATTAAAAACCTACAGTGAACATCATAGTAAACACGAAACAATTGCCAGAAGCCTTAGTAAATATAATAAATTGACACTGAATATACTGAGGTTGCGAATCCTGACAATCCATATGGGATCAGCGCAAAGATTGGACCGAGACAAACATAATTATACAGAGTGGAATTCCATCTTCCAAGATACAGTAATATCAACTTTTCACAACGGAAAACAATGGCAGTAGGTGGAATTAAACAACATGGGAATGCTCTAAATCTGCATGGTATGCAAACAATGTGTCATA
>WNGS01164858.1:64572240-64600486 GCA_020271785.1 Procambarus virginalis
AAGAAGTTTAGTCCATATTAAAACCCATTATGGGTTTCAATATTTATTCAGATATTAACTAAATATTTTATTCTGCCATTCTCATATTTAAAAAATTATGAATGTCAGTCAGTTAGTTGCTGGAGAGCATTACAAGCCCCCAGCATGGTTTATGCTGTGAGTTGGCTTTCACATTTCAAGTGTACTAAAGTACTGTAACTTCTTTGCAACATGCCAATTTTGACATGTTGAACATTGTTAGTGTGAAGATCAAGACTTCACATTTCTTAGGTGAACAAATCGTAATCTTCAAGTTGATAACGTCATTAATTCCCAAGCCATTAACAGGATTAATTTACATCACTGTACTAAAGACTGTCAAAGACTTTAAATGTGTACAAAACTGCATTTTCATTGCTCTTTTACATTTCAGATGAGGTAGACATACTGGGTTATGCGAGCAACCAGAGCGACACTGACGACCACTCCTCCATCCAGTCTTCGGCTAGTGACGGGGGAGTCACCATCTCCACCCGCCTGCCTCACCATCACCGAGCCCCATTCAGATACCCCTCCTAGGTACCTAACTCTCTCTCCTGTAATAAGCTTTAGATTTTCAGTATTTCTGCAAGACAAGTGCTTTTAATCTTAAATTTTAGTATTTGATAATACTTGTTGCATTGTTTTGCACGCCCCAAAACTTATCCTGTGTCAATTTTCTAATTTTTAAGCGTTATTTTCAGGCACTGCACAGCAACCAGATATTTTAGAAAAAATGCCTAGTCAAATTTTCTGACAATAATTATATAATTAAAAAACAAAGCTGAAATGAAACTAAATACTTTTCTCTTTATTAGGGAACAAAGCTGTTTTTAAATAAATGAGAACTTGTAGTGATATCATCCACTTGTGTAGTACTGCATAGTGTTTCCAAGAAGGAACATAAAACATCTTGATTCCCACTGGTCTTCAGTTACTTTGGTTTTGTTCATGTGTTAACCTTATCTATAATTTTTTTTTTGAGATACAGTATATACAAGGTGTGTTACATTCTTGTACAGCCACTAGTACGCATAGCTTTTCCGGGCAGATCCCTGGAATACGATCCCCTGCCGCGAAGAATCATTTTACAACCAAGTTCACATTTTACTGTTTCGTTAAATCAGAACGGAGTCTACAGTTAAGGATTTGCGCCCAGTAATTACTCCTCCCCGGCCAGATACGAACCCATGACATAGCGCTCGCGGAACGCCAGGCGATGTCTTACCACTACCACACGGAGACTTAATGAAACATTAAACATTCTATAATGAAACATTAAATTGGCAATTTTACCCTTCAGGTTATAACTGCATTTTTGTTTTTAATTTGATGGTGATATTATTAAAATATGGTTTGAAAATGCATAATATATTTTTCAGGAAGGTCATTTGGTTAATATCTCCATTGTATTTCTGTTTTAAAATATAATATTATTGTATGGTACTGTATATTTACCTAATTTACCTGAGGGGCAATTAACACTAGTTGCCTTGACAAGGACAGGAAGCTAGCGGCCTGTCAAAGGTCTTTCCCTTCTCCATTTGCCTCGATGATCCCCTGTAGGTGGATTTTGAACTTAACTAGTTTTTTGGAATTTGTTGGCTTCGGTGGATAGGCAGTTCCATGGGGTTTATAACCTTGTGGGTTAAAAAGCTCTCCTGTTTTCAGTATTAAATTGAGGTTGTTGAGCTTGAAACCGCTGCTCCTAGTTTGTATCATAGCTTGACTTTTGAAGAAATTGTCCGTATCACTTCCGCCAACTTGTTCAGTTATTTTAAAGTTTTCAATGAGATCTGCCTATCAGCCTGGGTTTGCAGTGTTATTATGGCCTGGGACCCTCAACCAGTTCCTGTACTGTAGAGTTGACCTAGCTCTGGAATGATTATTTTGTTGCCCGGTTTGCATGTTCTCCAGAGCTATGTCTTTTGAAGAGTGAAGTTCTCCATGCTTGGATACAGTAATCCACAAGGGGCAGTCAGAAGATTTATACAATTGGAATCACTACTGTACCTCTTTTCCTTGTAGTCAAAGGTACGCTTATATGATTCCGAGGGTTTGGTTAGCTTTTTTCGACCGCTGCCCTCACGACAGCTTTGTCAATCAGGAGTGATGGATTTTGATCAGGTCCTTTTCCTCATCAATTGTTCGTAATGTAATGTATTCGAATTGGTAGTTGTATGTGGGTTGGTATGCCTCACATGCAGAGTCTTGCTTTGTCTAATTATTAAAAGCATTGCCAGTCTTCTGACCATTTGTGGAGTTCAAGTAGATTTACTGTAAGGTCTTCACATATCACTTATCATTCCCACTTACCATAAATCTATTGTGTCATCTGCAGATTTCATGATATGAGTTTGTAATATTCTCATCTGATGTCATGATGTAAATGACAAAATGGGTTGGCCCCCCCAAAATGGTACCCTGTAGGTACCCCACTTACACAATTCTCCATCAGATTCATTCCAATTTAGCGACTCCTTTCTTTTTGTTTCAATCATTGTTTTTATATTCTAGTATTTTACATTTATTTTCCATGGTCTGTAATTTCCTTGCTAGTCTTTCATATGGTACCTTATCAAAGAGCTTTATCAAAATCCATGTATACTACGGACATCTACCGGACCTTTGTCTCGAGTAGTGAGATACCGTGGTTCCACAAAATGTAAGGCATAGGTTTGTAAGGTCAGGATCTATTTTCAACAAACCAGATGTTGTGTTGATTTATACAAGATTGTTCACTGAAAGATGGTGAATGATTCACTTCCTTAGGAATTCTTCATGCAGCTTGCAGATATGTGATGTCAAGCTAATCGGCCAGTAGTTTTCTGCTGAGCTCTTTCTGCCTTTTTGAAAACTGGAGTGACATTTGCATATTTCCATTCAAGGGGGAACTATCCCTTGGTCCAGAGATTTTGTGAAAAGTAATTTCAGAGGTAGGCATAGTTCTTCTACCAGTTCCTTTATAACTCAGATGGTTTCTATCCACACTTGGGGCCTTCGAGTCTTAGTTTGTCAATGTTCTTTCTGATTATGTCAAATGTTATGAGTATATCTCTAAATTCATTCTCCTCACCTCCATATGTTCACCATTAAGATTTTTTCAGGTTTTATTCCTAAAACTTTCAGTACCATACCTTGAGGTGATTCCGGGGCTCGGCGATCCTGCGGCCCAGTCGTCGACCAGGCCTCCTCGTTGTGGCACTGGTCACCAGGCTGTTGGACGCGGTTGCTGCTCGCAGCCTGATGTATGAGTCACAGCCTGGTTGATCAGTATCCTTTGGAGATTTTTGTCAAGTTCTCCTCTTGAACACTGAGTTATGCCGTTTTAACACTGTCGCCAGTTGTGCCCCTTATGTGAAGTGGAAGCGTGTTGAACAACCTCGGGCCTCTGATGTTGATAGAGTTCTCCCTCAGAGTACCTGTTGCACCTCTGCTTTTCAAATGGGGGTATTCTGCACATCCTAGCCATGCCTTCTGGTCTCATGTGATGTTATTTCTGTGTGCAGGTTTGGGATTAGCCCCTCTACTATTTTTCATATGTAAATTATGTATCTCTCCCTCCTGCGCTCAAGAGAATACAGACTTAAGCTCTTTAGTCGGTCCCAATAGTTTAGATGTTTTACTGAGTGGAGTCTAGCAGTAAAGGATCTCTGCACGCTCTCCAGGTCAGCATTTCTCCAGCATTCAATTTCTCCACCATTCTCACATGTAATAATAATGTAAATCATACCATTTTTAGGGTATATAAGAGATGTATACTCATAACAGATACAATTTAGGGCCAATTACATGTGGTATTCATGTGCCAAAGAGCTAAAATCTATGATTTTCATTGCTATGATATCCTTCTTTGCTTTCAAAATAATGTTGTAATGTTGTTAGTTTAATAGTAAAAATGTTTTTCGTGGGTATAATTGGCCCTTCGTCATAATGGAAAACTGCTGTAGGGAAAGTACAGTATAGAAGGGCTCTTTTCTCCACTTATAATGGTTCTCCTTGGCTACACTCTCTGCTGTTGAGGAAATTATTGAAGGTGGTCTCATTCCATGCTTACATTTCTTCACCTTGGCTATTCTCAATAAATGGTTCCCTGCTTCTTGGTCTGTTCTATTCCATAAGCTCAACACTTACCTTTCAATAAATATTGAAGTTTTAGCCTATATCTATTAACATTTTGCTTTGCTGCTTTACTGATGTTTGTGTTGTTCAACAACTGCATGCATCTGCTGAAGGCAATGTCTTCTTTGCTATGCATCCCCAATAGGCTTTCTTTATAGTTTCTCATGTTAATTTCCCATTTCTTTCCTTTCACTCTTCAGAGAGGTCTTTACTACCTCAAATGCCTCATCATATCGACGTCAATTGGCTTCTTACCTAATATCTGCTTGTTTTGCCTTACACATCTGCTGTTCTGTCTTCAAAGCACCCTAGATAAGAGACTCCTCTTTTTCCATGGAAAAATTGTCCATCTTCTGGACCCTTTCTTACTCGGCTGTTCACCCCCAATATTCTTATTGGATTCATCAAGGGGGGTCAGTCTCTAGGGCGGTGAAAGGAAAATGTTGGAGCAAGGGTTGCTTACCTATGGCCAACTACAATTGCCATACATCTATATGATATGAAATATATACACATATATACATACCCTACTTCTTAATGTATATATTTATAAATGTATATTTATATAAAAAAAATGGTTTAGGTCAAGTTTGATTTGATGCGGAGGAAGCTTGAATTAAAATTTTAAATAATTTTGTTTACAATTTACCAATATTTAGAGATGCATATAAAAGACAGGAGACATAACAAATAGCTTATATAACTGAGAAAATAAGAAGGATAAAATTTGAAAGCAGTAAAACATATCATGAAACTGCACACTCAGTTGAATGTGATGTGTTCCTTCAGAACTACAGTTACTCAAGAAGCTTTTCCATTGGTGGATTACAAAATATATGTAGACCTTTCTCTTGAGGTTATCTTTAGATGATTTCCGTGGCTTAGCATCCACGCAGCCCGGTCCTCTACCAGGCCTCCTTTTTATAACACACCTCCAGGAAGCAGGACCCGTAGCAGCTGTCTAACTCTCAGTACCCTTTTCTCTGGGGCACAGTCAGTGAACTCTGCCCATTGTTTCCGCCTCCCCGGGATCGATTCACAAACCTAGGACTGCAAATGTCACAAGTGCTGGCCACTCTGTCAGCGCTGATTCTCCGGGTTTCCTCTCCATTCTTCTGTCAAATTCAAAGTGCTGGTCAGTGGCCCTTAGTTTGAAATTTTTATGTAACAGGTCCAACCAAAATAGTGGGCATACTTTTTGGGGCCAGAAGCAGCACTTTATCCGATTATATGGCTGTATTATTCAGATAACAATTACTACAATAGTAATTGATTTAGTCTGAATAAGTAATAATTCCCATTTTATCCAATTACTACATACGTAAAATATCCCTTTTATCGTAAACCAAGGCAATGTACTTCAGTAGACATCTTAAATTCTTATACAAATCTTCTAGTGTTATAGTCTAATACAGTGACACCTCGGTTACGAATGTCCCTCTTTACGAATGTTTTGGGTTATGAGCCCGATTTCTTCGTAGAATATGAATCGGGTTACGAACTTTGCCTCGGGAAACGAAGTTTGTTGATACGCATATGGCTGACCTAGCACATGGTGGTAGGGTGACTGCGCCTCGTTTACCAATGCCTCTCCCCTAGTGACATCGCATCTAAATTCTTTGAAAGAATTTCAGTTTTTTCGGATTTTTGGGTATTTGAACATAAAAATTATTATTATATCCCCATGGTTCCAAGAAACCTGTGTAGTTCAATCCTAAATTGTGGCCTGAATGTTTTCAGAACTAGATTTGAGGGAGTTTGAGCCTGGACCTGAAGTGCCTATTGTTGAGGAAATTGTTACTTATGAGCTGGAAATGTAGGCTTGGAGTTGAATGGGCTGATGTGGAGGGTTGGTAGAGGAACAGTGCAATGACCACCGAAGAACTCCCCTTAACAAAAAGAGCAACAAGAAGCAGCTGAAGAATTCTTCAGGGGAGGAGACAGTACAGAATATCCTCCTCATCTTGTAGAAGAATCTTCTATGGACAGATTTTTATGCGAGGAAAATCAAGCAGTGAGCCACAAGCAGGTCCTGTGGAGCAGGCAAAACGTGGCCAGTGTGTGTCACCCAGAGAAGTCATCACTGCCTGATGAATAATGGAAGAGGACTTCCCTTCCAAACACCAACACCTGTCCTCCTTTCCCCCTCCTCACTGTCTTCCACATGCCAACAAGTCATCAATAAGGTAAGAAAACTTGTACATACTTTGTATGAGAGATTTGGGCGAATTGGTATAAATTTACTTTGAAGTAATGTTTTGGGGCGTGTGGAATGGATTAATTCAATTTTACATTATTTCTTATGGGAAAATTCCCTTTGGTTACAAATTTTCGGCTCACGAACTGTCTCTGGGACGGATAATTCGTAAGCTGAGGTACCACTGTATTTATATGAAGCCACTGTAGATCTGTGTATATTCAGTGAACAATAATTTTATTTAGTTTTAACATACTCAAAATGCTGTGCATACTAAGAGGATTTGTAAAAAAATTGTAACGCCCATGTATCCGCAGGCCGTTTAAATCTTGCGGTACACATCATAGACGTGATGCGAATTTTGGGTAAGTTACTTAACGTGTCATATGGCTTATTGCGCAGTTTAAGGGTTAACATAATTTCTCCACTAACTTCATCCCACTTTCTATCCTCTTTTCAAAATTAAATAAATGAATGAGAAATGTCAAACCATCATGGAATTGCTTTAAAAAGGACTGACTTTTCTGATCATGCTTCTCACAATGAACTGAGTTCCAGGAATTCGGTCCTACCCACCTACTACTACTCTTTTTGGTACTACCAAGAGTACAGTATACCTTTTTTTTTTACTAATAACTTAATGCAATTGAGAAAATCAGTAGGAACTCGGAGGAGGATACGAACGTATGTTCTGGGTACTCCCAAGCAAACACCCAGACAACTACACCATGACATGGTAAAAGCATTTCAACCTAGAATTCAATTTAACCCCCTTGGGTTCCTGGCTTCCATGAAGCAGAAATCAGGGTTCACACAATGCCTCCATGATTTCCAGCTTCAGTGGAGGCTCAGGAACCTATAGATTCAGTTGAATCCCAGGTTGCAATGCTTTTACCATGTCTTGGTGTAGTGGTTCAAGGTTGTTTGCTTGGGAGTGCCCAGAGTATAGGTTTGAATCATCCTCACGGCTCCTACTGATTTTCTCTCACGATACACCCATGTTCTGTGATTTCTCTGTGTATTAAATGTAATAGGCAGCTTTTGGGAGGTGGGAAAGAGGGAGAGCTTCTCCATAGTGGGAGGTGAAATGCCTCTTGAAACTCATAAATCCCTCATCAATCATAAATTCTTATGCTCAATTATTCTTTATGCATAGTATTAAGTTCTAGATATTAATGTTCTTTCTTCCTGCCCGAACGCATTGTGTAATAGTGGCTTTAGGCATTGTATGTACTAGCTTACGAATTCGTCCATTAATGAACCTCCTGTATGATATACTTACCTGAATAAACATAGTTTATTTATTTATTTATTTAAATTATAATCTTCAAACTTATAAATCTGCCAAACGTCCTCCTCCACAATCACATTGTATCTCATACTGCTGCTAACCGTGCCCATCAATAAACACATTCCCTTTTGGGTTTCCGTTATCATTCAATAGTTATTTTTAGTGTACTTTTGTGAAGTAGCAGAGGAAATTTCATAAATTGTCATTATAAGAGAAATAATTTTTCAGGAAAACTTAACTTGGTTTTTAATTATGTAACTTTTATTTAAAGTTTATACATTTAAATTGCTTTTCAGGTGGTGGCAAGTGTCCTGGAGAAAGGAGTTGTGGTGGTACCGGCACGTTGATCTGAGCCAAGCAAGTTTTGGATAACATGGAATGTCGGAGCTGCAGGCAGGCTAATACCAAGAAATCTGAAAAATCCTGTTCAAACAATCAAATCCACATTGAAGAGTCTTTGCTGATAGAACGACCAAATCAGCACCCTCGGTTCTTGTTTTAGCAAACAAAAGTCTTAATATTAATTCAGGACACCATTAATAAGCTTCCTCTTCCATGATATCTAAGACCCTTGTGGCTTATTTTAAACAAGATTATGAGCATCAACCAACATCCACCACGATATTTTAGATTTTATTTTTTGTATTTATGCCAAAAAGAGAATGCTACAAAGTACATTATTATAATAAATGATATGAACTTAAGAACATTTTTAAAATTATTTGAACAACTGAGAAGTGTTCAAGCAGTGATGAGCGATTGATTGCAGATATAATCAATATTTTGTCTTTTTATGAGATGGATGATAATTGCTCTTGTCACATGTAAGATCATTTCTCATTTTCCAAAATCCCAACCTCTTCTCCATCCAGCCTAACACAAGAACTTTCTACTCTACACTTGTGTATAAGGTGTTTTGTGTTGGAATAATATAATGAAAACAATCCGTTCTAGTCACTCAAAAGATTCCCAGAGATGGATATTGCTGCATTATAACAAATGAAAATTGTAATGCTTGAATAGTTATTAATTTAGTTGCTTCGATCCAAACAATGGAACAAACAGCAAGAATAATATAGTTTATATTTTTTGATAAGGCAAGTACATAAAATGATATCAAGGTTGGTAGTTGAAACAAGGCCATTGATTTGTAATAACATTACAGTTGAGAATAAGGAAGGTATGGGACTGGCAAGACCTGACCCCCCTGCTACCTCCTGGCAACCCATTTTTGACAAATTGTAACTCTGTACTAAACAGTTTTGCTTTGAACTATCACTAACCTTATTTTGCAAATTCAAAATTAATTGGCTTTGTTCCTTGGAGAATGTACAAGTGAAGTCAAGCAGTTGGTCAAGGATGCAGAGTCAGTGAGTTGTCCATCTTGGCTACCCAAATCCAATGTGGAATGTGTTGATGGATATCCACTCAAAAGACTGTGCCCAGGAGTCCCTCCCCCTCTCACTGTAAATTTTCTCCTACTTTACTATTTATCAGCATCTTTCCCTACAAAATTATTATGCTATGTTCTTATTTCCTTAAAAAAAAAATACATTACAGATTTCTATTTACACTTTAATGTGTTCTTTCTCAACCCAATTTCTTCATTTTATGTAATCAATGCAGCCTCATGTGTTGGTGAGAAGCAAGGGCTAAGTATGCTGTTTGTTTCAGGTTACCTTTTGGTATTTTCTTTGCCATTCTCGCATTCCAATCTTGCAACTAGAAAAACTTTCACCCCAGAAGGATGGAGAAGAGTTGGTGCTATAAAAAAGGATTTTTTTAAGAATGTGGATTTGTTCTACTGCCAGAAAAACTGTTAAGTGTGAGATTCAGATTGAAGTATGTGTAAAGAGATATACCATACTTTGTTGAAGTGGAATCTGTGATAGACCTCTGAAAATGAGTGAAATAGTAACTTTTTTATACATGAGAACATTGAATGCAATAATTACTGCCAGCTTTTTAACTGCCATCCCATAGAATGCAAGAAAGATTTCCACCGACAATACCGAACAAGAATACCCTAACTCCACCTCTGTTGATGGCTCTGGCCTAGCTACTTTTACCATGCAGTTTGATATTCCATAAATGAGTTGGTTTTGCATTATGAACAAGGCTCCACTGATGGGACACCTGGGCTGTCTCTCCTGTACAGTGTAAATACTGACTAGTACAACGTGTAGAGTCTGGACACAGGGTACCAGCCTTTTCCACTGGACTCCTGGTAGCTTTAATTTTTGCTGATTCCATAGTTTTTTTTTCCAATCATTGTCCTTATAGATTTATTTATTTTAATTATTGTATCTAATGGCCTTGGCTCCAAATGCCCCAGCAATTCCATTTACAATTGTGTTATTTCAGATTATCAAAAAAAAATTAAATTTATCAAAATGATTAGCTAATAGTACATTTTAGTTTATAGATTATATTGTAGTTCAATTCCTTACATCCTCATTTAAGCACTAACTCAATGTGAAAACAGAGACACCTTGTTCTTACAGACTTGAATCCCATTTGCAGACACGCACAGACCTCGGTGCACTCGTCCATTTACACGAGCCACTATGTGCATGTATGGCAGTTGACCACATGCTCATTGATCAAAGTGTACATGAGGTACTGCTTGTAAATGTTGTGGCTGCAAGCCGTCCCAAGGGGTGTTGGGTGGTGCCGTGATAAGTTCTTAGGAGATAATATAAATTAATATGTATTTCAAGTCAATTTTGTTTAATTTTATCATTTAACTAAGGCCTGCACTTGTTTTAAACACTTGTTTGTGATAATTAGTATGTTCATTAGTGCTCCCTTAGCTTCAAAGTGTTATGGTTAGCTGTGAACATCTGCTCCTTAATGTGTTAGGATAAACAATTACAAGCCTTAACCAATTTCTAACAGACAAATTTTCCTACTCAGCAATGAATTGGCTAAATTTCATAACCGAGTAATGCACCATCTTCTGTGAAGAAACCTTGCACCACCCAAAAATCACCAGCATTGAAGAGTTCTGGCTTGTCTTTCCACAGACCATCCTCTTGATAAGCTTAAATGTGCAATAACTGTTACTGATAAGCTGAACATTGTTAGACAAACTTGCAATGGAGTACCACTGGCAAAGCAACAGTATCCTGTGCACCCTCAGGAATTTTCTTCAATGGATTGCAATCTGCGCCACATTTCTAGATAATTTACCTGTGAACTATAGCTTGGGTATAACAAAGCTGTGAGAATAATGTACTGTACTTCTCTACATCATTGTTGTTGTAATTTTTACAAAGTGAGGCTTCTATAAGATGAATAATAATGACAAAACTTCTCCTTGTCATGCATTTGCCATGATTTGGTTTTAAATCAAGAATATTATTTCCATAGTGATGAATATATTACAAGTTATGTGTGGGTAAACTGTTAGCATAAGTCATCATGACCCATTACCCACAGGGCCTTGAATGTTACTGTAGTCAGTCGCTACCAACCAGCTGTAAACTAGTGCTGCCAGTTTGCAGGTTACAGTCATTCATAATTAAAACCAATGTAGGAAAATTTTTATCATATGTCTAACTTTCGATATTAACTGTTTAAATGTAAAATTGCATAGCCAAGAAGCATGGAAGTGCGATGTACCTGTAAACCTGGCATCACTTGTACCTTAGACTCTGCTATCCAGGAAAGTTGCCTCAGTGCACCAAATTTTTCTTGCCTCACCCAACTTAACATATCTACCCACACATTTTGTGCTGGCTTGAAGGTTCGTCCAACTCAGTTTGAAGTTTAATCCCACTTTGTAATTGTAGGTAAAAGCTCTATACAATGTTGGTGACTGAGTATGGCTCATTTGTCTCGGCTTCCAGATTTTACCATGCATTTATTTAGCTACAACCTACAATCTTACAAACCAATTTCTGTGTCTAAAGAAATCTAAATGGGCAGGCTTAAGAAAAGGTTTCACCTAAATATGGAATGAAGCTATCCAAATTGGTAGTGGGTATGATTTTGGTGGGGGGAGAGCAGAGTCCCTTGCGACACCGAGGTTCTTCCCTCTTAATACTTTAGTTTGATCTCGTGAGATGCCTGGACAGGATACACAGCAATACAGTAAGTACCTGCATGTGAAGTGTCCACTGTTTTATCAAAAGACATTCACAGCAGTGCAAAACCCAGATTCAAACTAGCAAGGATAATACAATGTTCTGGGACAGCTGCTGATGTGTATTGTGTCACTGGTGCCCACCCGAGCACACTGACAAGTGCAGCCGGGGCCGTAGTGCCCAAGAGGCCCACCATCTGTCATCACCACTCCTATTTACTGCCTGCATTACAATAAAGTGAAACTTCTGACTTAGTCAGGATACACAGGATCTTTCGTAGAGTGTCTGTAAACAATTAAATCTATTTTGTTGTGAACAATTGATAATCTGAATGTTAATGAGCATAAACATCATGGTGATGGTGATGGCAGTAGGTGGGTGGTGATGTGTGTACACCTTTATCCTCAGTGGAACAATGGGGTGGGTGCTCACAAAAAAATGTACAAAAAAGAAAAAAATTTGTTCATATTGTGTCAATGTGTCTTTCCCTTTCCATTATTCTTCACGAGCCATGTAGGAGTTGGGAAAACTGGAATGCAATCCAGAATCTGTGAAATTGGAAAATCCCCAAACAGAACATACTTGAATCATACTATCTTCACCCCATTTCCTATTATGGCTGTAGGTAGAAGTGCCCAAACCTCATTCATTTGACTGTATTTGATTTTATCCTATGTGTTGGATTGTCTGATGTGCTTCAGTCATCCATAGAAACACTCATTGCAAAAACTCATCTGTGTCTTAACATTTCATTCACCCTGCCTCAAACTTGTCAAAAACCTCTGCATCAAAGTTAGAAAATGCTACAAAAACAATCCACTAACAACTAATCCCTTTGTGCTTGTTACATACACTACTTAAAACTGAAGTTGGAGGCTGGTATAGGTCCATTGAGCAAGTGGTGTATTCTAGTAGGATGGGCCATGCTCCTGTGTCCAAAACCTACTGTTTCCATGAGAAACAGACCCAAGTACTGCTCGAGAATTTAATGCACATTCATATGTTCATAATTCCAATTCAATAAATGGATAATAAGCAGTGTAGATTGTAAGATAACCGACCAAATGTAAAATATTTCATATGAATAATTTTACAAATAGATTGCCTTGGTCTTATGTGTTATGATCATTGCTTACAAGATGTAAATAAGTTTTGAACAGTGAATGTGTTTGTGTTGATTTATGAGAGGGAAAGCTTAACTATGGCAAGCTGTGATGAGCAGACTCGCCCTGTGTGTGAGGGATCGGCTGGAAGGTGAAAACGGGAGACTTCCTACTAGGGTGTTAGGTAGAGGCGCTTAGAAATTTATGGATTTTAAAGTCTATGAAGCAAAGTTCTTTTGCCTTTGACTTTGTAATGAAGAAAGCTAATACTGTTCATACATTAAATATATAACTTACACTCTTTGGGTCTACAATTTCATCTCTCCAAGAAATTCATCACAGCGATACAAAGGCAAGGCTGCCCAGTGGCCTCAGGCTGCCATGTAGTCTGTTTGTTGTCCACACCCTAAAAAGCCGTCCTTGGCGCCTTTTGCTGACTGCCAACACTACTGAAAGTTAATGCTACTCAGGGGATTCAAAACTTGCAAGTGTTGTTTTATTCAACTTTTGCAGTGGTCCTCAGTCCATTTAGTTAAAAAAAAAAAGTGTATTGAACAGATTAGTGGGTGTTTACACAATCTATAAATCACTTCATATGACGGTTTGTGTAATTGTTAATAATTCGTCTTGTGATCCGGCAGCCTTCCAGCCTATACAAAATAAGATCCCTCCACATGACTTATTATTACTGATTAATATTCTTATTCTCCAATTACTTCCGACCAATCAAAACTCGACAGTCCTGGGTTCTTAGACACAATGATGGAATTAGACTCAATTACTGGCCCCCTTCCCTCTTCTGCCAATAGATCAGCCCCTTCTCAAGTCGAACCCGCTATGTGTCGCAAATACCATTAATGTACATATTTCTGGTAACTGTTGTTTCTGTTCTACATGATTTTCTTGAATCTAAAATAAAAATAATTGTGTAAGTATATTTATTATTACCCTTAATAAGAGTTAAAACTAAATACTGTATTCTACTCCAATAGCTATAAAATTTTACAACACACTAGTATCAAAGGAATTTTTCAATGTGTGCTGATTTTTACTCCAATATATTCACTGTGTATAATCTAATTTTTCAAAACTTCAGTACCAGAATTTGTAGATCTGTTCTACCATAAAAGACAACAGCAAGATATAAAACAAGGGAGATTTAAGGACTAGTTTCTTATCTACCTATTCTTGCATGTTGTGAAAATTCCAGCTGGCACCCCTAATTCACATTTCTGAGTAATCCCCTCTCCTGATCAGGGGCAGTGGTGGTAGTCTTATCTTATGTCTTATCCACTGTTGTCCATTAATCCTATATTTTCTTTGGGGCCTTTGAGGAATTGAGGAATTACATGCTTCAATGGCCCTGTGGGCAGATCAATGTGGCTTGTAAAATCCTTCTTCTGATTTGCTTTTATTTTATTTTATTTATATATACAAGAGTTCTTACATTCTTGTACAGCCACTAGTACGCGTAGTGTTTCGGGCAAGTCCTTAATCCTATGTTCCCTGGAATACGACCCCGCGAAGAATCGTTTTTACAACCAAGTACCCATTTTACTGTTGAGTTAAAGATTTGTGCCCAGTAAATCCTCCCTGGCCAGGATACAAACCCAGGACAAAGCGCTTGCAAAATACCAGGCGAGCGTCTTAACCACTACGCCACGGAGACTGTAAAGATGAAAAGATGATCAAAGATGAAAGACAGATTAACAGTGTTCCATCCTTTAGGAATGAGCCTTATGGTCCTTTTAGGTAGCCTATCCCTTCTGGTTTGATATTCTACTAGAGTCAAGTCAAGATTGCTAACTTAACCCAAAGGTTTGCTTAATGCCAGTGACCTTATTGTTATTTTTTCTATTTGACTTGAAACAAATATATATAATTTTACTGTAATGTTTGACAGAAACCATGGCCCAGGTTGCACAAGGTGAACTGGTAGCCTGACACTGCAGTGAATGCCACTACACAGGAAATCAGATCGGCCAAATGAAACAAAGAAAACTTGCTTAAAAAAAAATCTCAAGTCCTTTTGTGCTTATATAATGAGTAAAACCAAGAGAAAAGTCACATTTGGACCACTGAAAGATGTTTGAACCAGGCCCGGAGACGAGAATCAATTAAAAGGATTACAAAGTCACTGGACCAAGGGATAGTCCCCCTAGATTGGTAATATTCAAATGTCACCCCTATTTAAAAAAAAAAAGTCGAAAAAAGCTCAGCAGAGAACTACCGTCCGATCAGCTTTTAGATTAGTTCATTTATTATGCACCCCATACCTATCTTGTGGGCGGTAGTGGAAAGGGTTACAGAGGCACATAATGGGCTCAGGGACTGAACCCCACAATTCATTTAGCTAAGCAAGTTACAATCTTGATGAGCTAGTTACAAAATTCAGTATAAGTCGTCACATCATCAATGGGTTCGAGATCGATCACAAGTACAGTTTCTAAATTAAGCAACTGACATATGTGGAGAGCTAGTGTCACAATTCATATGTTTGTCATGCTCACCGCCCCCATTCAGTGGGCAGCGGTGGATAGGTTACAGTCACTTAGTTACTACCTACAGTTAGCAAACTGGGGATATTTGGCTAAAATTTCTGGTAGCTTGACATCACACATCCGCAAGCTCATGGAGAGAATCCTAAGGAGGGAATCATTCACCATCTTTCAGTGAACAATCTTGTTAAATCAACACCACATTGGTTTGTTAAACATATATCCTACCTTACAAACTTGCTTACATTTTTGGAAACGGTAACCAGCTACTCAGACAAAGGAATTCCGGTGGATGTAGAACCCGTATACTACATGGATTTTGCTAAATCCTTTGATAAGGTACCATATGAATGACTGACAAGGAAATTACAGACACATGAAATAAATAGTAAAATACTAGAATGGATAAAACTATGGTTAAAACAAAGAAAACAAAATGTCGTACTAAATTGGAATGAATCTGACTGGAGAAATTTGTTAAGTGGGGTACCACATGGGCCCATTTTGGGGCCAACCCATTTTGTCATACGCATCAATGACACAGATGAGAATATTACAAACCATATCATCGAATCTGCAGATGACACAAAGATTTATGGTAAAGTGGGAAATGATAATGATATTTCAAGCCTTACAAAGATATCTACTTGAACTCCACAAATGGTCAGAGAACTGGCAAATGCTTTTTAATATTGATGAAGACAAGACACTGCATGTGGGGCATACCAACCCACATCACAACTACCAAATTACAGTAATAACATTACATTACAACAGATTGATGAAGAAAAGGTTCTTGGAGTCAAAATCCACCACACACTGAAAGTTGCACAACTGGTAGGAGCAGGAGGCGAAAAAAAAAAGCTAACCAAACCCTTGGAATAATCAAGCGTACCTTTGACTAAGGAAAAGAAGGTACAGTAGTGATTCAATTGTATAAATCTCTGATCTGCCCCTATGTGGATTACTGTATCCAAGCATGGAGAAGCATGTTCATCTTCAAAAGAACATAGCTCTGGAGACAGTGCAACACCGGGCAACAAAAAAAATCATTCCAGTGCTAAGTCAACTCTCGTATCAGGAATGGTTGAGGGTCACAGGCATAACACTGCAAACCAGGCGTGATAGGGCGGACCTCATTGAAACTTAAAATACTGAACAATTAGGAAGATGTTGATCCGGACAATTTCTTCAAAAGGTCAGATTAACACAAACAAGGAGCAACGATTTCAAGCTCAACAAGCCACAATATAGGACTGAGAACAGGAGATGCTTTTTCACCCACACGGTTATAAACCCATGGAACTGCCAATCCGTCAAAGCCGAAAATGCCCCCAAAAAATTACATTTTCAAGTCAAACTGAACAAAATCATCAGGACAAATGGGGGATGGGGACGTTCGATAAGCCGCCGGCTTTCTATCCTCGTCGAGGTCACTAATTGGACGGAATTCAATCCAAAATTGTAATCTGATTATTTGTCTCTTCTACTGAAAGACCTAATTAGAAAAGCCAGACCAAGGAAAAGTCCCCCTGGATTGGAGAGGGGTCAGAATTAGTAACCGAAGACAAAGCCTGATCTGGACTCACTATAGAAGGAGCCCGACTGGTCGCCCACCGCACGAGCCTGAGAAGGGAGGTATTGGAAAGACAGATGTAAACAGAAATTGGACTTGGAAGCCTCGCATCTCTACCCACCGCGAAGCCCAACAAGGGAACCCATAAGCATATGGGTAACCTGAGGGGTGATGGGGACAGTATACATGAGTCATCATTGAAGCTAGGGTCCCAGGTGTCAGTCCTAGGGACTAGGGACTGACAGGGATACCAATCCCTCAATGCCCACCTGACCCAATGTCTAACTAGATGCGCTAATCAGACGAGCTGCTTAATTCAGGTAGGCCATACTGAACCTCCCATTTTACCTCATTCCCCCCATCAAAGAAGTGTGTTGTCCTCCAAGGGCAGTAGAACCTGTGCTTGAGGTCGATCTCGAACCCATTGTTGATGTGACGACTTATATTGAATTTTGTAACTAGCTCATCAAGATTGTAACTTGCTTAGCTAAATGAATTGTGGGGTTCAGTCCCTGAGCCCATTATGTGCCTCTGTAACCCTTTCCACTACCGCCCACGGGATGGGTATGGGGTGCATAATAAATGAACTAAACTAAAACCTCCAAGGGCCACAGCTACTGGGTAGGCTCATCAACCTCAACGAAAGAACATTAGATAATGCACGGGTCTCCATGTACGGAAAATACACAGGAGGGCATTTGACTTGTACACCACCACAGCAAGCAGGATAGGGAAGCAGGAGCCATCCCTTGCTACGAGTGGGCGGCACACAAGGTCTCACCCCCCCACCCCCCACTCATCGCATAAAAAGAACTGACGGGGTTAAGGGAAATGACTACTCAGATGTACAAGGGTCTCATAGAACAGTTGGCTTCATTCTCGTTTCATAATCAAGGATCCCAAGTTCGATTCTCAAGCGGGAAAGAAATAGTTGGCCATATTTGGTTTCACCTAATACCGCTGTTCACCTAGCAGTAGTCATGTGATCCACTCTAAAAAGCAGGCACTCTCCTCCTATGTCCTATAGCTGTTATGCCAGCTAGGTGCTCCCACTTTTGTTCCATCCAGCAACATGCCACGTGTAACCTATATGCCAAGGCCTTGATATAGGTCTATGTACATCCCGCTGTAATTAAGAATACCAAATCACTGAACATATCCAAGACACGTCATATTATCCAGCATGCTAACACTCTTAGCAGCAACGGAATCAAAACGCAGCCTCATAACTCACTGCTACAGTTACAGCCCACTACTACCCCTACCACTGCAGTTATTACACCAGAGTTTATTTATATACAAGAAGGTACATTGGGGGTTAAGAGAGAAGATAGAAATGAAGTTAATTTTACATTCGTGTAAAGCCACTAGCACGCATACCGTTTCGGGCAAAATGCCCGGAAACGCCAGAGTTCATCAATGCCTTGGTTAGGGACACAATAGTCACACCAGGGCTTACACAAGGCGCCAAGCCAATACGATTATATAGCACAATGAAGTGATAAGGATTTGGGATGGGACAAACCTTTTCCAAGTTAACAACATCTCTCAACACCATTTGACCACCAAGTTAAAAAAAAAAAAAGTCTGGCTATTAGTGTCGAGGTGAAAATCACGAACAATTAATAGAGAATATAGCGAATGTATAGTCCTGTAGTTCAGTAATCTACATCCCCTGCTCACAACCGAAGAGACCAGAGTTCAATCCCCGGGCAGGACAGAAACGATCGGGCACGTTTCTTTTCACCTAATACCTATGCTCACCTAGCAAGAAACTCTGTACCAACGAGTTGGGCAAATGTTTTGGCCTAGAGGAATCCCGACAACAGGAATTGTTATATTGCCAGCTCCACTTTCCAGCGTTGCAAGTGGCCGGAGAAAATATGCAATGATATTGAATCAAATATCACCACGGACAGCTAGCTAGCAGAGAACCTGGATATCAGATTAACTACACAATCAATAAAATTGCGGAGATAACACGATAACTTATGATTCCTTAATCTTCCTTGACGTGCTACCTAAGTCTTACTTTATCAAGATAAAAGACACATTCATATAAAAGTCACTTTCAAGGTTTTAATTAAGACACTTGACATAGCGGAAAAAACCGTCTTTTTTATCATGCATTTTCTGATACTAGTTTTTGTATTACTATATTTTGAGGATATTTTTAGATCAGAATATTGTTTCCGTAGGCTGTATAGGCTGTCTTATACTTGATGTACTTAAGCCAGAAGATATGAGCCAAGAATTAGAGGAAGACGAACTAGATGAATGACAAGGGCAGGTAAAGATTATTTTTTTTTTTTACAATATTTTCTGCCACAAACATGGCCATTAAATTTCAATGCTAACCAGCATATAAACATTTTCTTCTGTACTCCATGGACTGGGTTAGAGATCTGTTATCCATATAATTCACTCATTTATTGAACAATTAATCACAAAAGGTAACTGTAACGCTTTGAAAATACTAGTCTAACCTGCTCAACCGCTGAAGTATCAGTATATTAGGAATCACATTGATTAAGAGATATACAAAAATCCATTAAAGGCAGCCAAAATAATTTGCGAAAGAAAGCTTGCTAGAAACCTTAAGAAAGATCTCGTGTTTAAAAAAAAGAAGTAAAACCAAGACAAAAGCCACAGTTTGAGTACTGCAAAAGTGAAGCAAAGTTCGCACACAAAGGCTCTCACTACACATACAGAAGCACGGATAATGCTTTTTGTATTACAGTTCGCCTCGTTCTTAACTCTCAATCGAAGATCTCGGGTTCGATTCCTGGGCGGGACAAAAATGGATGGGAACGCTTGTATTCGCCTAGCAACAAATAGGTATCTGTAAGTTAGGCAAATGTTTAAGTTGTTATAGATTCAGCTACTCGGAACAAGTTCCAAGTAGCACGGGCTATGGTGAGCCCCTAGTGGACTTATCTGGCACAGGAGCGGGGCTGTGAAAAATGTTTAAGGGTTGCAACCCGGAAAGGGTCAAGTGCTTCGACCTCGATACAAGCCTAAAGAATATACCCTACACACAAAGGCTTCCTGTCCCCGACAAAACTAATTAGTATTACTTTTATCTGGTTGCAGTACCTTACATTATCCGTAATGGATAATGTAAGGTACGGCGTGATGGATAAATCATGAGAATCTTTCTCATTAATAGCAACTCAAGTGACTTTGTACTCAAAGTCGAAGGACAAAATAAAACAGGACAGCAACACCCTGCTCTGTACCCACCCTTGTTAATTATAATAAAAGCAATCACATCGGGATAATAAAGTCGATCAGTGATGCACAGAACTTGGAGACGGCCACAGAAACTACTCATTAAAGACTATTTTTATCGTTTAAATGGCATGTAATGAAGTTTAAAACGTAAAATCTCAGTTGAAGTAAAAATGTATTACTTCTTAATCGTTTTTTGAACAATAAGATATGATTAAATCTTTGAGGATTAAGCAGCATTAAATTATTTTTGTGGAGCACAATGAGATATGCGAAGAGGAAAGGCAGTAACACGTTAATCTGGGGTCTTGCCGTGGTCTTGCATGAGGCTCCCTCATATATTAGACTTTCGCCCGCCACCGACGGCCATTGAGAAGCTGTCTGCACGTATAGTGACATCTTTACTATGCTTCCGCGTAAGAGTGCTCCGCTGAAACCAAGTTACAAAAGCTGAAAGGGAGAGGCGATGTGTGCGTGCGTGTACCGGCGAGTGCACGTACGGGCGAGTGCGAGAACGTACGGACGAGTGCATGCACGTACAGACGAGTGCGTGTACCGGCGAGTACATACACTTATGGACGAGTGCATGCGCGTACGGGCTAGTGCATGCGTGTACCGGCGAGTGCGTGCACGTACCGGCGAGTGCAGTGTTTCCCATTGTCAGACTGAAATCTTTTAGGACTTATCGAGGTCAACTACTGACCTTCCAAAGGACACACCGAACAATAGCTGCTTAACACTTAGTAATTATTTGCTGCTAGGTGAACAGAAGTATCGAGTGAAAAAAAATGTGCCCAAACGTCGTCGTCTTGCTGCGAGAGTCGAACCTGTGAACTTTCGTTCGTGATCTAACTACGCTGATCACTGCGCTTCAGTGAATAGCATTCCATAAGGTGTTAAACGGAAAATATTCTGATGGCTCGTATGCCTGTGATCGCCTCCCTGTCCTACGGGCTCACCATAGCCCATGCTACTTGAAACGTTTTGTTCCAGGTAGCGAATCAAACAACAACAAGCCTCCCTGTCCGTTGGAGCGGATACTATACATAAGCCTACCGATACTTTTTGCTGCTCGGGCCAAATTACCGATGACCCCCCCCCCCCAACCATGTAACAATGTTCACATTAACAACATAATTCCTTCGCCAAAAAACACACTTGCAAACAAAACATTTTATTGGAAGAAAAGTTAAATAACTTTAAATAAAGTCACCACTTCAGTTTTAACAGTTCAACATAATGTGCACGTAATATACACTACATACTTCCACGATAACTATTGCTATGTATAATGATTACTTTAATTTTCCGATTTATATAACACAAAATCCATGAAAGATTTTTTCTATGTCCATTGTCTCTACAACTTCACGTTCAACTGAAATGATCACCAATTTGCTCGCACTGACTTATAGTTGACCCGAAGCAAGTTTTTTTTTCAGATTCGTTAAACTAACCTCAGTATTATAAAACACTTTACTCTTACTTTCTTCCAAATGAGTGATTTTCTGAAGCAACGCGTAATTGGACGGATTTTTTTTCTTCAGCATTTACTAAAAAGGTCTCGCCTTTTCGAGTGACATTGAGGTGGCAATAAACAGCATCAAATGAACATTGTGATTCCTAAGCCGAAAGAATCTGGCAATTACAGATCCATTTCATTAACATCATACATTAGTAAAACTGCGGGACGGATGGTCTTAAATAGGCTACTGTGGAAGACTGGAGACCTGCATAAACACATTTTTGGCTTCACTAGAGGAGTAGATACTGCCAACTGCATAGCAACATTACTAGGAACAGTTAACTCAGCTCCAGTTATAGTGGTCTTCCTTGATCTAGAAAAAGCATTCGAACTTGCAAGCCTGCAAGCAATTTTACACACCTTAGTTAAAAAAGTGTAAAGGGAAACATGCAAGCATGGATTCAAGATTACCTAAGTCACAGGTATGCCAGAGTAAAGTTGCGAGGACAAGTGTCGGACTACCACTTGCATGAGAATGGGACTACACAAGGAGTCCTCAGTCCTAGTCTTTTTAACATCCTTATGGAAAACCTCGTTACCATGACATTTGCAGAAGGGGTTAAATTGCTAAGCTATGCTGATGATATAGCATTAGTCATTACAGGTAATTCACTTCTAAATAAAGCACAAGGTGCATTAAATAAAGTAACATCTGAATGCAGCATTTTAGGGCTAAAAATATCTGAACAGAAGTCTAAGGCAATGAGACTAGGCGGTAAAAATGCGTAGGTTCCAGACAGGAACCTACGCATTTAAGACATTAACCTTCAGTGGGTTACACAATATCAGTATCTCGGAGTGTGGATAGATTCTAAAGTGACAGTCAACGAGCAAATTCAATATATGAAGGAGAAAGCCAAATCACGACTAAATATAATGAGAGCAATCACAGGGCGCCATCTAGGAGCGGGACACAAAGTGTTAAGAATGTTTTACATACACGCCGTTCGTTCCCTAGTTGATTATGCAGCGCCTGCCATAATCACTCTTTCTTCTGGTCAGTGGGAAAACGTTGAGGTTATTCAAAACAATGCAATGCGAGTCATAACAGGAGCTCCCAGATGGACTAAAATACTGAGCCTAAGACTAGAAACCAAGTTAACGTCGATTGAAATAAGGGTAAAAGGGATTGCTGCGTGCATGCTGACCAAGATATTGACTAGACCTAGAATCAGTTCACTTAAAGATATAATCACTGGAGCACTAACTCTGGACAGAAGAGCCTCCAGTAGCAACAGGTGGACCCATTGTGCGATAAACACCATCAATACATTCGATATAACAAACACAATCACTGAAAGGGGCGTCGACGAAATACATGCAGACTTTGTAATGCAAGCCCCGTGGGAATCTCTGCCAGCAGACTTTAAGATTATGGTTCTTGAAGGAAAAAAGAACCAGACAAATCCTCATCTGCTACGTAATATTGCACAGATGCATATAGAAGCAAACTTGGCATCTGACAGCTTCACTTCACAGATGGATCAGTAGACCAGCAGGGACAGAAACCGGAGCTGCAGTTAAAGCAGGAAACTCTGTAAATAGTTGGAGACTCTCAAATGGATGTTCGACTTCACAAATAGAGATGCTAGCAATTGCAACAAGAACACATATGTGATAACATCCATCTAATCACAAATGTCATATCATTAATGCAAACACTCAAACGACAAGGCCGACGGGTACTTATCAACTGGATGCCAAGTCATGTGGGAATAATAGGAAATGGCATTGTAGACGAAGCTGCAAAACTTGCAACTACGAGAAGAAATGTAGACATTTACATACCACAGAGTCTATCACAGATTAAGAAAGTAATTAGAAACAGAACAATGCAAAAGATGTACAGTGACCACAACACAGCAGTTGCAATATCAGGATCTGCGTGTTGGTACAAGAATTCAACCAACTACGAACCACTTAGTTTCATGAAAGGGAGCAGTAGAACAACAGAAGTACACTTAAAACCCATCAGGCTTGGATATCCATGTGCATGTGAAACAGGCTTACAGATTCCGGAAGATGAGAGGAAATGTCAACACTGTGGAGAAATGACCGACAGACCACTGGAACATTATCTAACACAGTGCAGAGTTACAAACCCATTAAGATTTCAACTTGGATTCAACAGAGCAGAAGAACTTGTTAAACACGTGAGACAAAATCTTCCTGAAGCGACCATTCGAGTCATAAATACTTATACTCCGCCCAAGTAAAACAGAAACAAGCAACACTTAGTAGGCCAGCCAGAGGCTTAGGGCCCGCGCAGGAATATCCCTGCAAAAAAAAAAAATAATCAAAGACTTTTCGACAAAACCATGGATAAGTACACAAATAATGCGCGACAATGATGAGGCAATTTTTGGAGGGTTACATGTTAACCCCCCCCCCTCCCCATCGCCCACACAAAAGCAAAATCATACTAGGCTGCCCACCTGACAGCAATTTGTCAGCGGCGAGCACCTCTTTCGCCCCCGTGGTAAGCCACTGTCACAGTCAGGTGTCCGTAAGGTGCTATCTGTCTACCTAACTGTCCACTGATTTGTTCTGTGGGTTAAGTTGTAGCTCAGTTCATGATTACACTCCTCATACCGATCCTGCAGGCGGTAGTCGAAAACATTTCTGAGGCACAAAATGTACTCTGGAATTTAACCTACAGATTTGTTTAGCTAAGCAAGTTACAGTCTTGATTCTTTAGAAAATATTCCTTACAGCCTTGTATAGTATGGGGTTGAGGTTGCTGTGATGTGTACAGCAGGGTGAGGTGCGGTGTGAGTTGGGTGTTGTGACTCAAGTGGGCGTAGGGTCACCAGTACACCCTCACATGCCACACCCACGGTCACCACACTTGCCACACACGGTCGCCACACCGGCACTTGCCACACCCACGGTCACCACACCCACGGTCACCACACTTGTCACACACGGTCGCCACACCGGCACTTGCCACACCCACGGTCACCACACCCGCACTTGCCACACCCACGGTCACCACACCCGCACTTGCCACACCCACGGTCACCACACCCGCACTTGCCACACCCACGGTCACCACACCCACGGTCAATACACCTACACTCGCTGAATTCACGCCACATTCCCTATATGGAAAACAATGGATAATGTACTTGTAATTTCAGCACGAGCATTAGCTTATTTACAGAACGTTTTATCCTGTAGTTATTTTATCCAACAGACTTGCGCGTGATCTTCCTTGTAATGATTCCGTTGTGCTGTCTTGCTCCCAACACAGCCCTGGATGACGATCGCTCTATTACCATATCTTCAGCTAAGCCCAGGATCACAGACAGGGCAACGGACTCATCAATAAACCAGGATTCAACAGACGCTAAAGTTAGCAATGAATTCTCTGCACCAAACACACAAGACCCTGTCACATCCTCAACCCAAAACACAAAAAGCAGCCATAACCTCAAAAATTCTATAAGTCTTCACGGCACCATACGGCCAGACAATCAAAACATACACCGCTCACATGACCCACTGATAATAAAATGGTCATTAGCGAGAGAGTCCGATTTCGAAAACCAGGAAGCTGCAACAAACCATGATGATCAGGCATCGTTTGGAGAGAAGAAAAAGGAGGTAGTGAAGGTGTTGTCGCAGATATCCACAGTGGGTTCAGTGGCAGACATGGCCAGTATTCTTATAAAAGATGCCATGATATGCCTCTCTAGCATCGATGACTTTAAGGATGACTTCGTGAGTACTCGTTCATTATATAAACCACCATTTTATTGGTGTATTGTCAACAGTCAAAATAGGAAATCGAAGTTCAATAATGTTTTTGTTCTATGAGAGATTACCAGTGTCGAATAATTACAGACTAATCATATTTTATCAGTCTTACTAAACCTGAAAATGTAATTTCCTTCTTTGTTTAAACCAGGTTATGTCCACACTACACATGTCTTGGGAGGATGCTGATGAACAATACCCACCGGGAATAGTCGAGGAACCCTTCTTGCCAGACTTGCCGGACGCAGGGTCTTACTCTCCCCTTGACTTCAACTACGAACTGGTAAGAATATACGGTCTGATGCAGCACTACACCGTGGCCCTCGAGTTCCTCAGCCTTGACCAGTCCCTCTATTCAAACATCTCCGTCCAGCAGATAGACCAAGTGGATCGTAACCTGAACGTTCTTATGCTCCACATGAAGAACTTTATTGGTGACCAAGGACTTCAACCCGACAACAATACAACGGAGAAACTAGTGAAGATGACTTATGAAAGGGGTGAGGAGACTTCCAGGAATATGAGAGACTTCGAGATCCTGCGTGACATTAAGAATGGCCTTCTACACCTCAACGAAGTCTTTAGTAGTTACATATGAATTTTTTACACCATTTGTCCCCCGGGCACAGCTTATTTTATTTATATTTATTTTTATTTATATATTTTATATTATATATATATATTATATATATATATATATATATATATATATATATATATATATATATATATATATATATATATATATATATATATATATATAAATATATATATATATATATATGTAAATATTTGCATCGAACTATCATCATGTATGTACACAATCGACTTGCGAATTTGAATGAAAAAAGCATTACACCATTAAATGTAATGAAACAACCCGTTCTCACACTAGGCTGTTTAAAGCAGCGCCCGTCCTTTCCAGACGCATTCGTCAATTTTAACACTGTATTAAAAATTGGTTTGTTCTCATATATAAAGTAATATTATACATAAAACTTATATGTATAGTTAGGCGTAGGTTAGATTAGGTGTTTATTACTACTGAGTCAACTACTACTACTACTGAGTCACATCAGCCATATGAGTTGTCTATGCCTGTTTATATCCTCTATGAGTTGTCTATGTCTGTTTATATCCTCTATGGGTTATCGAGGACCAGAGCCAGAACCTGGCTCCCCCCACCCCCTCACAAAGCCACAAGCAGCAGGGAATTGTTAAGATCACTCTTACCGAGATAACATCCAGAAAGTAAGCGAAGCAATGCAGAACCTTCAAGGTTCATTGGTTCAAAGAAAACGAAGCACCGAAGCAGCTAAACGACCAAGGAGGGCAGGATTTCAAGGGCCACCAAAACTTTACCAAAATTAAGAGGCGTTTCATTTTACTCAATGCATGTTTTCAGGAGCCGAACGGTGGCTCCCTGAAGCTAACTAACAACAGAGCAGAAGGAAAACGTATGACTTACCAGAGGAGGAGAGGGAAATGACACTCACGAAGTGGACCCGCCAGCCAGGGAAACAAGAGCCCGACTGGGACGGAGAACATTGCACCAGATAATGAGCCACCGGGACCGTGCTAGACTTCCAAAACCCCCGAGCCTACACCTATCCCCAACTATCGTGCATAAAACATTACCAAATTAATCAGTGTAATTTAACATTGTCATGATTTTCATGGGCAATTAATTCCCACTGTCAACTAATTTTCACTTATTTACAGATTAGTTTAGTTCATTTATTATGCACCACCCCCCCATACTCATCCTGTGGGCGGTGGTGTAAAGGTTACAGAGGCACATAATGAGCTCAGGGACTGAATCGCAAAATTAATTTAAGCTAAGCAAGTTAGTCTTTGTAAGTGTCAATTATTTCATTGTGATTTATTCTTCATTGCCAATAGTTACACTTATTCTACTGTTATTGTTGCCAATTATGTGTTAAGTTGCATACTGGTACATTTAATTAAATGAATTATTGTACTCAAGTCTATCAGCCTATGAAAGTTATTAAGGCAACAATTACAGCTTACTGACTTACCAGCAAGAACTTTAATCCTGAACTCTGTGTGTATATACAGAAAACCCCTGAATTTTTCCGAGGGCTACTATCTTTGGTGGTCCTCGAGGAGAGGACTGGAAGCCGGCAGCTCATCAAAGGTCCCCCATTTATCCTACGATTTTTATCGAGCAGATTTTAATTCAGCAATGTTTTAGCCTTTACGGATTCGGCGGGTAGGCGGTTCCATGGATTTATTCCTCTATGGGTGAAAATGCTCTTCTGTTTTCTGTCCTACATTGTGGCTTGAGCTTGAAACCGTTGCTCTTTGTATGCATTGCATTTGATCTTTTAAAGAAGTTATATGGATCAATATCCTTCAAATTGTTCAGTATTTTAAAAGAGAGTTGATAAGATCAGATCTGTCCTCTCTGTTTGCAGGATGCAGTAATCCAAATATTATAAGAATTTAAAACCAAAGATCAGTTCATGAATGTTCGTAATAAGCAAATAGGACACTGGAATTTATTAATCGAAGAATTAGTAACAGACACCTGGTGTTGTTCTTCAGCTATGTCTTGCTCTGGTTGGCCCCATTTAGATTATGCAGTTCAGTTTTGGTCGCCCTACTATAGAATGGATATAAATTCACTTGAATTGATGTGTACGTGGGTGTAGGTGGTGCTGGTCGGTGTGTGAGGAAGTGCTGTGCGATACAAAAACAGCAGAAGTGTGTAGGTTGTATCAGAGCTACACGTGGAATAAACATCCAAATTACCTAAAGGTACTTTGTAAACTTAGTAGCTAGAGGGGTACTTTGTATTCCCATTAGCTTTGGGGA